>CM070715.1:62309038-62667645 GCA_036346275.1 Otatea glauca
ACCCCATTGACTCGGCTGGTCCCAAGGCTGCCTGCTCCGGCTCGTTCGAATCTGGGTCATGCAGCTCCAAAACTGGCTTGGGCTCAGGTCCATACAAAGCCATCTCCAGCTCATGAATCCTTTGCATAGCGTGAGCTAAGTTCTCCCGCAGTTGAGTTCTCGCCTCCGTGACCTCATTGCGGGCTCTCTGCAGCTCCTGGACTGTCTCATCCATGGCCTCCTCCTGGGCGATGACATATCTCGCCAGGTGAGTGATCGTAGCGTCCTCCTCCAAGAACTCCATCCTGTTGTGGCGATTATCTCGGCGTGGATGGTGACGAAAGACAGTGCCATCCAACTCTGCAGAGTAGGCGGGCGATCTGCCGCATCGCAAGACGTGCCGTCTCCTGGATCCCGGCCTCAAAAGAAGTCCTCCTGACGGTGATGTAGATAGGATGGCTCGCCCTCGTCCTCTCTCGATCATAAACAGTGATCTTGATATCCCAGGCGATATCAAGTCCTGCCCGCACTACAGTGGTTCCCTGATAAAGCGGCCTGTCGAAACCTCCAAGAAGTTGCATCATACGCCATAGCTCAGCGGCGAATCCTCCAGTGCGCTCTCCATAGGTGTGGATCCTCCTCATCTGCCAAAATAGACCTTGTTTAAAAACCAAACATAACAACAGAAAATGCAGCATAGGTATGAACAAGAGAGAAAAGATAAGTCGAGATTTGATTGATATTCTTGATCAAGTTGATTAAATCTTAGAAAGTAGTTTTATCCTCCAGACACAACTAACCTATCTAGGGTCAAGACCTACAGTCAGCCTGCTTTGATACCACCTCTGTCGGGACCCGATTCTGAGAATCTGGACCCTCTGTGTATTCTGTGCTAGTCCAGGATCACGCTAGCACACACAGTCTTTACAGGGTTGAACATCACAGACATTCACAACGATACCATAATAAATAGTGCCAACATTTATATAAACTGAGTTGTACGACCTTATGATCTCCTTACATAAATCAGCCACGCAGGGCTTACATTATCAGAGTGAACAGGAAACAGCGGAAAACATATGAACTTCGTGGAAGCCTTCATCTTGCCACAGGCAACCGACTGGGCTTGCCCATTAATTGTCTGGATCTTCAATATACTCCTCCTCCCAGGCCGGCGTAGACTCTTCCACTGATATTGGGATTGATAGGCAAGGAAGGGTGAGTACTCAAGGCACTCAACAAGTAATGCACAGAATGCGGTGCTATTACTACATGCAAGGCTTATTCCAAAGAATTGGCTTTCTTGGTTCTTTTGCATTAAACAGCATTTTTAAAACTAGCATCTTATTTAGATTAAAAGTAGTGAAAACAGTTATATATAATGCTAAGTTCTTCAAACAGTTTTTCTTCAAAGATTCTCGGCACACAGCCTTAAACAGTTCATTTTTAGCACTGGCACACAGCCACCCATTCCACATTTTTATTTTTGAAGATCTAACCCTTGACTGTAATCCCTGAGCAATGCTCAGTACCACGAGCACGGCTATTCGAATAGATTTGACACTCTGCAGAGGTTGTACACTTTACCCACAAGATACAGCCGCTCACCACACAGGTGATTGCCCGCAACAAAGTCTTTCAGGAACCTCTACCTTAACCAATGAACCTCTCCGGTATTGCCTTCACTATCACTTCCCTCACACAGAGTCAAGTGTAGGATGTGCCAACACCGCTGGATAGGCACCAAGCCGTAGTATGTGCGCGCCCCACACGATATACACCCCGCATCGCCACCCCGAGGTATCAGAGGAAAGATATCAGAACCCTAATCAACTAGGTCTGTCCCATATCAGACATGTGGTTGTACAGGTGACTCAGTTCAAAGACTTGCAAGGTGAAGTCCTTAACTGACCAAGACAAGACTTCCAACACTCAACAGTGGCACACAGCCCAATGTGGCACACAGACTCACATCACTCATCAACCCATTGCCACACAGGCCCACCTGGCACAAAGCCTCTTGCCACTTGCCCCAATCTAAATCATTTCTCACCCCGTTGATTATTGTGCAACCCATGCCAGCAATAACTCAACATCGGTACAGAACCACACAGGTCTCTGTACCTCAATCTCATCATGTGGCATCATCACACCACTTTCAAAAGACATTCAATATTTCATTAGTCAACATTGATACATTTTCCGAAAGATCATTCATGACTCGTTGCAAAGCTAAGCATCTAATCACGGTCTAGCCTCCCGTGTTGGCATCATATTAATATCCAACAAATACAAATAAACTTAGGGTGGGCAATGATTTAAAGGCATACAAATAGTAATTTCAAGGTGGTGATAACAATATGGGTTGATTAGCTACATACCCCAAATCAATTTAAATACATTTAAATAAATTAGCATGCATAATTTCAAAGCATAAATTACATTTTAAAATCTGGGAACAAAATGATCAAAGCATCACTTGCCTTCAAAGAGTTGCTGGTCTTGATTCGAAGCTTGATCTGAAGTGATGAACTCTCCTTCAAAACTTTTCAGCAAATTTGTGTCTACGCGTAAAAATAACATATGCAATAAATAACCAAAACAGTAGACTATAAGACCTCAAAAATTCAAATAAAATTCATAAATAAAAATATCTCAATTTTACAAATTTTTAGAGACTGGAATCACCTCAATCGGAGTTAAAATGCAAAAGTTATAGCCATTTAAAGTTTTAAATAAAATATAAATCAGAAAATCCGATTTGTTATAATTATTTTTATACGGAAAAATTGGGATTTATGACGTCAGCATAACCTAATGATGACGTCAGCACAGAAATGAAATTTGGGTGAATTATTTTTATATACAAAAATATTTATGACGTCAGCGATGACGTCAGCATGACACGTGGCAGCCTCCGGTCTTGCACGCCGCCTGGCCTATTGACCGGCCCACGGTTCGGCTCGTCCATCGTGGACCCGGTCCACGTAACGATGCACTGGCCCCACCGGATGACGCCAAGATCGACGCCAGCGATCGCTCGAGATTCGTGCACGAACACGTGTCACCATCTCAACCATTCTTTATCTAATGGTCAGATCTCTGCTACGTGGCTAAATCGTGGCCATCCAAAGATCAATGGTCAGATCTTCTGACGCACGCCGCAGTGCACCGAGATGCGTGCGACACGCGTCGCGCATCCAACGGGGCTCTCAGATCCAACGGTGCAATCCCGCGCGGACTCGGCGACGCTTCGATTTTCGCGCTGCCACGCGGCACACATCTAACGGTCCGTCTGAAACCAACGGCCAGATCTCGCGCACACCTGGCGATGCCTCGGCTACGTAGCGACACGTGGCGCAATCGCGACGGCTCGTTTGAAAACAACGGCCGAGATTGGTCACGCTTCGGTCAAAGGGGACACGCGGCCGCACGCGATTCGGCAAGGGCGCGGCGCAATCACCGCCGCTCGTTCAAAAATGAATGGTGCCGATTTAATCGGCGAAGCGGCCAACGGCGACGCGTGTACGCATCTCAGCCGCACAACTGTGATCGAACGGCTACGGCAAAAACTACACGACAACGCTAGATCTCTACCGCTTAGATCCGATTCAAAGGTGCACATTACCCGAGCGGTTTACTGTGCAACTGAGCGACGCGGCGTTATCTCATGCGTCCAAAAACGATCCAACGGTTACGATCTAAACTAGGCTTAGAACAGAGAAGAACGACGTGGACGTACCGCAACGGTTGGATGGTGATCGAACGGTTGACGGAGCTCGGTGAAGACGACGGCGACGTTGGTGAAGCAGGCTGCCGGAGATGGGGAAGACGGCGTAGGCGACGGCGCTACGGTGATATTCCGGCGTGAAGAAGTGATCCAATCGACGCAGCTTCCTTCGGCGAACACGGGACGGGGTCGGAGCACGGCGGAGCGGCTCGGACAACGACGAGAGGAAGCACAAACAACGGTGGCGAGAGAAAGCAACTACGGCGAGCAACGGCGGGCGCTAGAGGTTGTCTCGGCGTGCGTGCAAAGAGTCAAAAGAAGCGTCTTGAAGTTCTCTGCAGAACGTGCTAACCGACACAGCTTAAAGAGCCTCGACGTGCGTGAAAACTGCTGACAAAACTCACTGGCATCAATGCCCACGGCTCTCCGGTGATCTCGCGAGGAGGAGACGACGTGGCTCCATCCCAACCGTTCGCGTGGACTCGGTCGGACGGCTGCCAACGCTTGGCGACATGGCGCAATGACGAGCGTTCGATCGGAATCGGACGGCGCGCGGCTAGGGTTTTCGGCGTAGCGGGCTGCGCGGGCTGTTTGGGCCGGACCAAAGGGTCTCGGCCCAAACACTATTCCTTCGATTTTTAAAATATTATCGAATTAAAATAATTCAGATAAATAAACAAAGCCAAATTAAATAGCAACAATACCCAGAAAAATCGAGAAAAATTCTGGAAAGTATTTTGGAACATTTAGAACTCAGATAAAATATTTCCAATAAAACTTTGCATGAATTTAATTAAATTCAAGGAAGGTCAAAAATAAATAAATCCAATTTAAATTCTAATAAATTCTCAGAAATTCTCAAAAATAAAAAATGCTTCAAAATTTAAATTAGAGCAAATTTCAGGGTGTTACAGTGCTCCTAAGGCACACACTGCTTCTAGACAGGTTGGAGAGTCACCTGTTTTTGGGCAGCGTCTAGGACTCGGTTTTCATGATGTTTCTTCGAGTTTTAGTCTTGGAGCTGTTTGTGGTCAGTCTTTCCTTCGTCCTCTTGGTATTCCTCATCTTTCTCATCGAGGTAGATATCAGCGGCGTGAGGTGTTTTTTGGTACGAGTTTTAGGCAGCCTCACTAGGGTGGTTCGGCCTTTGAACCACAGCAGGCCAACCCAGTTTCAGCTCCTAGATCATCTACTAGAGTTGCTACTGATCTTGTTAGGGTTAAATGTCAGAGAGACACTCGAGTCCAGTCTTCTTCTGTGGCTGATACTCTGAGGCGTCGTGTGGTTCAGTATTTGGTTCCTAAGTCTTCACTCTATCCCAGTACTGAGTCATCTTTCTCTCTTGTGTCTTGATCAGGTTCGTCGGATGGGGAAGGGAGATGTTTGGATTGTCGACTCCGGTTGTTCTCGTCATATGACTTGAGATTCTCGACGGTTCTCTTCCCTAGTCTGAGCTCCCGGTGATGAGTTGATCACTTTTGAGGATGCTCCTTCAGGTAGATTTATTGCTAAAGGGACCATCTGCATTAATGACAATTTCATTCTTAAAGATGTTGCCTTACTGAGTAAGCTGCAATACAATTTGCTTTCTGTTTCTCAGCTTATCGATGACTCTTTCGAGGTGATTTTCAAGAGTAGCGCCTGTAAAATCCTCGATTCTTCAGGAAGGTTAGTTTGCGGGATTTCTAGATATGGAAGAGTCTTTCATGCTGATTTTTTTGCTTCTACTGGAGACTCTCTTCGTTGTTTGATTGCTTCAGAGTCCCGTGATCTCTCCATCTGGCATAGGAGACTTGGTGTCGGGGCCCGAATATGCAACTCCGAACCCTCTGTGTATTCAGCACTAGTCCAGGATCACGCTAGTGCACACAGTCTCAACATAGATGAAATATTACAATCATACACAACGGAATAATAAATAAGGACTTCATCTATTAATATAGAACTATTGAACGACCTTAAGGTCAAACTTACACTTGTGAGGCCTTGGTGGCTTCAACTCAAAATAAATAAATAGCAGCAGAATGAAGAACGTGACGAATCCCATCAATATGCCACAGGCAACTGACAAGGTTCAACTCCTAGATATTCGCCTCCTCGTGAAACTTCTCCTTCGAAGTTGTAGTCTTCTCCTCAACTGATGATTTTGTGTGTTGCAAGAGGTGAGTACATAAAGCACTCAACAAGTTGTGCACAGGATGCAAGTCTAGTATTCTATATGCATATGCATGGCTTAGTACAAAGGTATGGCTATCATGGCTATTTTGCAGTAAAGCAGCATTTATAAAAGAATACAGTAAATAGATTGAAATTGCAGTAAAACAAATAACAATAGATAGATAGATTCAACATTTGACAAGTAAACCAAGTTTCCAATCATAAGTCAATTTTTACTTTCCATGGCATCCTGCCATCCCAATAAGTTTTGTTTAACAAAAGTGTAACCCTTGACTGTAATTCCCGAGCATTGCTCAATACCACGAGCACGGCTATTCGAATAGATTTTGCACTCTGCAGAGATTATGCACTTTACCCACACGACATGATCGTCTCTTATTGCCAAGCTATTAGCACACTTCCTTTGGTGTGCTGGCAGGGTAATCATGACAAAGCCTTTACAATGCTCTGTCTAGACCCTGTACTGCTCGTTGAGGTTTCAACACGGAAGGGTCTGGTTACCATACTCCGGGGCCCCCTCTTGGGCCATGTGAGTCTACCCGTACACCCGGAACTCACTATACACCACAGCAGTACCGAAATCTAGACATCACAAATTAGTCAGTTATGCTGTCCCATTCCAAACGTGCGGTTGCAAGTAAGACTCAGGTCAAAGGCTTGCAAGGTTAAGTCCTTAGGGTGACTAGGGCAAGACTTCCACATACCATCTGCCAAATCTGGCCCACCTTGGCACACTGCCTCTCGCCACATGCCCCAATCTAAATCATTACCACCCCGGTTGATTACCAAGCACCACATGCTATCAACAAGTCAACCTCGTTGCGTGACATCCACTCGTCACCACAACGCAATCTCATTGTGTGACCACACATGACACACAAGTTCATAACATTGTTCCATATTCCATTAGTCAAGATTAATCAGTGATGATTCAACACATGTGATGACATGGCATGGCTAAGCAATCTACGACGGTCTAACCAGCCTATGTTGATTATCAATATTAACCAACTATTAATTAACCATCCTAGGGTGACAATTAGATCATGGCATACAATGGCAAGGTAGGGTATAGATCAAATTGGTATAATAGCTAAGTCCCAATTTAATTTGAAACAATTGTATACTTGAAATAATATGCAATAGGGTAAAACAAATATAGCAATTTTATAAACATGGGTTCAACATGATCAAAGCACAACTTGCCTGGCCTTTGTGATTTTTACTGTTCTTTACTCTTTATCTTTGATTCTTGATCTTCGATCTTCAATCTTTACCTTCTTGATCTTCAGCTCCTTAGAACAACTTCCGGACGATGCGTCTAACGATTAAAGAAGAAGAAAATACAAACCAACTCAAAAGATAAATCAAATAAATCCAAATTGAGAACGGATAGCATTGGATCACAAAGGCTTAGATGAATTTAGGAACTTGAATGGATTAGATCAGAGATTAGACAAAAGAGAACGAACTTTCGGAATACACCGAAAAGGAAAAGACTGATAACTGAGAAAGAAAGAATAATATTTCAAAGAATATTTCTTCTAAAGTTATTATCTTAATTGGATAGACAATGACATATGGGCTCTCGATCTATAAACCGGGTCCATAAAGATACGTTAGTTCGCAATGAACTAAACTGATGCTCAATGCTGACTTTTGTTGACCAAACAGATACACAGTCAAACAAAAGAAAGATAGACTAATAGATTAGATATGGCACAAGGATATAACATATGGCCAATGGTCTATCGACCAAGTCCACGAATGACTTCTAAGTCAATGGCAGATTATATTTTCAAGAATAGGACATGGACAAGTGGGGTCGACATTCATGCGATTCGATCTGAGTTCAGTCATACGTCGATCAAAAGGCTTGACAATGACAATGCAGCGAGGAAATGAGGACAAGGCAAAACTCATAGGTGATGGGGTTAGATTACAATAAGGCGATAGAGAGGATGATGATATTGCACTAGGGCTTTTGCACTCATGCACACATGCGATGATAGCAAAGCAACGACAGGACAATCATGCAAAGATAAGATGTCGATTGTCGGTACAATGATATGGTAGCAAGGATATGATATGGCTCAGGATTGATCTGCGAATTGCGAGGTTTACATGACATGATGCATCGTCAACGACAGATTGGACCCAAGGTTAAGTTAGGGTTTGAGAGGAACGAATCGCGTATGGATCCACTTGGCATAGGGATAGGATAGGTAGGGTTGGCTCTGCGATAAAAGATTACCATGGGTGGCTAACCGAAACAAGATCCGATAATGAAAGGGACTAGATCGAAGACGACGGGTAGATTCTAGAATATGGCATTGATGGCAACGAAGACCAAATGAATTCTAAAGATGGGCAAACCAGAAAATGATGGCCTATTGGACATGAAGACACAACCAAGACGAACTAAGATGTTTGGCGGCAAAAGACGGCGCGTGGCACTACGAAAGGCGGCGGCTAACGAATATTAAAATTTTCGGTTGATGGAACAGCAAAGGGGAAGCGAGTATCACGTAGAACGCGGCGAGACGAGCTCAACGGTATAAGTGGATTTGGCGGCAACCCAATGGACAGATCACAAACTACCGATGAATTGCTGCTAAAGCTAATAGATCAAATGGTCATAACTATTAAAATAATGGATGAAACCTAACCAAATTTTACAGAGAGCAATCTGGGACCCTAAGGCACAATATGACGTGAAAGGATTGGATTTTTACCTTCTGGATCAACAGGGAACGCACGAGGAAGTTTTCAACTGTACGTACGCAGTCTGATCAGGGAAGATTGAATTTTCTGCAGAAATCCCGTGGACAAAACCTTGAGTTAGGGTGAGCACCGCGTAGAAGACATCAAGATGAGTCAGAACGATGGGGAACGTGACGCCAAGATCGGCCGACGAGGCGGCGCACGGGAAGAGGACGGCTGCTGTTTTTCGGGTTTGGGAGGTGCTATGGGGATTAGGGGTGCGTGGGAGGGGTCTTAGAACACCTATATAGGCTAGGGAGTCATGCCATGCAAGGAAACATGATGAAAAACCGGATTTAGATTGAAAACGGATCGGATCGAACACCTGGCGCGCAATGAACAGTAAACGATAACGTGGCGCATTGTGGTGCGTCGAATGTGGATCGGAGGGTTGCGGCCGGGCGGCGACGTGGCTGCCTCGGGAGCTGACACGTGGCTTTAACCCAATTTTCGAATTAAAATAATTCCAACAATTAAAATAATTCATTAAGAGCAATAAAAATACCAGAAAAATTCTAAAAAATATTCTATAAAATATTTTAAGACATTTGGGGCTCAAATAAAAATATTTTTAGCAAAACTTTATTTAACCTTTTGCAGTATTTAATTAAATTTAACAAAAGTCTTAATTTAAATTAATTTCCAAATAAATCCAAATGAATAGCAAACGAACTCCAAAAAATCTCAAAAATTACAGAAAATTCCTTGAAGCAAAATGAACTCAAATAAAACTAAATTTATTTTAATTGAAGTTTATATTAGTCAAATTAAATTATTTTAGCATTAGAAAATTCTAGATTAAGCTTTATTAAAGTGAGAAAATCAGCAAGGATTTTTGGAAAGATGAACTAAACAAAAGATTTTTGAAAACCCAAATTTTGGGATGTTACACTTGGTCACATTGGATTTGATCATTTGACCTGAGTTAGAAACCACGATCTCATTCGTGGTTTGTCCAAACTCAAAATGGTCAAAGACTTAGTTTGCTCTCCCTGCCGACATGGCAAGATGGTTGCTGCTTCTCATCCCCCAGTCACTGTTGTGATGACTGATGCACCAGGACAGCTTTTACATATGGACACTGTTGGTCCAGCTAGAGTGCAGTCAGTGGGTGAGAAGTGGTATGTTCTTGTCATCGTTGATGATTTTTCGAGGTACTTTTGGGTGTTTTTCATGTCCTCAAAGGATGAGACTTTTACCCATTTTAGGGGTCTGGTTCATAGGTTGTCTTTTGAGCTCTCTGGTGCCCTATGAGCTATACGCAGCGACAATGGTATGGAGTTCAAGAACTCCTATTTTGAGAGTTTCTGTGTGGAGTCTGGTTTAGAGCATCAGTTCTCCTCTCCCTATGTCCCTCAGCAAAATGGCGTAGTGGAAAGGAAGAACATGACCCTGGTATAGATGGCCAGGACGATGCTAGATGAGTACAATACTCCTAGGAAGTTTTGGGCTGAGGCTATAGCTACTGCTTGCCATGTTTCTAATCGTGTATTCTTGAGAGCACATTTGCATCGCACTTCTTACGAGTTGAGGTATGGGCGAAAGCCTAGTGTTTCTCATTTTTGTGTGTTTGGTTGCAAGTGTTTCATTTTGAAGTCTGGTAACCTGGATAAGTTTGAGTCTCGTTCTTCTGATGGTATCTTTCTGGGTTAGTCATCTTCTTCTCGTAGCTATAGGTTCTGGAGTTGCGATGCGCATAGGATCATAGAGACCTGTGAGGTGACCATTGATGAGGCTAGTCCAGGAGTTAGACCTGACATTTCAGGCTCTTCTTCCACCTCCGAGACCATTTTTGTAGAGGATGAGGATGATGGAGATGATGGTGTTCCACCTGATCCAGTCCCCTCTACACCTGAGGTGCCACCTGTTTCCATTTCTGCACCTCAGGAAGGCCAGCCCTTGCTTTCTGACTCTCATGCAGCTAGTGGCTCTGCTCCTACCTCTTCTGTGCATGAGGTAGAGGCCACTTTTGCTTCTGAACCTCCTCGTCATATTCAGCGTTCTCATCCACCAAATCAGATCATCGGCGATCTGTTTGAGCGGGTCACTCACTCAAAATCAAGTTTGTCCAGTTTCTGCCTTCACTCTGCCTTTGTTGCCTCGTTTGAGCCGAAGGATGTAACTCATGTATTATCTGACGAGTCTTGGACTAATGCTATGCATGAGGAACTTAAAAACTTCGAGAGGAACAAAGTCTAGCAGCTTGTAGAACGTCCATCTGGTCATAATGTCATTGGGACCAAGTGGGTGTTCAAAAACAAGTAGAGTGAGGATGGGGTTATCATTCGCAACAAGGCTAGGCTAGTTGCACAGGGCTTTTCTCAGGTTGAGGGTCTTGACTTTAAGGAGACCTTTGCCCCTGTAGCTAGACTAGAGGCTATTAGGATCTTGCTTGCATTCTCTGCATCTCGGGGCTTCAAGCTCTACGAAATGGATGTCAAGAGTGCATTCCTCAATGGATATATTAAGGAAGAGGTTTATGTCAAATAACCTCCAGGATTTGAGAACCCTAAGTTTTCGAGTCATGTATACAAGCTTTTCAAAGCTCTGTATGGACTCAAGCCATGACTTCAAGATGGGCATAATAAGACTCTGTTCATCAAACACTATGAGTCGCATTTTCTTCTCGTCCAAATCAATGTGGATGATATCATTTTTGGTGGCTCATCTTATTCGCTTGTGTCTCAGTTTTCTGAGGTGATGAGTATAGAGTTTGAGGTGAGTATGATGGGCAAGTTGAGCTACTTTCTTGGCTTCCAAATCAAGCAGACTCAGGAGGGTACTTTCTTGCATCAAGGCAAGTATACCTGGGACCTGCTGTCTGATGGGAAGCAGGTGATGACTCCTATGGCCACCACTGCTGTCCTCGAGCCGGATGAGGATGGTGAGCCTGCTGATCAAAAGGAGTTTCAGAGCATGATTGTCTCCCTCTTGTACCTCACCACTTCGAGGCCGGACATAAATTTCGCTGTATGTCTGTGCGCTCGATTTTAGGCTTCTCCTCGCGCCTCTCACCGCCAGACGGTTAAACGCATCTTTAGGTACCTTTGTGCTACCACTGATTATGTTATTTGGTACTTTTCTTCTTCTTGTCTGTCTCTTCGAGCTTTTTCCGATGCCGACTTTGCTAGCTGTAGGATAGATAGGAAGAGCACTTCTAGCACTTGCCAATTCATTAGCACTTCTCTTGTTTCTTGATCGTCTAGGAAGCAGTCCGGAGTTGCACAGTCTATAGCTGAGGCCGAGTATATTGCTGTAGCCAGTTGTTGTAGCCAGGTGCTCTGGATAAGATCGACCTTGCGGGACTTTGGGTTAGAGATAGAGAGTGTGTCACTTTTCTGTGACAACACTTCTGCTATTTGCATTGCTAAGAACCCAGTGCAGCATTCCCGGACCAAGCATATTGATGTTAGATATCACTTCCTTAGAGACCATGTGGAGAAGGGAGATATCGCGCTTCAGTTCGTAGAGAGTGACCTTCAGTTAGCCGATATCTTCACCAAGTCTTTAGATAGCTCCAGATTTGTTGCCTTGAGGAGTGAGCTTGGAGTCGTGAGCCCATACGGCTTATCGTGAGGGGGAGCTGGTTTGTATATTATGTATAATATATTCTCTTCCAGTTTTTCTCTTCTTTGTGTTTCTTCTGGGTGTTTTTGGGCTTATTTTCTTGAGTTGAATCCACTCACTTAGACTTCTGGCATGCTTTGCATGGATCTCTCATCTTGTGCTTTAGGTTGCTATCATGCGTGATTAGCTATTCTCTCTTCTCTCTAGGTTGAGTTCCCTCACAGTCTTATAAGTTTAGCAGGTGTTGAGCCTCCTGGGTAGACAGGGTCTGTGTGCACTCCTTAGTTGGGATCTAGAGTCGACTTCCTATCGTCCTTTGGAAAGATAAGAGCGAGTCTGAGCCGTAGTGAGTCTCTTCTATCTTTTCTATGCTCTATAGCCATCCAGTTTTGCAATTTCTCGACTTCTTCTCGTCATTCTGTTTTTCTGGTTGTTATTGAGTTCATTTGGGTTTTCTTTATGCCTAATCTTGATAATAACTCAACTTTAACCAGATTTAAGCTTAAAATTGATTCATTTGTTGAGGGAGAGTTTGGGAATCTGTTCATGCATTGCATTTAGACTGCATTTTCTGTTTTATGAGCTTTGTCTATTATGCAATTGACTCAATCTTCATGAAATACATCATGCTATATCTTTTGAAGAAAATCACTAGCTTAGATATGTCCAAGTTCATTTATCATGCTAAGCTTAATTAAAATCTGAAAAACTTGAAAGCTTTAAATGAAAACTTGATGAAACATGTTGCTTTTATTTACTAAGTTTCTTCTTTAGGGGGCTTTTACCATGAATTGTAAAATTTTGGATTTCTCTAGAGTCCCTATAGCAACTTGGGTGAAATTTGGTTGATCCATATTTGAGTCCTTTAGAATTGCTCATATGTGCTAAATTGAAATCAAGAAAAATTTGACTCTTTTGTGCAAAATTGACCTCAACACTTTATATTCACGAGACTACTTCCCATTGCATTTGGGATGAACTTGGAATATATTGTGTATGACCAAGATCATTCTCTTAAGAGTTACTCTTGAGATGATCGAAAATGGCTTGAGTCAATTAATAAAAAAAATACAAATATCAAACACATAAGTGGGTAAAGAATGCAAATAATGTCAAACATTTGCACCCCGCTATGTTTTTCAAAGTCTTAAAGAAAATTTGCATAAATTGAAAAATGAGCTCGAAGGACCTTATATGCACTTCAAAATTTCCCAAAGTGTTTGAGTAGGTTGAACTCTAGGTTTTCCATTTGATCCTTGAGTGGTTTTGCTTCTAACTTTGAAACTTTGATAAGTTTTGCACTTGTCAAATCTTACTATAATGAAATATTGTAAACTAAGCTTCTTCACAACATGTTTTGGTCTTGGACATGTCTTAGTTTAGTCATATTCTGAAATTGACAAGCTTGGTGTTATAATTTCCATCATGATTAATTGGATAATCTTCAAAGCTCTTTAGATTGAATTTCATGCATTTATAAGAAAAATTGATGCCTACATTGCCAAAAGGGGGAGAAAACGTAGAAAAGACGTCTTATAGGGAAGATTTTTTTTTTAACAAAAATGCTTTCTCATGATCAAGTTGAACAATTGTCCTTACATTTGGGTCATGAGTAATATTGAGCTTTTTGAGAGATTTCTTGGTTTTTGGAGCTCTTGTCGAAAAATTGTTCTTTCTTGTGTTGAGCTCTGAAATCTTCTCATCTACTTGGTCATTGACTTGCTTTCTCTTTCAATTGGACCAAGTATGATTTTTGCAATCAAATTGCTTTTCTTCTTTTATTTTCAAACTCAAATTTATGCCTTTTGTGTGGTTTGTCAATATACTCATCAAGAGGGAGATTGAAGGACCGTGTGGAGGTCCATCCATGTTTGTGATGAGTATTTGACTTTATTTGAGCAAGGTGTGCTCAGGTTTGAGTTTGATTTGAATTGAAATTCAAAAGGAAGCAATTTGAGTTGTGTTAGCTTCTTGCGGTACTACCGGCCTGTGGCTGGCGGTAGAACCGACCGATGATTGAGATATAATTAATTGTGAGCATTTGTGATGATTGAACATTTCTATATGAGGAGTTTCCTTATTTTTTTGGTTGCAGGTCGACGATGCTAGATCATGGTGAAGCGAAGGATGACCGGGACTAGGCGAGGAGCATCGGAGGTCCAGACGGTCGGTGATCGCCGGAAGATGATCGGAAATGGAGTCGTGGCAAGCCGTGAAGACAAGGAATGGATGAGATGCTAGCTAGGCACTGTGTGGATCAATGAGGACCATTGGATCTTGGTCTAGTTGATAGGTTAGCGGGTCTAGTTAGTGTGCTTTCAGAGCTGTGCAAGAAAACACATTATGTGTTGTGGGTTTTGGGTGAACCCTTGCATGGCTGGTTGGGTGGGTTAATCCTAACCCTTGATGGATGCTCTAGGGTTTAGAGGCTCATCCAAGGGTGGTAGGTGGCCCAAGAGTTGTATAAATAGGGGTGGAGGGGTAGCCTTCCCCCCTCGAAGGTTTTGAGGTTTTTGATGCTCCTTTGAGCTTTGCCCACATGAATGTGAGGCTTTGTAACCTCTCCTTCCAGAAAATACAAAAATTTTCTTTACCTTACTGTGAATTTAAATTGCGCATTTACATTATGTCTTTACTTTACGCAATTTAAATTCAGCATTTACTTTCCCGCATTTATATTCTCGCAATTTACTTTCTCGCAATTTGGATTTACCTCCACTCCTAAATTCTGTTCTTCTAGGATGTCTTGAGAGTGTTCATATGGTTTTACATCTTTCTTGCACCCTAGGATAGACTAGAGATCAAGTTTTTATCGAATTGCAAATCTGTCCAGAACTTGTTCTTCGCGCAGTAGTCAGTCGTTTAATTTTATAAAAATCTAAAAAAATCCTTTTTAAGTTATTCTTATTGGAGAAGGTGCGCGACGCATATATCCATCTCTGGAAAAATGTTTGAGTCCACTGGTTGCACCGTTTGAGCGCTATGAAGTGACAACCGAGCCTCAAACATTCTGATCGAAGTTCCTGACTGTCTGTAATGCTTGATTTTTCATGTTTATTCTACAGCTTTTTAAGGTGATTTTTGGTGGACTGTTTCATGACTCAACTGCTCACTGGGAGAGAAATTCCAAAAAAATTTAGAGCAACAGAAACTCACCAACCATCTACTCCAATTGAGGACGATTCCTGAAAAATCTGCTTTTACTTTTTTGGAAAAATATTTTGGTGTTTTAGCTTTATCTCTTTTAGAAAAGTAGTCTTTGAATTGATTCCTCTTTGTTTGGACACTTGACAACCAAGATTGTGATTAAAAAAAATCCCTCTCATGATTCATGGTTCTCATCCAGCAAGCTAAGGGTACACATAGTTGTCTAATTGTTCAGGTTTTGAAGGGTGTGCGAATCTGAGAAACACTAGTTTGAAGGGATCATTCACCCCCTCTGATCGCCATTTCAATCCTTCAGTGGATTAATCGATGACTTAATAACATTGACTAGATGTATAGAAGAAATAACCTGGAGTGCCCAAAACAGATCTAGACACAATAAAAACTGAGCAAACCTATTCCTAGATGTTAGTGTCAGATAATATGACATCTGTCTGATGGTCAACCAGGCAATAGTTTCAGTCAAGATTACCAGAGAATTGCTGGAGAACTCTTCCAATCTAATTTTCAGATTATAGCATATCTTAAAAAAATCAGAGAGCCTGTGAAATCAAAATGAGTCTGCACGGTATGGGTCTTGCAATGACCCGACAATCTGAGTCTTTGGGTGATCTGATGCTGATCTCCTCGACAATTGGCAAACTCAGATCTACCAGTAGTGCAAGAAATGAGCCGTACTACTGTAATGCCCCTACACCCCTCAAAAAAGGACTTATTTCTTCTTGCCTCTTTGTTCCACACAGAAGATCATAAACAATGATAGCTAAGATGCCGGCAAGAAAAAATGAATTGAAGGGAGCAGGAAGATGTGCTTTGTTTATAGCCCTATTTATTCATTCGTTATTACCCTTTTAGCTGGATGAAAGAATCGGGAACTTTAAAATATTATGCAGCCAAATTGCAGAATGTGAATTATGGAAATACCTAAGAAGCAATCTTGTATCACTGATAAGCACAGCATAGAAGAATATAAAGTCGTTATACCCAAAAATGCGAAAGAGTTTTGTATATGTTTGACTTATAGAAGGTCCAATTGCATCCTGACATGAGGAAGCCGAATTGTATCGAAATTGTTCCCCTTGAAGCTCTTAAAATCTAAGGGGAGAGACATGAAATTCTCCTTAGCTCATAAACCAAGAACAGGACTACCACTAATAAATTATGTATCGAGAAATAACCTTGCTGTTGTCTTATTAAGAACACTAATAAAGCTACTTATATTTGCAGGTTAGATTCGATTATTGTTTTGCTGAAAAACTTAAAATGTTATCTTTTCCATCGTGTCAATTTGTAACATCCTATTTTTAGTGCTTTTGCCAAGAATTAATTTAAATTAATTAATTCAAGGATTTGGCTTTTATTTGGAGTTTTAGTTAACTTGGCATTCCTTTCCATCCAAAAATGGAATTTATTTCATTCGTGTCCGGAAATTCCATTTTCATCCGGAAATCCAAAATTCAAATCCAATTCCAGAATTCTCTAAAAATTTTAAAACCAATTTTGTTAGGTTCCAAATATTCCATAGTATTTTTGAGAATTTTTCCAAGATTTTTAGAGCCTTCTTGCTATTTTATCATTCGTGCTTTCTTCTCAGTACTATTCATTTGAACCCACCTGTCAGCGCTGCTATAGTATTCGTCTTCAACCTCAGCATTCCCGTATGCCTCCCCTTTTCAAAGCCCTTGAAAAAATAGCCATAAATCCCTCATTTTCGCATCAAATCAAGTGAGAGTTGAAGCGTTACGACTGCATTGATGCAACGACTCAATCCCCGGCCGTTGCTCTCACCCATTCAAGCCGGATTTGGTGCAATAAGCAATTAAGTCCGATTTAGTGCTCTCTTGATGTCTCGGCCGTTTCTGAATCTTTTCGCGTGCTTCCACTTCCTATAGATATGTCTCACCTTCCTCTATGTCGTGCTCACCATTTCTCTTTGTTTCCTCAAACTTTTCCTCTTCAAAACTCGCGAAAACCGTAGCCCCGACGTCGACCAAAGACACCGGTGAGCCAATTTTTGGTCCAGTGAGTTATTTGAAGTTCCATTCGCGTCACTTTGTGCGCATTGTTGTCAGGAGCATAACCCCTCAAGAAAATTCAGATTTCATCAAGTTTTGACTCCGGATTTTGCATTTGAACGTCGCCGGTCGGAGCTTCTTTCATCGTCGATTATTCTCAATCCGGTAAGCCTCATCGAAATCCGATCATACCTTTGAATTCGCGGCGTCGAGCTCTACATGATGCTCACCTTATTTTCCCCATTCCACCACCGACGCCGCTCCCATGGCCGAGCACCTTGGCTGTGCTCTGTAGTTTCATTGAGTACTCGCGGCGTCGAGCTCTACATGATGCTCACCTTATTTTCCCCATTCCACCACCGACGCCGCTCCCATGGCCGAGCACCTTGGCTGTGCTCTGTAGTTTCATTGAGTACTGTAGCTACAGTACTATTTTCCTTTTTTGTGAATTTCCTTTCTAATCCAACTTCAAATGACCCGTTCTCTTCCGTCATAACTCCAAATCGAGTGATTCTAGTTTCTAAATTCAAGCTCTTTCCGCTAGTACTAATTTTATAATTTTTAGATTTTATTTGTTTTCTTTTATTTATTGGCCGCTCCGTTTTGCGCGTAGTTGAAGAAATTGCTGCCATCGTCGAAGAAAGTGCCGATCTACCAAGCGACCCTTCTCTCCTCATCAACGAAGGCAAGTCTCTATGACGCATGTTGATCCCATGTTTTATAAATGCTTTACAATGTTTTACAATTTGTATCGCTGTTTATTTAAAAGATGATGTTAAGTTTAGGTTGGTAGTTAATCCCAATTGTTATTACCACCTTGATATTGAAATCCTTGACTGTTGTAACCCTAGGTTGCTGTGATATGTCATAATAATAATATGTTATGATATATTTTGTTTAGTGCACTAGATGTGCTTAAATGCAAAGTCGATCAAATACTTATGGATGGGTTACTTTGAAACTGTGGAAAATTATGAATTTGAAAAGTTGTGGCAATATATATGCCGCTGTATTTGCAAATTAAAAATGAAAATAATTTAGACTTGGACGAATCGGTTTGTTTGGCGGGTGCAGATGGAGCACTGGTTTTTGTTGTGTTTGTGCCGCCTAAGTCAATTAAGGACCGATGCTTGTGATTGTCCATTCTAAGTACAACCGTACAACCACGTCTAAATGGGTACGACTTGGCTGAATAATTTGTAATAATTTAACTTAGACTCGCCAGATGGAGGAATGTGGGTGCCGGATAGAGGTAAGTTTGTTTTTCCCACACAGTGCAAGAGGGGGCTTCTGTACTGGGTGGATGGAACCCTAACAGCGGTGAAACCTCAGCGGGTGGAGTCGGGTTAGATTATTACATTGTAAAAGCCTTGTCATGATCTCTCTGCCAACACACCAAAGGAAGTATGCTTATTGCGTATGGCAACAAGAGATGATCATGTCTTGTGGGTAAAGTTGTACGTCTCTGCAGAGTGTAAAACTATTCGAATAGCCGTGCCTACGGTCAAGGGCAAGCAAAGAATGCTTTCATATTGGTAGACTTTGTTTTTGGTTTTAAAAACTAATGTTTTGGGATCTGGGAGTGGTTAGAACTTTCGAATGTATTTCTGGTGGCCAGAGCCAGTCAGGTGGTTAGAACCTGTTTTGAATCATGACGAATGGAGTCATGTGATGGTTAAACAAGATCTTTTAAAATGGACGGATAAAGCCTATATACTAGTGTTGGTGGTTGGAACCTTCACTAGAGTCATAAATAATTTCAATTGTACAAATAGTTGTTAAAACTGCTTTGTGAAAATTATTATTAATAATGTTTGTTAAATCTGACTTTGTGCAAAAGAGCCATATTAAGCCATCTTTGGAAAGACTTACATCTTGCATATTTCTAGACTTGCTGAGTACGTTTGTACTCATATGCTACAATAAACTCTTTCGTTAGAAGCTTTCCAATATGCTACGAATGATAGTGAGTTCTACGATGTGGAGTACAATGAAGACAATCCAGAGAGCTAGACGCACGTTTCTTTTCAGCTGACTGCCTGTGGTGTTTATTGGCTTTACCATTTTGCTTCTTATTTCCGCTGCTGTAAACTTAAGGTCATGTGACCTGGTTTTGTAATAATAGCTTTTCGGCTGATACTCAGCATTTATCTTTTCAATTCGTGCTTTTCGGTTATGATTCATCACTGTGAACTGTGTGTATTAGCGTTGATCTAGGACTAGTACAGAAATACACAAGGGATTCTGGATAGCAGATCCGGGGTCTCACACAATTTCAGTTTTTGAAAATGATATATCACTTTCAATTGACAAAAGTAATGTCAAATATGATTTAATATTAATTTTTTTGATTGACTTCAACACAAATGTCAATATGATAGAATGCGCATGAATTAATCTCTGATCCAATATATTTCAAATTAATTAATGAAAATTTATAAGATAAATATCTATTGTTTTCATTATCAGCCTTATAATCGACTTGTCAGATAACAGCATCTAAGACTTTTGAGTTTTGGTACATGAAAGTTTTTACTACTAAACACTAATTTACCGAAGTGTAAAAGTACCTCGAACATGTAAATGGCATCTAAACAAAGACCTTTACTGCATAGTCACGGCTACTTGCATTGCAGCAATGCACAGTAAAGTTAACTAGTGCAGCAATGTAACTAGAGTGAGCTACAAACCACAGCCAGCAAAAGTAAGAGCAACATGCATACTATCATGAACTACAAAAATTCCAGTAGGTTCTGCTGTAGCGAACATTAACACCTAACTAGTTCCCGATAATATAAAAATTCTCAATAAATGAACTTAAAAATAATTACATAAACATTCTTCGCATACCATCAGAATTACATCTCTGCATATACTGAGTAAGGCCATGCTAAAACTGCATATGATGCAAAGGAAATAAATTTCACAACTGCCAGGTTATTGCCAAGATGATAGCCACAAAGACAGTAAATCTGCTAACTGAATTCTTACAGTCCGACTTTAACTTAAATATCTCAATTTTTCTTTCAGAATGTCTTTCAGAGCAAGCATTCTACAAATCTTATGAATTTAAAGAAGGATAATTTTGGATGTGTAACAGTATCAATGTTATTATGGTCAACTTACCAATTAAATTATCTTTTCTCCCACAATTATGCTATTATCATGAAAATACAACAACAGAACAACAGGTACAGCAGCTTTTTTTAATCTTACAAGTAGAATTTGTGTGAAATACAAACTACCAAGACTTAGAAAGATCTTTGCCATCACAAAGCCCATCAACATTTCAGCACTACGAACCCGCAAGTGAGATGACTAAAAACAGATTAACATGTATCATACTCTAAAGAATTCACATGCATCAATAAATGCAAGAAGTCAAACTAAACAAAAAAAAATAGACATTAGAGAATGAGTTAGAAGTCGGAGATTATACATAAACAACTGAAGGTCAAAGGCTGATAAATTATGGAGAACGCATTTCCGAGCCAATTTCGAGTCAAATAGCATGTATCATCTTCAATTAGCACAATAAGAAAGAAAATATCAACAGTTGATTTTAACCGAAAAAACTGCTCGATGCATCCCCTAACTAGATTTAATCTGGGGTGGACCACCATGTACCCACTGGATCCACCATGTATCATCTTCGGTGACACTGACACCCATGTATTTGCTCGAAACCAAGATAAAAAATACTGTAACTATAAGAGGTGGCCAGTAAGGTAATGGCGGTGACACCGATGCTTCTGTGTTCTGGATCCAATAGCAAATTTTTAAAAAGGAAATATTAGTGAACAGCCCCTTGGAGAACAATACCTAAGGACCACACATTGTGCCAATTTCATTATCAGGCTTCAAATCTACTTGCTTATAACACCAGTTTCTTGACAATTGCCTCGTAGGTATTTATTTAGGGTTGACCAATCATAATGCAATGCACAGCTTTGACTGCTCATCACAGCCTCCTCCTAGCCATGTACGTACCACTTGATATTTTGTTAGAAGATCGATGAATGTGCCCATGTCTTTGACAGACTTATATGGTTGAACCAAATTATTAAAATTTTCTCAGATTTTGCAATATTCACATCAGATTTTCCGGTAAAAATAAAAACTGACAAATAAATGCCTATATATGATCCAAAATTATCGCACTTTGAACTGCATTTGTTATCATGACTTCAGACAATGAAAGAAAAGAATTGTAAGTGAAGAAATACTGCTACAATGTAAAAACTCATGTACTTTATCCCAGTACCAAAGATCTGGTATGTAGGATAGCACCCAACAACACAAGAAAGCACTACCCAGACATCATAAGAACAAGGGGAAATAAAAATTAATTCCCAGGCATTACTTTATACATGAAAACCTTTCAATGCATCTATACAGATAGATTTGAAATTTGATGGTGGGCTAGGTACTAACATGCTCACCATGCTAATTTTAAATCAAATGAACCAAAACAATTTTGAAAAAAATTTAGTGACACCAGGTCTCTAGAGTGACAATTGCCATAAGGGCCATGCTAAGTCAGGCCTACAGTTAGCCTATTTACATTAACAAAACTAACCATTGGGACTTTATCAAAGCATTCCAAAAAGATATGTGACCTAATTAGAGAAATTCAAAGTTGACCTAAACAAAAATCATGGTATTTTCAATAGGATAGAAAAGACAAAAACACTATAACCAGTCACTTGAAATATTGTGGCAGAGTTTAGGATCTGGGCATTTCACACAAAATAAAATTTAATGAAAAACTTTAATACTAGGAAATTCCTCAAATCTTCACAAAGTACAGCGGTAGCAAGCTAAAAAAATTTGTATGAAATAAATAAATAAGACAACCCTAACTATATCCAATGATGCTCTCTGAATTTGAGTTTTACACTGTTTAATTTGATCTCAAAACAAGGAGGCAAAACATGGTAAATAACCTTAGGATTTCCATGGCACGGAGCCACTCGGATCATACTCTCATTGCAGTATTGCACTGCTAAAATGCTGATCATCTCTAAAACTACAATAGCACAAACCAAACTATGCTTTTGTGTGAGTTTGGCTTGGTTACACTCTAATGTTGGGCTCCTTGCCTCTCAACAGTAAACATGATGGAGATGGGTAGCTGAATTCCAAAGCATCATCCAGACAGAACACATGAAATAGTGACACAAAGGATCAAGGAAATAGGGGCTGATATTGCAGCCCCATGTTCTCAGGCAGTCCCATCATAAGATTGAGGTTCTGCACGGCCTGACCAGACGCTCCCTTAACAAGATTATCTATCTGCAGAGTTGAAGCACAGAAATAAGGATTTGGCATCTATAAATCTGTGACATGCGTTTGCTAAACGCTCGAGCAACATATAGACTGATTGAAGACACTTACGACAGAGATGATGATGGCCCTCCCAAGAATTCTGTCCTCCAAGACATTCATGAAGCAGTAATTTGATCCCACAACATGGCGTGTGTGAGGAACGCTGCTACCATGTAACAGCTTGACAAATTCTTCACCCTGAAAAGATACACACACAGAATAAACTCTGATGCCAACAAGAATATAGATATTTCTCTTTACGTTGTAAAAGCATAAAACATTTTGATAAATTCACTTCAGTGGAAATTTTTGACTGTCAAACCCTGCAGATAGTGGTCAGACAAACAAACCTCATAAGTAGACTTGAGATGCTGATACAAATCATTGACAGTCACTCCAGGTGCCATTTCAACAAACATAGTAGATTGCATCCCGCGCTTCTGTTCAACATATAGATAAAGCATTTGATTTAGCAACTGATTCTACACACTACTGGTTCAGTGCAGCACAGAAGGAACTGCAGAACCTGGAGTTATACAGCCTTTAAGGGCGTATATGCTTACCATGCAGATCAGATTTGGAGTAAAGCTGATAGTAACTTTGGATTCAGCAGCATCTGAAAGTCCTTGTTCAATCTCAGGAACTGGCATTGTTTTATCTCATTGTGTCAGTAAGGCCACAAAAGGCACTAATAGAATAGATATAAGCAAACATTCTGTAACCAGGCTATCCATTTACGAAAGGGAGAATAACAAATATGTAAAAGGCGATATAACAGTTATAAAACAAATGTTGATTTCAACTATTTGAAAAATAAGGATTACCATGTCGGTGGCCTTTTATTCCATAAGCATGGATACCTTCAGCTATCTCAGTGTAAAGATTTGCTTCCTTAGCTCCACGTCCTACAAAAATGCATGTGTTAGAGAGCAGATCTGCTATTGATTTGGCAGATACATATTTATAATTTAAAGTCATAATATCTCAAGTAAAATAAGGACCTGCCCCGCTAACCCCAGATTTTGCATCGATGATAATGTTGCTCATCTTGATCAGTTTTGCCTGCATGGTAAATCAAAATATGCTAAGAAAAACATAGATACTAAAAATATTAATAAACAGGCAATTTTCATAAAGGAGCATGACTCAGAAGCACAATATTTTGACAAAAATGCTTCTGCTTCAGAAAATGGAGATTCTTTGTACATTTGCAAATATATGGCAGAACTGAAGCTATTATGTCTAAATTTTGTTGTTTTGATCATAGACTAGGATTATAAGAACTTCTATTCATCCTCACCTTTATTAGAGGAACAAGAGGAAGTTGAATAGACGTGGGATAACATCCTGGATTTGCAACAAGACGTGCATTTCTTATTTCATCTCGAAGAACTTCAGTCAAGCCATACACAGCTTCTTGCTGAATAAACAGAGAAACAACCCACAAAAAAAATGAGTTCACAGAAATACAGAATCAAACATAAGAGTCCAATTGAAACCCCAAAAAGTATTATACAAAAAAAGAAATTGATGGAGCATATCAATAGGAATTATATTTGGTAATGAAATGAAAAAGTACATGACCAATGACAGTTAATTAACAAGCCAGTAGGGGAAAGTAGTCAAGAAAACCTGAAGTTCTGGTGCCCTATGAGAATGGCCATACCACTCAGCGTACTCATTGATATCACGCAATCGGAAATCCTGTAAACATGGTAAGTCAGTCATAAGAACGATTGGCTGTTAATAATGTAGATAAATCACGAGTTTTTGTAGAGCATACCGCAGAGAGATCAACAATCTTCAGTTGCTGGGGTAAACCTTTAATAATTTCCTGATAAAAAAAATTGCAATCAGATATTGCTTTAAAACTTTCAACAAAAACTTGTCCTCCAATACACAACAGAGCATATAACTGTATTCCTTTAGTTTACACAATTCAAAAATTGATGGGAAAAAAATTCAGAAAAGGCATGATGAAGATAAACAACCTGGGTTGTTCCATGTGGCAAGCAACAAAAAACTGCGTCAACATCTGAAAAATCTGCATCTTTTATTGCAACCAAATTTGGCAGGTCCTGCAAAATGAAAAGAGGATCAACATGATGCCAACACTAATTCTAATACAAAGAAATGCACTACTGCCCAAAGGTTCGTTCTTGATATACAAGGATGAAGCATCACATGTGGAGGAAGTTCTTACTTGTGTTATCAAGTGAGGAAATACAGAACCAAACTGTTCACCAGCTTTTCTGTCTGCAGTCATCACTTTGATACGAAACTGAGGGTGGTTCGCCAGAAGCCGAACAATCTGTTAACGAAAGTGCACCTTAAGACATTAGCAAACAGAACAAGAAAGAAAGAAAGATGAACATGTTGGGATCATAGCTCAGAAATGTGGAGCCAGAAAGGAGGGGGAAAAAGGGACCAAAACTGCATTCCGTGAAGAAACCTGCCCCTACATGACAAAGGAAATCAACACAAATAGAAAATGGCAGGGAAAAAGAGAACAACCTCAGCTCCAGTATAACCGCTGGCCCCTAGCACTGCAATGCGCACCTCCTCCCCTGATTTAACTGCTGGTGTCGTACAAGAGTACTGTTTTTGTGGTGAAGAAGCAATAGATGCCCTCACATGGAGTGAAGAGCATCCAACCTACAATGTAGACCCTTTGTACAGCAGTCAACATTCAAAAAATCAAACTTTACTAAAAAAATAAATAAAATTCACCTTAGGAGCTGTTTTGAACATGAAACGACCGCATGGTTTGGAATTAGACCCGAGGACTCCATTCTACACATCAAAACAAGAAATCATTTCACTGCCTAAGCTCAAAAGGAGCAATTTCATGAGAAATACGATGTAGTTGTTTGAACAAGACCACGATGGGATCAAAGGACCACTATTTATGACCGACTCACTCCATGCTACGGTAGTCGAGATGAAACTCCTAGGCATAAAAGTTAGCACATTCAACACTGCTCATTCAAAGAAATCAACTAAATTAAAATATCGACTTCGTTTTCGCTTTCCTTTTTCGGTGCCATGCTTATGTTTTTTGGTGCGCTACAGCGTCAAAAACAATCACACTAACAGCCAATTCGACGAAGCAACCGATGACAAACTAGCATTACTTCGTACAACTCCATGAGCATAAAAGATCGGAATTCATTGCCTCATTACAAAATGAAACAAACAGTTTACACAGCCAGGCCAACGGACCAAAATCAACTCGGGGGCACGCGCTATTGAATTCGCCAAGCCAAAGCTTGCACGAGAGAGAGAGGGAGAGGGAGGGAGGGAGCAGCCGGCAGTCACCTTGAGGGCCAATCCGGCGCGCGCCGGAGCCGCACCACCGAGCGCCGTCGATCCCATATCCTGTACGAGGAGTCAGGCAGGGTCGCAACCACCGGCCGGCGTCGCAGAGGGCTGCCAAATCCAAATGAATCAGAGGCAGCTGCAAGCGGAGTTCCAAGGGATGTATAAATACCCTTTGAGCCCCGGTCGCTTCGTTGATGGCGGCGGCCGCGAGGTTGGTGTTCGCTCGCGTGAGCTCTGACCCACCGGCCACCGCTGTTGGATTAGGTGGGATTGCGGGAACCCTCCCCGTCCCCGCGAAAGTAAGGAGCTCTCTCGCTCGTTCCTGCGGCCGGGGTAGGTGAGTTTGGGGTCCGGAAGCCATTCCCATTGGACCTACCAACTCTTTATCTTTCTGGGAGGTGCCCTGCAATGCAATGCAAGAGGGGGAAGAAATCCCTTCCCTTCCGATCCAAACAAAAAAAACCAGGATAAAATCAAACCAAAAAAAATAAAGGAAGATGCCTCCATTCCATAAGTTGCACAACAATTACAGCACAAATAAAGAATAGATGATGATTATTCTTTACTTACTTTAAGGTTTGTACGACCTGTATTAAGAGGTGATGTGTAGAAACACTACTCATAAACTAGTATAGTGCCCTGTCTTCCGGTTTTCTTTCTCAGCACGTAATATATGGTGTTTTTCTTTTCTAGAACGTTTGTTTCCTTTTCCTTAATTCCGCGATATTTGTTTCCTTTTCCTTGAGATGATTTGGAGGTGGGGAGATCTGTTGTGGCACGAGGATGAGTTAGACACATTAAACAATGACCATGGATGTGGGTGAGTAAAGTCGAGAAAGATCGAGAGGTTAATTTTGATGGAGGCAAGTTTTCGGGACGTTTATTTGTGTGCATGAAGGTTGGACCATCTCTAGTGGGGTGTATTATTTGGGGTGGACGTAGAAAAGAATGTTTAGGTGCATTATAAAGGAGTATAGATGAATGGAATACTTTTCGTAAACACCCATGTGTAAATGGGAGAGAGTAACAAAAATCCATGTGCTTCTCAAAGTTCATCATAAAAACCCACGTCAAACTCTATTTTGTTGCAAATCCCACCTGACCGATTTACTCGGTGAAGCTCACGCATAACGTTTGCTTGCTAATCCGAGTGGACTAGTCTTGTCGACTGTGAGACATAGTGGCATAGGGCAAGACACGTGAGGCCAACATGAGAGAATAAAGCGTGACACAGGGACGGAGGCATAGCGAGTAAATTGGCCGTTTGAGGCAGAGGGATTTGCAATCACAAGGAAATTACAGTGGGGTTTTGATGAACTTCGAGATGCAGGGGTCTCTGGCAAAACTACTCGGTGAGTATTTACGAAAAGCCCCAAAAGGAAATCCCGTAGCAGGAGAGAAGATCCAGAGAGAGAGAATCAGGTACCCGCCTGTGATGGCGGCCGGTGGCAGCGTAGCGGAGGGCTCACCCGCGGTCGCAAGAGTCTTGGCGGTCGAGCCGAGCTCGGGCGGCAGGAACCAGGAATGCGACGTTCGCAACTCACGTGAGGATGATGAAGGGGCCCATGCCCATCCCATCCTCGTGGGAAGATGTCCATGGAATCTCTGTGACTGTCCAAATGGTCCGTGGGCTTATGCTGGAACGTGGGTTCATCCCACATGGATTGGGCCCAGGCAGGGCAGACAATCCAGCCCTCAAGGCTTGCGTCGCTAAAAAAATAATAATGATGTAAAAATTATGGGTAAATATACCAAGATTGTTAAAGTCTGCTGTAATTTTTTTTTGCCAAACTTGGTTAAAGTTAGTTCATCGAAATTAGAGCCGCATTTTGACTAGCAAAATAGAATTTTTTTACTCTTTCTTTAGTCATCGACACGTAAATCTTAGTTAATAAAGAAGAAATCTTCTCACACAACTATGTATGCTTAACTTAATTAAGCTTGCCTAATTTGAGCGTGAAAAAGTGCGACTAGATGTGCTATAAATGGAACATGCCAAACTCCACCGAACAGCTTCTTGGCCCGGATGCATCAAGGTATTGGGAAATGGAGCACGAACCTCCTATCCAGACCAAGGTTAGAAATTTCATCGAAATCCGGCGAATTTTCACCGAGATTTTGGATTTCGGATCACCACGAAATCAAAAATACCGGCTGGGTAAAAAAAACAATCTGAAATTGCTACATTTTTTTGTTTTTTCGGTGAAATTTCATCATTTTTGACCAGTTTCTGCTGTTTTATGGTCGGATTTGGTCGAATAATCCTTTAGAAAGTCATCTTCTATGAAAATTTGTTGAAAAACCAAAATTTTGAGACATTTTAAAATTTTGACAGAAACATTGTCAGCTTTTTATAAAATTCTACAAGCTTAATAATGATCTAGAAAATTTATGATACTATCTTTAGTAGTGTAGGATCATACATAAAAATTTAAAAATAATTTAACTTCATTTGTTATCTTTAAAAAATCAAAAACAGAATGAACATAATTAGGACAGTAACCTTGTTATAATTTTATAAATTTTCTCAAGTGTGATTATGATCTAAAATTTTTTATGAGAGATTAAGAATTGCCTCAGTACCATTCTATAAATTTTTTAAAAAATTTCAACTTTTTTTGTTTGGTCAATCAAATCTATGTAAGCATTGAACTTCATTTGTTATATTATATTTCAAAAATAAAAAAGAGAAAGAACATAAATGGTACTATGCTTTGTAAGAATTTTATAAATTCACTAGAGTGTGATCATAATTCAAAGTTTTTATGAGATATTAAGAATTTCCTTATCACCCTTCTATAAAATTTTTAAAAAATTAAACCTTTTTTGCTTGCCAAAGAAAATATATGTATTGATCATCAGGCTTTTATTAGGATATAACACTGTCAGAATTTTTAAAAATTATTTAAAAATGATTATCATCTAAAAATTTTATAAAAACATTAATGATACATCAGGACCATCCAAAAAAATTTCGAAACTTTTTAACGTGGTTTGAACTATTTTTTCATTTTGTTCAAGTTTGCCGGTGAGGCTTTTAACAGGACAGTAGCACTTTCCGAATTTTTAAGAATTCATGAATCTTGATAATCATTTGAAAATTTTAGGAGAACATTAGTGATGCATCATAACCATGCAAATGTTTTTTCAAAATTTTATAACATGGTTTGGACCATTTTTCATTCAGTTCAAACTTGCTGGTCACCATTTTATCAGGGCAGTAGCAATGTTCGAATATTTAAAAATTCCTCAAACATGATAATCATCTGAAATTTTTATGGAAACATCACTGATATGTCAGTAACCTCAAAAAAACATTCAAAATTGTTCGATATCGTTTAAACTATTTTTCGTTCAGTTGAAATTTACCAAAATTTCAAAAAATTTGCCAAAAAAATTGGATATTTTGCCCGCAATTTAGGAAATTTCTGTCAAAAAAATTATGGATTTGAATTTTTCTATTAGAATTTTGTTCGGATTTCTTCCGAAATAATGAGATTTTGCCGAAATTTTGGATTTCGGAGGAAAGCGAAATTTAAACCAAAAACGAATTTGGATCCTTGATCCAGACCAAGCCTTGGAATTTTTCGTGGAAGAATACGGTTCGGTCCCACATACTCCTGTTCCTCGTGGAGTTTAAAGAAACAACATACACTAGTATTTTGTTAGAACTCTTTTGAATTGTAAGATAATTTGAACATAGAATATAATTCAGAAAGAAATTGAGCTCTTGGTACACATTATTATTATTATTATTATTACTAGTATAGTGCCTGTGCTAACGCTACGACGGCAGTACACCCGCTTATCAATTAAATGAGAAGATAAGTATGAATACAACACTTAATAATAAAAGAGAAATTTAGAATTTTAAATGAATTTAGAAAGAAAAACGGAACTAGATGGAGGTCGAATGGGCGAAAACGGGCTCCCAAAAGATTTTAAATCAAGAAAGAGAAAGAAAAAAGAATTTTCTGATTTTAGATTATTTTTTTTGCACTTCCACAGAGAGCACAACAGTGCTCTTTGGGCTTGGCCAACAAAGGGAGGAAGGCCGGGGTGGCCACGGTCGCAGATGGGTCAAGATCAGTGCGGCGAGATCGCCAAGACCGGCCTCGCGAGGAGGAGTCACGCCATGTGAATTTCACGGAAGATGACGGTGATGGCTTGGGTTACCTCCAAAACCCGCGATCTTTACAAGAGGGAGCACTTGGGGATTTACGCAATGCGATGGGGTGGAGGAGAGCTCACGCTTTTATAGCCCGAAACAAGCATATTTATGGAAACCATAATTTGGGATCAAATCAGATTGGGAGGAAATTTTGGCGATAGAGCACGAAATTTGGGGAATTAACACCATAGATGGAAAGAGGAGATTTGGTGCGGGATTGATGGAGCTTTGGAGCTTCTTTCTTACTTTAATGGAGGGAGGGAAGAGAAGAAACTTCTCAGTCCGGCTGCACTAGAAGAAGCTACATGTGAGTTGCCTTCATTTTTTTAAATATAGAAGGATTTTTGAAAAGATAACACATTAGGTTAAAAAATTCTAGAAAAATTCTCAAAAAACCTTTCGATTATTTTGTACTTAATAAAATTATTTTTAAAAAAATTAAATTATAAATTTGTCGAGGCACGGCGGCCGCGAGGTCGCTGACCAGCAACCTCGCCTCGTCGGCAAAGCCACCGATGACGACCGTGGAGCCATTGCAGACCTGCGTTCTCCCGGCCGCGTTGCCCCATCTCTCGGTTTCCTTTTCCCAGCACGTAATGTATGATCCTTTCCTTTTCCAGGACGTTTGTTTCCTTTTCCTTGATTCCAAAACGTTTGTTTCCTTTTCCTTGTTGATCTTTGGAGGTGAGGAAGGTATGTTGTGGGCCACAGGATGATTTCAAAAATATGGAAAATAAACTACGCCGACCATTTGGATCCGTAAGGAAAAAACATAAAATTAAATAGTGCTCGCCACATTTGGTTCGTGAGAAAAATTGAAAAAATTAAGCAAAGACTCACTGCATCGCTGGTTCCTTAGATAAAAAACAAAAAAAAATTCAGCGCTCTCCGTGCGCTGAAATTAGGCTCTATGGGGCTAGATCCGTAAAAAAGTCTCGAGAAGGGTCATATTCGGAAAAAAATATGATCACAATGCCAGGACAATAAAAAATTCAAGTCTTGTTTCATTACATGCGGATCCTCCCTGTTTATTTCCTTGTTTGATTCACCCTCCTTTCAAATATGTAGTATGTACAATTTTAGCCAGTAAAAAATTCAAGTCTAGTTTCCTTGCATGCGGATCCTCCTTATTTATTTTCTTGTTTGATTCGCTCTCCTTCCAAATATGTAGGTGGGTGAGGTCTGTGGGTCACAGGGATGATTAGACACACTAAATAATGGCCATCGGATGTGGGTGAGTAAAACTGAGGATAGATCTGAGACGTTCATTTTGATGAATGCAAGTTTCTGGGGACGTTTTGCTGGGTGCACGAACATTGGGCCATCTCTAATGAGGTGCATTATTTAGGGTGGACGTAAAAAAAATTGCTTAGGTGCATTATAAAAGGGTATAGATTACAGTAGCGGTCATAGAAATGTCATATTCAAATAAGTAATTACTTTTTATTTATTTATAGGGTACATAGTTGTTGATGGACTAACGTCAAGTCTTGTTCACCTTTGGTAGCTTGTTATCTAATTATTTTTTATCTCCGCAGCGTATGAATCGTGATACTGAATTTGATGGTTTCCTCTGTTTAATTTGGACGTGCGAAAAACCTGATCTAGGGTGCTAATGAGTTTAGACTGGTATAGGTTTTTGGATTAGGCTGGTCTCAAATTACAAATGGATTGAACTTATTTTAGATCCATAATTATTTAGACCAGATCTAGATTAGATTGGGACAAGTTTATGCTTTTTTTACTAAATCTCTCATCAGCCAAGTAAACAAATTGATATTGCTTTTAACACTAAAGCTTTTTTTTGTTTTACATATTCAACAATATACTTTAAGTTGAAACTTTCAATATATGTTTCCAGTAAGTGAGATATATAATTATAGACCTAGTTTTTATCACTTGAATATTGCACCATAAAGCTATCAACTTATCAAGCAAACAGTTTGTCTAGATAAATGCCAAAATTAAGACCGAGATTTTCGTTTGGGTCCAGACCAGGCTTAGACCTTATTCTTTTTGGATCAGACTGGATACAGATTTATGAAAAGAATATTAGACTTGGACCAAATCTGTGCTGAGCTTTGGCCCATTAGCATCTGACGAGGATTAAAACCCACCTTCCATGTGGGCCGTTTTTGTATAAAATTTAAACCTAGGCCCATAATGCGTGTGGTAAAAGCCCATCTCTATTCGAACGGTTAAGTCTCCAACCAGTTCAGTAAAAGACGGTCAAACTCAGCTTCACACTAGTCATCTTCGACTAGCGACATAGCCACCCCGACCAGTAAACTAGTCGGGGACAAGCGGTTTTTCCAGCATAGGTCTCTATGAGGACAGTTATCTAACAGAAACACGCAACTACCTGGAAGTTATTACAAGAAAAGACGTCCTTTGATGAGAAGACACTAGTTAGTGAAAAAAGCGTCTCTCGGTTACAAGACACCCTTCCGGACCTTAACCACCGTCCCTTCATCAAGGATAAATAGGAGGCCAACCCATGCTGTGGAATCAGATCGGACAATCGAAGATCATCTGGCATCAGACATTTGCAATCTTGAATCATTTGTAATCATATAGATAATCTTATAATCTAACCTTTCTGTCATAGCCGCTTGGCTAATAAAGAAGCACCCCCGTTATTTTCATCGTGTCCATTTCAATATCCAGGGGCCTATACATAATAAAATTTACGTATGCTCGGTTAAGAGACCCAATGTCTTGGACATCGACAGTTGGCGCTAGAAGGAGGCCCCCGGATACTGATATCAAGTCATTCTTCTCGATGGATTACGAGGAAAATTAGTTTGACCTCACCGATTATGCCCATCTCACTGCTGATGATGAGCCGACAGAAGAGCAATGTAAGTACGACTTCTATTCTGAGTATGTTCTTGCAGAAGAGTTGGCAAAGATTGAAGCAGAAGTTGAGGCCGAGAAACAATCATCCCACTCACCAAAAGGTAAGAATCTTGTTACTCCTCTAGTAAATTCAGAGGAAGAAGTCCATGAAGTATGTTCTATGGAAATTTATGTTCTATGGAAATTGACAATGAAAATATGTCAAAAGCTATAACCTTCTGAACAATTTAGCCTCGGAAGATCATCTCCAAGTTTTGGATTATACACCTTCGTCGGATGAAGATGGAGGATTAACGCTTTCAGTCTACCTGGGTTTCCGCGCTTGTGCGGTCACCAGTGAAGTAGATGGGCAATATGCGGGACGTGAAGCCCAAGAAATTGCCCAAAAAATCGCTCAAAGTGAGTACGAGCGATGTATGGTGGAAAAACATAAATCTATTGACGAGGCTCGATGCTCATATTTCCAAAATCAACCAAGTACCCTATGGAGACTTCAGGTCCCTAGGGAGCAGCCTCGTCAAGGTGTGTTCATTATGCCACCACCTCCACATGCAGTGGCAAGAGACCGCAACTTTGCTCAAGGCAGTTCGTAGTAGACAACCCCTATCGAGAAAATTCGCATTTATTCAAATGCAATTCTCAATCATCCGACAGAGGGGGAAGATGAATTGAATGCAACCGTTATACGGTCCATTGCTGCTGACTTGCAAGAAGCCACAAACGAAGTGCAAGTAAGGTCTGTGTCTACAAGATCTCAAACTAAATCCCGTGTGGAGGGATCCTCGTCTGGTCGGCGCCATCAAGGGTTAGTCATCAACAAAGAAGAGGCCCACAACGGAGAAGTGTTTTTGAACATTTAACCCTAGGTGAAACTTCTAGCCGTGGTCAGCGATGACCACATTCTCCTGAAAACATAGACTAAACTCCTAATGTACGGTTATGTTCTAGTTTGTATACAAGATGTAAAGATTTTTCCCATGGGCTTAGAAGTGTAACCTGGCCTGAAAAATTTAAGCCAGGATCTCTGGAGAGTTTTGACGGAACCCAGAATCCATCAGAATTCTTACAAGTTTATACTACCACCATCCAGGGCACTGAAGGTGATGAGAAGGTAATGGCTAACTACCTTCCTACTGTTTTAAAGGGATCGGCACCAACTTGGCTATTTAATCAGTCAGAGGGTTCCATTTACAGTTGGAAGAATTTGTACCATGCCATTTTAAATAATTTTAAAAGTTGCTACGCTAAACCTGGTAAAGAAGATGACTTACAACGTCTTCGCGAAGCTTCTGGCAAAAATCTACATCAGTTTATTAAAAGGTTTGTAGAAGTACGCAACACTATTCCTAATATTTCTGATAGCTCTATTATTTGTGCATTCAAGCAGGCTATCCGATATAAAAGTTTCATTGAAGACCTCAACATTCACCCGCCATCTACCATACCTGAACTTTTCGATATGGCAGATTGGTATTCAGATGCGCACGAGGCTATCGAGTGGAACCGCATGGTTGATAAAGGCCACGCTCCACTGCAACCTGGTCTTTCCATACCAGAGGACTAGAAGATAAAAAATCCTCTAAATCTAAAGATCATAAAAGGGCTAGTAAGAAAAAGAAAAATAAAAAGAACGCCTAGTGTGAAGTTGCAAGAATTATAGAACGACCTACATACTCCAAGGAAAAAGCACCCTAGAAGAAGACGTCTGGTCGTCATGATGACCAGTCCAGCTCTAGAAACCCTGGTGTGACCAGTGGTAATGGTCGTTGGTGTTCACTGCATAGGGTACCAGGACATGACTTGCGGAACTAACGTACATGGCAGAAGCGCATGGAAGATTTCTACTCCGGCAAGGGTCCAATGCCAACCTTACCGGAAGATTCAAGCAATAAGGATGCAAATGGAGATGAGGAAATGGGCTATCAAAAACACAACAACCACGTCAATGTGATATTTTGTGTCTCATCTGCATACACCTCTAAAAGGCAATTTAAAACTGCATGGAGGGAGATAAACAGAATACCCGAACTGGGAAGACAGAATACCCGAAATGGTCGGAGGTTGACCTCACCTTCAACAGACAAGATTGCCTGAAAGGTACGTCAATCCCCAGAAAAATCCCATTAGTAGTTTCTCCTACTATTAACAACTGCAAGGTTGAAAGGGTTTTAATTGATGGGAGGATTTCTTTGGACTTGCTTTTTGTTCATACTTTAGACGAGATGCAAATTTCTCATTCTAAGATTAGACTTGTTACGAACCCATTTTTTGGGATTGTACCTGGTCTCTCAATAACTGCAGTGGGACAGATTGTCTTACTTGTCACCTTTGGAAATGTTGACAATTTTAGAACAGAATTGATCTCATTTTAAATTATTGATTTTGAGTCAGCATATAATGCCATTCTGGGTAGACCCACACTAACCAAGTTTATGACAGCAACTCATTATGCCTACTAGAGTTTAAAAATTCTTGGTCCAAAAGGCGTGATTACTATGCAAGGTAATCAACTTACTACACTTAATTGTGATCACAAATTGCTCAAAATTATGGATCAATTACCATTAGGTGATACTAATGATGCAGGAAATACAAGCAAATCTAGCAAGATAGAGAGGCTAAAAGCAGTTCATTAGCCCAATGAACAAATAAAACAAGTACCCATTGATTCCGCTGACCGGTTAAAAACTGTTCAGATAGGATCATCAATGGATGCTAAATAGGATGACGAGCTTGTCACTTTCCTCCGGGCTAACGTAGATGTGTTTGCGTGGAAGCCATCTGACATGCCTAGGATCCTAAGGGAAGCGATTGAGCATAGGTTAGCCATTCGACCTGACATATGACTAGTGAAGTAGAAGCTGCGGCGATTTGCTCCTGACCAACAAGAAGCCATTCGACAAGAGTTGAACAAACTCTTGGAAGCTAGTTTCATACGTAAGGTTGATCATCCTGATTGGCTTGCGAATCCGGTCATAGTCAAAAAAGCAAATGGTAAGTGGTGTATGTGCGTTGATTTTACCAGCTTAAATAAAGCTAGTCCAAAAGATGATTTTCCTTTACTCCGGATCGACCAATTGGTAGATTCCACAGCAAGCTGTGAATTGATGAGTTTCCTCGATGCATACTCAGGGTATCATGTGGCCTCAATTGTCTTGAAGCACGTGTGACAATTTTGTTGTTCTGCATTAACACACATCTAAGTCCTTGACGCGAAGCATCATAATAAATATCAAAACTGCTCTGAATATCTGGCAACACTAATACTGGTGCTGATGTTAACCTTTTCTTCAATTCTTGAAAACTCTTCTTGCACTCTGGCATCTATGCAAATTTCTTTTTCTTTTTCAACAATTGTGTAAGTCGTCTAGCAATCGTCGAGAATCCTTGAATAAATCGACGGTAATATCCCGCCATTCCATGGAAACTACGAATCTGGGTCACCGCCTTTGGTGTTCCCAATGCAACACTTTTTCAACTTTGCTAGATCAATTACAACTCCTTTAGCAGTCATTACATGACCAAGGAATTCCACTTTCCTTTTTCCAAAAATCACACTTACTAAACTTGGCATACAGTTGTTGCTCTCGGAGCTTTTCAAGAACAAGCCTCAAATGTTTTGCATGATCCTCCTCTGTCTTGGAGTAGACAAGAATATCATCTATAAATACGACAACAAACTTATCCAAATATTCCATGAAAACCTTATTCATCATGTTCATGAAATATGCAGGGGTGTTAGTCAATCCAAATGATATGACTGTGAACTCATAAAGTCCATATCTTGTTGAAAATGTTGTCTTGGTCATATCTTCTGCGCAGATCTACAACTGATGATACCCTGATCGAAGATCTATCTTGGAGAAGATTACAGCTCCTCTTAACTGGTCAAATAAATCATCGATCCTAGATAGGTACTTATTCTTTATGGCACCTCATTAAGAGCTCGATAATCAATGCACATTCTCATACTTCCATCCTTTTTCCGAACAGAACAGAACAAACAACTTGTGACTCACACCACCACTAGTAGTACCAAAGCTTAGACATAACAAATTAATTAGCTAGGTCTATCCCATCCCAGACTTGTGGTTGTATGAATAAATCAGTTCAAATTATTACAAAGTTAAGTCCTTAATTGACCAAGGCAAGACTAACAAAAAATTCACCATAACCATAAACCAACAAATACCATAAAAACAATGTGACCACCTGTCGAGACCCGAATATGCAAATTCAGACCCTCTGTGTATTCCGCACTAGTCCAGTATCACACTAGTGCACACAGGCTCAATATTGATGAATATCACAATCATACTTAACGGTAACATAATAAATACTTCATCAATATTGAATATAACTGTTGGATGACCTTATAGTCAACCTTACATGAATACGCCTCGCAGGGCTAAGACTGAAAGTAAATAAATAGCAGCGAAAATAAACACAAGTGTAGAAACCCTTCAATCTGCCACAGGCAACTGCCAAGGTTCGCACCCTAGTTATTCCCCTCTTCCTGATACTCTTCCTCAAAAGCAAGCGTTGCTTCTTCTCTAACTAGTGATGTTTTGTTGCAAGGGGGTGAGTACATAAAGCACTCAACAAGTCGTGCACATAATGCAAATCTAATATACTATATGCATGGCTTAATACAAAGGATAGGCTGACATGGTTAATTTGCATAAATAGCATTCGTAAAAGAATAGCATAAATAGATTGAAAGACAGTAAAACAAATAATAACAATAATACATTTTCCATTTATTTTCCAATAACCAACTCACAACCTTATTCCACATTTCACATCCATACCCCATTTGTTTTTAATAAAATCTAACCCTTGACTGTAATCACCAAGCAATGCTTAATACCGCGAGCACGGCTATTCAAATAGGTTTTACACTCTGCAGAGGATATACACTTTACCCACAAGATACAACCATACACCACAGAGGCGAGTGATTATAACAAAGGCTTTCCATTGCCTATCTAAAACCAGTACTATCTGTTAAGGTTTCAACACTGGTGGGACTGGTTACCACATTCAGGGGCCCCCTCTTGCGCCACGTGACCACACCCGTGCGAGGACTGATTACCACTACCCAGGCCTCACACCACCACAAATAGTACAAAAATTTAGACTCAACAAATTAATCAGCTAGGTCTGTCCCATAATAAACATGTGGTTGTTTGAATGACTCAATTCAAATTCTTGCAAAGTTAAGTCCTTAATTTATCATGTGTCGGGACCCGAACCCGCAAATCCGGACCCTCTGTGTATTCTGTGCCAGTCCACGATCACGCTAGCACACACAGTCATACAGGGTTGCACATCACAGACATTCACGAAGATATAAGAATAAATAGTGCAAACATGTATATAAACCGAGTTGTGCGACCTTATGGTCTCCTTACAGATAGGTCACCACACAGGCTTACATTATTCAAAGTAAAGAAATAGCAATGAACATAAAAAAAGGTCGTGGAAGCCTTCATCTTGCCACAGCAACCGATCGGGCTTGCCCCTAGTTCATCGTGTCCTCGATGTACTCCTCCTCCCAAACCGTGTAGTCTCCTCCACCGATGTTGGGGTTGAAAGCAAGGTGGGGTGAGTACACAAGGCACTCAACAAGTAATGCATGAATGCAACACTATTACTATATGCGATCTTGTTCCAAAGGATTGGCTTAAATGGTTCTTTTGCATCAAGCAGCATTTTTAACCAATATCTTAGTTAGATTAAAGCAAGAGAACAGCTTATACGTAATAATAATTTCAAATGGTTTTTTCCATGAGGTTTTCCGGCACACACTACTTAATTCATTTTTAACACTTGGCACTGACCACCCCTTCCATGTTTTGTTTATGAAAATCTACCCTTGATCAGTAATCCCGAGCAATGCTCAATTCCGTGAGCACGGCTATTCGAATAGTTTTGACACTGCAGAGGTTGTACACTTTACCCACAAGATACACCGCCACCACATGTGTGATTGTCCGCAACAAAGCTTTTCAGAACCTCTACCTTAACTAAAGAACCTCTCGGTATTGCCTTCACTATCACTTCCCTCACACAGAGCCAAGTATAGGACCGGCCAATCACCGTTGGATGGGCACCAAGCCGTAGCACGTACGCTCCCCATACAGATACACCTGTACTGTCACCCCGAGGTATCGGAGGAAAGATATCGTAACCCTAGTCAACTAGGTCTGTCCCATATCGGACATGTGGTTGTACGGTGACTCGGATCAAAGGCTTGCAAGGTGAAGTCCTTAACCGACCAAGGCAAGACTTTCAACACTCAACGATGGCACTGACCCATTGTGGCACACAGACTCACAACACTCATCAACCCAATGCCACACAGCCCACCCGCACACAGCCTCTTACCACTTGCCCCAGCCTAAATCATTTTCCACCCCATTGATTATTGTGCAACACATGCGGCAATAATTCAACATCGATGGAACCACACAGTCGCATGTACCTCAATCTCATCATGTGGCATCATCACACCATTTTTCAAAATACATTCAATATGTCTTTAATCAATATTGTAGCATTTTTCCGAAAGAACACTCATGATTCGTTGCAAGGCTAAGCATTTACTCGCGATCTAGCCTCCCGTGTTGGCACAATATTAACATCCAACTAATATAATCAAACTTAGGTGACAATGATTTAGGCATACAGATTAATAATTCAAGGTGGCATAACAAAATGGGTTGATTAACTACATTATCCCAAATTAATTTAAATTCATTTTAAATAATTAGCATGCATAGTTTCAAAGCATAAATTACATTTTAAAATCTGGGATCAAAATGATCAAAGCATCACTTGCCTTCAAAGAGTTGCTGGTCGTGTTCAAGCTTGGTCTTGAGCGACTAATTCTTCCTCGAAACTTTCCGACAAATTTGCGCTCACGCTGCATACAAACAAAAGATACAATAAATAGCTAATACAGAAGACTACATGACCTCAAAATTCACATAAAATTCACCATTAAATAGCTCATAATTTTATGAATTTTAGAAATTTGAATCACCCAAATCCGAGTTAAAATGCAAAAGTTATAGTCATTTGAAGTTTGAATAAAATCAAAATACGATTTTTCTGAATTATTTTTATACTCGAAATTCGCATAAATGACGTCAAGATCGCGTCATGATGACGTCAGCACAGAAATGAATTTCGGTCGAAATATTTTTATATATAAAATATTTATGACGCCATTGCCGACGTCAAGACGACACGCGGCGACCTCTAGTGCCGCCACGCTGTTTGGCTCATGGGTCGGGTCCACGGTTCACCGTCCACCGTGGAATCGGCGGCACTGTGCTCATGCACCGGGTGACGCAAGCCGTGGCATCAGCGACGATGCGCAGCCAATCTCGACGCGACACGCGGCAAGATCCAGACCGCTTGCTCATCCAACGGTCGGATCTCACCCCCGCGCGGTTCGGCGACGCTTCGCACTCCACGCCTCCACGCGTCGCACATCCAACGGCGCGCTCAGATCCAACGGCCAGCACCGCGCCGCCACTGCGACGTCTCGGTTCATGCGACGACACGCGGCGCAATCGCGACGGCACGCCGAAATCGACGGCCGGATCCGGTCTCCGCCGATCAAAATGCCCACGCGTCAACACGTGATTTGGCGAGGGTACGGTGCCATCTCCGCCGCACGTTCAAATCCTTAGGGCAAAACCAGATCCAATCTCTACCGCTTAGATCTAATCTAACGGCCTACGGTACCGAGCGGTTTCATCGCTCATGGCGCGACGTGGTTCAATCCTACGCATCCACTAACGATCCAACGGCTAAGACAAAACATATCGCGAAACTAGATCTAATCCAAGCCGCATACATCAAGATCCAACGGCCACGATTCAATCTAAACATCTACAGAGATGGAGGCTACGCGACTCACCGTAACCGAACGATGCAAATCGGACGGTCGGCGCGGTTCGACGAGGTTGACGGCGCGAAGAAGCGAAGGTTGCCGAGTCGGGAAGATGACTCGGCGACGGCGCTGCGGGCTTCTCCGGCGAGAAGAAGTGGTCCACTCGATGCGCCTTGCTTCGTGAACTCGAACGGGTCGAGCACGCGAAAGCGACGGACGGCGACGAGAGGAAGCAAAACAACGGCGGCACAAAGACGCAACTACGGCGAGCTCGCCAGCGCTAGAGAGGGTCTCGGCGTGCGGCGAGAGTCAAAAGACGCAGCGAAGGAGCTCACGGACGCGCTACTCGGTGCACTTAAAGGGGCTCGACGCGTGCGCGCTACAAAGCGAAATGAGCGGAAACGGTCGGCGGCATTAGCTCCGTGATCTCGCGAAGACGACCGACGTGGCGCAATCCCGCAGATCCGGCGGCGACGATCCGAAGGCTCACGCGCGCGCGACGTGGCACACTCACAGCGCTCGATCCGGACGGACGGCTTGGTGGCGGCGCTAGGGTTTCGCGCGGTTGGGCCGACGACACGCACAAGAATGGGCTCGCCCACATCGCTCATGTGATTTTTAAAACATTTCACATTTAAAATAATTCTAGAAATTCAATTAAATCATTTGGAGCTTTTAAAATAGCAGAAAAATTCCAGAAAAATTCCAGAAATTACTTTGAGATGTTTGGAACTCCATTAAAATATTTGCAATAAAACTTTGCAAAAACTTTTCCATTATTTAATTGTTTTCAAGAAAAGTTCTATTTGAATAAATCCAAATTAACTTAAATAAATTCCCAAAAATTCACAAGAAAAATCAAAAATACTTCAAAATTCAAATTAGAGCAAAAATTAGGGTGTTACAAACCTCCCCCCTTAACAGAATCTCGTCCCCGAGATTCAGGGCTGTCTAAAGAAATTGGTTAGGAAACTCCTTCTTTAGGTCTTCTTCGCGTTCCCACGTGGCTTCACTTTCCGAATGGTTACTCCATTGAATTCTCGCAGAACGTGTTGACTTGTTCCTTGTCTCTCCGTCCATTACGCCCGAATCTTCATCTGATGTTCTTTGTAAGTCGATCTTCCTGCAGATCAATTGCCTCCAAAGGTGTTTGCTCCTCCGTGCATCAAGACACTTCTTCGCCATTGTGATACATGAAATACATCATGCACTCCCGCCAAAGACGTGGTAACTCCAATCGATAAGCAACTTCACCTCTGCGGCTCAAGATCTTGAATGGTCCAACGATTCGGTGCGAGTTTCCCTTTGCATGGAACCTCCGACTCCTTTGAGAGGTGTGACTCTAAGGTACACAAAATCTTGGGTTCAAAGCTCGCCTCCTGCGACGGTTGTCGCGATAACTCTTCTACCTTGATTGTGCAATCTTCAATCTTTCCCCGATCAGGCGATTTGTTCTTCCGCTTCAAGAATGTCCGTCCAAAGACGTGTCGCTCGCCTGTCTCATTCCAATTCAATGGTGTTCGACAGACCGACCATACAAAGCTTCAAATGGAGACATCCGTAAACTTGCTTGATAACTGTTGTTGTAACTAAACTCAAAGATAAGGCAAACACTTGTCCCATGAGTTGGAATATGCTAAGGCACATGCCCTCAACATATCCTCTAATATCCGGTTAACCCTCTCGGCTTGACCATCCATCTCGGATGGTAGGTCAGATCAAGTTCAAACGAGTCCCCATTGCCTCATGTAGCTTACCCCAAAATGGAGGTAAATTGGGTACTCTGTCCGATACTATCTTCTTGAGTACTCCGTGCAAGCACGATCCGTGCCATATAAAGTTACGCTAGCCGGTCTCCTAATAAGTGGTCTTCACCGTATGAAATGTGCCATTTTGGTTAGGCGATCCACTATGACCCATATGGAATCATATCCACTTTATGCTCAGGTAATCCGGTTATGAAATCCATACCAATTTCTTCCCATTTCCATTCAGGTATCTTTAAGGGTTGTAATAGCCCTGCTGGTCTTTGGTGCATAGCTTTGACTCTTTGGCATATGTCACATAATGCAACATATTCGGCGACTTCTCGTTTCATGCTTGGCCACCAAAATCTTTCCTTTAAATCGATACATTTTCGCACTTCCTGGATGAATTGAGTATCTGGAGTCATGAGCCTCCTCTAGAATTAACTGCTTCAACTCCTTTTTGTTCGGTACACAAATGTGCCCTTTAAACCACATAGTACCTTGTTCATCCAGTTTGAAATCTTTTGCTTTGCCTTCATCCATTTTGCCCTTAATCCTTTTGATCTTATCATCATCTTTCTGCCCTTCCTTGATCTGATCTTCCAGGGTAGGCCTTACTTTCAAAGTTGCTAGGAATCCTTCTGGTACCATTTCCAGTTCTAATTTCTGGAAATCCTTACACAATTCCGCCTGACTTGTTTCCATCAAGATATTAACACCGTGGTTCTTTCTCGCCAAGGCGTCGCCACTACGCTGGCTTTACCAGATGGTAGTGAATTTCTATATTATAATCCTTGATTAACTCTAACCATCTTCTTTGCCTCATATTTAGGTCACTTATGTGAAGATATACTTAAGACTTTTATGATCAGTATACACTTCACATCTATTTCGATGAGATGATGACGCCATATCTTTAGTGCATGCACTACGACGGCTAATTCCAAATCATGAGTCGGATAGTTCTCCTCATGTGGTCTCAATTGCCTCGATGCATAGGCAATTACCTTCCTATTTTGCATCAACACGCATCCCAATCCCTGACGCGATGCATCACAAAAGATGTCAAAGTCTTGATGAACGTCAGGTAAAACTAGTACAAAGCCGATGTTAATCTTTTCTTCAACTCAAAACTCTTCCCACACTCGGTGTCCATAGGAATTTCCTTTCCTTTTCAACAATTGCGTAAGAGGTCTCGCAATCGTAGAGAATCCTTCGATGAATCGACGGTAATACCCCGCCATTCCAAGGAAACTACGGATTTGGGTTACCGACTTGGGTTGCTCCCAATGCAGAACCGTCTCCACTTTCTTTGGATCTACCGCAACTCTGCCGCAGTCATTATGTGACCAAGAAATTCAACCTTATTCTTCCGTAAATCACATTTGCTAAATTTTGCAAACAATCGTTGCTCTCTCAACTTTTCAAGGACTAGCCTCAAATGCTCGGCGTGCTTTCTTCTCGCCTTGGAATAGATAAGGATATCATATATGAATACGACGATGAACTTGTCCAAGTATTCCATAAAAACCTTATTCATTAAGTTCATAAAATATGCTGGTGCATTTGTCAAACCAAAGGACATCACTGTAAACTCGTAGTGTCCATATCTTGACGAAAATGCAGTCTTCGGAATATCCTCTGATCGGTGTTAGTGTTATGCCCTTGAGGCAATCATTTAGATGATTGTAACATGACTATGTTTATGAATAATAATATGATTATTGGTCCAATGAATGTATATCATTGTATTGATCAACAAGTATGTGACTTGATTATGAAGCTCTTTACTTAATGATGTAATTCGATAAATATCTTCGATCGGATATCATCGATAGGACTACGATGAATAGATCGGCACATGTAGTGATCGATGATCATGCTTCATAGATCATGGGATATGGAGATATCATCTCTACATTGTGGACCATGTTGAAGAACATGGGTTAGATAGACCGCTATGGGACATGCGAGAATGTTTCATTCTTATGTGTCATCAGTGTATCTCATACCTAGAAGATGTATGATCCTTAGACTGAGATTGTCATATTCCCTACATGTGTAATAGTTTTCCTTGGGGCTATCAAACACTACTTCCTAACCGGATAGTTATAAAGGTAGCTTTCATGTTTACTATGAAACGTGCGAGAGGAAGTGAGCGATCAAGATGGAATTTGCCACTCCAATGATACGGAGATATATGACAAGGCCACTCGTGTGATATGATTAAGAAAGTGCATGGCCATGCCGTGATTGAGAGTCAATCACAACTTATTAATATATCACGGATACGAGAGATGGATTGAATCATCAAAGGATGACATGCTTCTCGCCTTGAGATCAATCTTCATATACTTGGCAAAGGGATTATTACATGAGTTCTTTTGATAGGTTACATTCGATTTGATCACAAGATGTTTGGGAGTTGGCATACTTTGCAAGAAGCCGCTACCAACTATTGGATTGAAAAGGAGTTTTCGAATCCATGTCCAAACGTATGTGAACCTCGCAGGTCACACACTTAATGGTGGGGACGCATTAATTTGGATTGGATCCGTAATTAATGAACCTCGTGGGCTTAGCATCTTTGGTGGGCCCTGGTTTAGGTTTCATCTCGTGGCTATATAAGGAGGGAGGAGGAGGAGCAGGTGTGCTTTCCACGGTTTAGGTTTGATTCACTTGAAACCCTAGCCTCCTCCTCTCGCTGCCTCGCCGAGCGACTAGGTGCTTGCACACGACGCACTGCGTTCCATCTCTCGGACGTGTGGACTCATGCGGTGACGCTGCCGCGATCTGCGGCGTGGGAGGACGATCCACGGCGAGGCGAGGACGATCCACTACATCGACACAACGATCGCGGGCGAGGACGAACCACTACATCGACGCGCGAAGGATTCCGTGAATCGCGTCTAGTGGTAATCTTATCTATGATCCCCTTCTTGCGAGTAGCTTTCTGGTTGCGCGGTAGTTTTTTTTGTGCTAGCGTAGCATACCGCGTTTCCCTTCAGGATCTTCAATTGATGGTATCCTGATCGGAGATCAATTTTGGAGAAGACTCCTGCTCCTCTTAACTGGTCAAACAAATCATCGATCCTGGGTAGAGGATACTTATTCTTTATCGTCACATCATTGAGTGCACGATAGTCTATACACATCCTAAAACTCCCGTCCTTCTTCTTGACGAATAAGACAGGTGCTCCCCATGGCGATGAACTAGGTCTTATAAATCCCTTTTCCAAGAAAGACTCTTCAATTTGTTTCTTCATTTCCACCAATTCCTCTGTGGACATCCTGTAAGGTCTCTTAGCTATGGGAGCTGTCCCTGGAACCAGCTCTATCACGAACTCGATATCTCTATCTGGCGGCATTCCAGGTAAATCTTCCGGGAAAACGTCCGGATATTCATTGACTATGGGCACTTCCTCTAAGTCGATGATCTTCATGTCGTTGACCATAAATTGTCCATCCCGCACCGATTTTGCTTCAAACTCAATCTTCTTTCCATCAGGGCTCTCGACCGATATGACTCTTTTTCATGATCAAAGATCGCCTTGTGTTTGGTTAACTAATCCATTCCCGTGATAACATCCAAGGTTTGGGTATTAAGGACGATTAAGTTCGCTAGAACTCAACCCCATTAATTATTAGCTTTACCCCTTAACATCCTACTTTAGATCGGAGTTCTGATCCAGGGGATTGACTATGAGCACACATTTAAGATTCACTATTTCCATATCATTTTGAACAGCAAAATCTCGGGAAATAAAAGAATGCGAAGCTCCGGAATCAAATAAAACAAGATGGTGTATCGAGTTTACTAGAACTTACCCAAGATAACATCAGTGGCGTTCGCACTTCATCCGTCGTAATGTGGTTGACTCGTCCTCGTGCAGTTCCTTGGGATGGAGTTGCTGCTGTTGATGCCCCGCGGTTCACGATTGGCGCGGGAGTTCTTGCCGGTGTGTTCCCCAGGTTAAAGCGGACCGGGGTGACACCTCCCTTCTTGGGGCAATTATTGGCAAAATGCCCCATTTCATTGCAATGATAGCAACGTCTTCCCACTGCCTGAGAGGTTCCTCCACCGTGCTACGATTCGGGCCGAGTCCGAACATTCGACCCATCGGACGATTTGCTGCGGTGGTACCTATCATTTCCTCCGGCTGGTACCGATGAACTGCTGAGGTGCCGCCTCGCGCCTCGCCGCCCCGACGACCTCCTTGTTGTGCCATTCTCGCGCTTCTGTTGTCATCCGCCTCGGCGCTTGTCCTCTAATATAAGAGCTTTGTTAACTAGCTCTTGGAAGTCGTGGAATGTGTGGGTGATCACCCCACTGCAACCTCGCATTCAATCCCTTCATGAAGCGGGATTGCTCGGCCTTATCCGTAGCCACATCCTCCCGGTGCGTAGCGTGCGGTTGGGTGAACTTGTTCGTAATCGCCACCGATCGCCACCCGCTTGAGCTTGAATTCCTCCTTTTGAGATCCATGATACCCTGTACATGGTATCGCGAAAGTCGAGGTGAATTCCTCCCACGTGATACTCTGTGGGTCCTCTCAAGGAAACGCGTATGCTACGCTAGCACAAAAAAACTACCGCAGCAACCGTAAAGCTACCGCAAGAAGGGGATCATAGATAAGATTACCACTAGACGCGCATTGCGGAATCCTTCGCGCGCCGATGTAGTGGTTCGCCCTCGCCGCGATCGTTGCGTCGATGTAGTGGATCGTCCTCGCCTCGCCGTGGATCGCCCTCCCACGCCGCAGCCGCAGCAGCGCCACCGCAGAGTCCACACGCCGAGAGATGGAACGCTGCGGCGCGTCGTGTGCAAGCACCTAGTCGCTCGGCAGGGCGCGAGAGGAGGAGGCTAGGGTTTCAAGTGAATCAAACCTAAACCGTGGAAAGCACACACCGCGCCTCCTCCTCCCTCCTTATATAGCCACGAGATGAAACCCTAAACCAGGCCCACCAAAGATGCTAAGCCCACGAGGTTCATTAATTACGGATCCAATCCAAATTAATGCGCCCCAAACCATTAAGTGTGTGACCTGCGCAGGTTCACATACGCTTGGACATGGATTGGAAAACTCCTTTTCAATCCAATAGTTGGTAGCGGCTTCTTGCAAAGTATGCCAACTCCCAAACATACCGTGATCAAATCGATGTAACCTATCAAAAGAACTCATGTAATAATCCCTTTGCCAAGTATATGAAGATTGATCTCAAGGCGAGAAGCATGTCATCCTTTGATCATTCAATCCATCTCTCGTATCCGTGATATATTAATAAGTTGTGATTGACTCTCAATCACGGCATGGCCATGCACTTTCTTAATCATATCACACGAGTGGCCTTGTCATATATCTCCGTATCATTGGAGTGGCAAATTCCATCTTGATCGCTCACTTCCTCTCGCACGCTTCATAGTAAACATGAAAGCTACCTTTATAACTATCCAGGTTAGGAAGTAGTGTTTGATAGCCCAAGGAAAACTATTACACATGTAGGAATATGACAATCTCAGTCTAAGGATCATACATCTTCTAGGTATGAGATACACTCGATGACACATAAGAATGAAACATTCTCGCAGTTGTCCCATAGCTGGTCTATCTAACCCATGTTCTTCAACATGGTCCACAATGTAGAGATGATATCTCCATATCCCATGATCTATGAAGCATGATCATCGATCACTACATGTGCTGATCTATTCATCGTAGTCCTATACGATGATATCCGATCAGAGATATTTATCGAATTACATCATTAAGTAAAGAGCTTCATAATCAAGTCACATACTTGTTGATCAATACAATGATATACATTCATTGGACCAATAATCATATTATTATTCATAAACATAGTCATGTTACAATCATCTAAATGATTGCCTCAAGGGCATAACACTAACATCCTCATGAGCTGCGCAGAAGTTTTCCCACCATTCTGCGGCAGTTCCTTCGAGTTGATGAGAGGCATAGAGTACCCTCTCATGTCCTACACACTGGGTAATGTGCACTTCCTTTCAATTATCCCTTAGCCAATCGTCCGCCTCCAGTGGATTGGCGTTGCCTGAGAAGGTAGGTGGACGGGTTCTCATAAACTCCGACAACCTTGAGTAGGGGTGTGGTCCATGGTTACCCCCAGGTTGAACATTCGCAGCAGCTTGGTTGGATATCTGCTGCATGGTTTGAACCATTGTGCTCATAAGTTGAGTCTGGGCAGTCAAGAAGGCTCCCAGATTTTGCATATCGACCTGCGGCGGTTGAGGAATCGGCTCTTCATTTTGGTTATCTGTCTGGTTAGCTCCACTTCCGCTGGCTCCAACATCTCCACGTGTCCTCACCATCTGTTGCAAGCTTCCAAGGTTAAGAAAAGAAGAAAGCACAGACGAGTAAAATAACTTATGTGGGGAAACAGGTGTAACTTAAATTATTTAGCCACTTTATTGATATAATATAAAGCTGTATGGTTGCTCACAAGTGCCTAAGGGCAATGCAACGCATACGAGACACTCACAACCAAAACAAGTAAGCAAACATAGGAACCCATGACGACTCACACCTAATGGTGACTCTGAAGAAAAGACGCGACTCAACCTTCGAGTCTCGACACTATACTCTACTAGACTCAATCACTCATCGAGCCAACCCGATCGCGGCTCCCGAGCATACACCGTGGGTGCTCCGCATCGGGCGAACCGGTCCTCGTGACTCATCGCGGTGGTGCAAAGACCCCATCGACTACCGTCCTGTGGTGCTCGCTCGACGATCGTGCCTCGCTCGCTGCCTCCGGATCTGGATCGTAACTCGGGGATCGCTCGTGCTCGGGTCCATACAGAGCCATCTCCAACTCCTGGATCTTCGCATGGAGTGAGCTAAGCCCTCCGCACTGGATCCTTGCCTCCGTGACTCCTGCGCGGGTCCTCTGCGCAGCCTCCGGACTGCCTCGCCCAAGGCGTCCTCCGGGCGATGACGCGTACTCGCCAGTGGGTGATAGTGGCGTCCTCCTCCACGAGCTCCATCTGTCAAAATGGTTGTCCCGACGCGGATGGTGACGAAAGACGGTGCCCTCCAACTCTGCGGAGTAGGTGCGCACCGCCGACGCTCGTCGCGCGCTGTCTCTCGGATTCCGCCTCAAAAGAAGACCTCCGACCAGTAATGTAGATAGGACGGCTCGCCTCGCCCTTTCCCGAGCATATATCGTGATCTTGACATCCCAGCGACGCCAAGTCCCGCCTGCATCACCAAGTCCTCGACATGCTGGTCATCAAAACCTCCGAGCAATCTGCATCATACGCCATAACTCGCGGCGATCCTCCAAGCGCTCTCCATAGGTATGGATCATCCTCATCCGCCAAAACAAACCTTGTTTAAATTAAATAGAGAATAATAAAAATTCAAAGATAGGTATGAATAAGGAGAAGAGATAAGTCGAGATTTCTTTGACATTCTTGCTCAAGTTGATTAGGTCTTTAGAAAATAGTTTTCACCTCCTAGGCACAACCAAACTAGGGTCAAGGCCTACAATCAACCCGGCTCGATACCACCTCTGCTCGGGACCCGAACCCGCAAATTCGGACCCTCTGTGTATTCTGCTAGTCCAGATCACGCTTAGCACACACAAATCATACAGGTTGCACATCACGACATTCACGAAGATATAAGAATAAATAGTGCAAACATGTATATAAACTGAGTTGTACGACCTTATGGTCTCCTTACAGATAGGTCACCACACAGGCTTACATTATTCAAAGTAAAGAAATAGCAATGAACATAAAAAAGGTCGTGGAAGCCTTCATCTTGCCACAGTAACCGACTGGGCTTGCCCCTAGTTCATCGTGTCCTCGATGTACTCCTCCTCCCAAATCGTGCGCCTCTCCACCGATGTTGGGGTTGAAAGCAAGGTGGGGTGAGTACACAAGGCACTCAACAAGTAATGCATGAATGCAAGACTATTACTATATGCGATCTTGTTCCAAAGGATTGGCTTAAATGGTTCTTTTGCATCAAGCAGCATTTTTAACCAATATCTTAGTTAGATTAAAGCAAGAGAACAGCTTATACGTAATAATAATTTCAAATGGTTTTTCCATGAGGTTTCACACACACCTTAACAATTCATTTTTAACACTTGGCACACACCACCCCTTCCATGTTTTGTTTATGAAAATCTACCCTTGATCAGAATCCCGAGCAATGCTCAATTCCGTGAGCACGGCTATTCAATAGTTTTGACACTGCAGAGGTTGTACACTTTACCCACAAGATACACCACCACCACATGTGATTGTCCGCAACAAAGCTTTTCAGAACCTCTACCTTAACCAAAGAACCTCTCCAGATTGCCTTCGCTATCACTTCCTCACACAGAGCCAAGTATAGGACCGCCAATCACCGCTGGATGGGCACCAAGCCGTAGCACGTGCACGCTCCCCATACAGATACACCCTCGTGTCTGTCACCCCGAGGTATCGAGGAAAGATATCGTAACCCTAGTCAACTAGGTCCGTCCCATATCGATATGTGGTTGTACGGTGACTCAGATCAAAGGCTTGCAAGGTGAAGTCCTTAACTGACCAAGACAAGACTTCCAACACTCAACAGTGGCACACAGCCCATTATGGCACATAGACTCACAACACTCATCAACCCAATGCCACATAGGCCCACCGCACACTGACCTCTTACCACTTGCCCCAGCCTAAATCATTTTCCACCCCATTGATTATTGTGCAACACATGCCGACAATAATTCAACATCTGACGGAACCACACAAAGTCGCGGTACCTCAATCTCATCATGTGGCATCATCACACCATTTTTCAAAATACATTCAATATGTCTTTAATCAATATTGTAGCATTTTTCCAAAGAACACTCATGATTCGCTGCAAGGCTAAGCATTTACTCGCGATCTAGCCTCCGTGTTGGCACAATATTAACATCCAACTAATATAATCAAACTTAGGTGACAATGATTTAGGCATACAGTTAATAATTCAAGGTGGCATAACAAAATGGGTTGATTAACTACATTATCCCAAATTAATTTAAATTCATTTTAAATAATTAGCATGCATAGTTTCAAAGCATAAATTACATTTTAAAATCTGGGATCAAAATGATCAAAGCATCACTTGCCTTCAAAGAGTTGCTGGTCGTGTTCAAGCTTGGTCTTGAGCGACTAATTCTTCCTCGAAACTTTCCGACAAATTTGCGTCACGCTGCATAAACAAAAAGATACAATAAATAGTTAATAGAGAAGACTAGATGACCTCAAAATTCAAATAAAATTCACCATTAAATAGCTCATAAGTTTATGAATTTTTAGAAATTTGAATCACCCAAATCCGAGTTAAAATGCAAAAGTTATAGTCATTTGAAGTTTGAATAAAATCAAAATACGTAAATTAAGAAAATACGATTTTTGAATTATTTTTATACTGAAATTCGCATAAATGACGTCAGCATCGCGTCATGATGACGTCAGCACAGAAATGAATTTCGGTCGAAATATTTTTATATATAAAATATTTATGACGCCATTGTCGACGCCAAGACGACACGTGGCACCTCTAGTGCCGCCACGCTGTTTCGGCTCATGGGTCGGGTCCACGGTTCGGCTCTCGTCCACCGTGGATCGGCAAAGATCGTGCTCATGCACCGGGTGACGCAAGCCGTGGCGTCGGCGACGATGCGTAGCTAATCCCGACGCGACACGCGGCAAGATCCGCATCGCCGCCATCCAACGGCCGGATCTCACCCCGCGCTGTTCGGCGACGCCGACTCCACGCCCACGCGCCGCACATCCAACGGCGCGCCAGATCCAACGGCCAAGACCGCGCCGCCATCGCGACGCCACGGTTAATGCGATGACACGCGCGCAATCGCGACAATGACGCCGAAATCGACGGCCGGATCTGTCTCCGCCCGACCAAAATGCCCACGCCAACACGTGATTTGGCGAGGGTACGGTGCCATCTCCGCCGCATGTTCAAATCTGAATGGTGCGGATCCTTAGGGCAAAACCAGATCCAATCTCTACCGCTTAGATCTAATCTAACGACCTTACGGCACCCGAGCGGTTTCATCGCTCATGGCGCGACGTGGCTCAATCCTACGATCCACTAACGATCCAACGGCTAAGACAAAACATATCGCAAAAACTAGATCTAATCCAAGCCGCATACATCAAGATCCAACGGCCACGATTCAATCTAAACATCTACAGAGATGGAGGCTACGCGACTCACCGTAACCGAACGATGCAATCGGACGGTCGGCGCGGTTCGACGAGGTTGACGGCGGCGAAGAAGCGAAGGTTGCCGGAGCTGGGGAAGATGACCTCGGCGACGGCGCTGCGGGGCTTCTCCGGCGAGAAGAAGTGGTCCACTCGATGCGTCTTGCTTCGGTGAACTCGGAACGGGGTCGGAGCACGACGGAAAGCGACGGACGGCGACGAGAGGAAGCAAAAACAACGGCGGCACAAAGACGCAACTATGGCGAGCTCGCTCAGGCGCTAGAGAGGGTCTCGGCGTGCGTGCGAGGAGTCAAAAGACGCAGCGAAGGAGCTCACGGACGCGCTACTCGGTGCACTTAAAGGGCCTCGACGTGCGCCGCAGCGGCGAACGAGCGGAAGCGGTCGGCGCATTAGCTCCGTGATCTCGCCAAGACGATCGACGTGGCGCAATCCCGCGCGTCCGTGCGGCGACGATCCGAAGGCTCACGCGTGCGGGCGACGTGGCACACTCACAGGCGTTCGATCCGGATCGGACGGCTTGGCTGGGCGGCGCTAGGGTTTCGGCGCGGTTGGGCCGACGACACGCACAGTAATGGGCTCGGCCCATTACTGTTCATGTGATTTTTAAAACATTTCACATTTAAAATAATTCTAGAAATTCAATTAAATCATTTGGAGCTTTTAAAATAGCAGGAAAAATTCCGAAATTACTTTGAGATGTTTGGAACTCCATTAAAATATTTGCAATAAAACTTTGCAAAAACTTTTCCATTATTTAATTGTTTTCAAGAAAAGTTCTATTTGAATAAATCCAAATTAACTTAAATAAGTTCCCAAAAATTCACAAGAAAAATAAAAAATACTTCAAAATTCAAATTAGAGCAAAAATTAGGGTGTTATATCATGGCAAGACTAACTAAAAATCATCATAACCATAAACTAACCATTATCATAAAAAGCAATGCGACTGCCCAAGTGCCACATTAGCCCACCACAAATACCTGCCACTTGCCTCAGTTTAAATCATTTTACCACCCCAGTTGATTACGATGCACCATGTGCAATCAACAACAACAACATTGTGTGACAACACCCGACACACAATTTAATAAACATGTTCAATAATCATTAATCAAGATTAACCACTTTTATATAAAATGATGACTCGTTGCACGGCTAAGCATTCTACTTGCGTTCTAACCAACCACATTGGCAATTATAACTACAAATTAGTATTAAACCATTTCTAGGGTGATAAATGAGATACGACATACGACATGACAAGGTGCATGTAATTCAAGGTGGATAATAACTAATCTCAACATATTTGAAACAACGATACTTGAATTTAATATGCAATACTTTGAAACAATATAAAATTTAAAGCATAGGTTCAACATGATCAAAGCACAACTTGCCTTCAATCAGCTCCGACTCATGCTCTGGACCTTGCTCGGGTGCTGCCTCCTCAACCACAAACTCACCAGGCAACTCGACATCTATGCGTAATGAGCGAGAAAGCAATAAATAGCAAATACAGAGAGCAATATCAATTCCAAAAATTAAATAAAATTCGTAATTAAATAGAGCATGATTTTAAAAAATTTTAAAATTTGGAATCACCTCAATCGGAGTTCAAATGCAAAAGATATAGCTATTCAAAGTTTGGAATAAAAGATAATTCTAAAAAATAGAAAAACCGAATTACTTTTACACTCAAAAACAGCATTTATGATGTCATGCTGACGTCAGCACCGAATATGATTTTTGGGTAATTATTTTTCTAATTAAAAATAATTTATGACGTCAAGTTGACGTCAGCGGACATGTGGCCCAATCGGGTGCTAACACGTGGCACAACCACGGTTCGACATGTGTCACTAGCGTATGGACTCGGTCCACGACCGGCGCTAGTCCACGGTGGACTAACGGCACTGTGCCCATGCACTGGCTTACGCAAGCACACACGTGTCCTTACCGCTGGTTGCAGATCCAACGGTCCTCAAGCTTTGGTGCTCGGCGATGGCGTGCGGCGGTGAAGGCTTGCTGGAGATGAGGACTACGACACGACCGACGGCGCTAGAGAGCTTCTCCGACGATGCTTCCAGATGAGATCAACGTGGCTTGGCGAGAGCAGTCCACCGGTGGCCCTAGCGATGACGGAAGCTGACCGGTGGCGGCGGAACGAGGCAAAAACCGCGACGGCACAGAGCGCAACTACGGCGAGCTTTTGCGGGTGAACGGCGGTGGCTCGGGATGCGCGTGATAGGGCTACGGGTTCGTTTCGACGTGCGCAACACAAGGGTGGCGACGGCGCATTGAATAGGGCCCTCGGCTTCCGTGTAGGGCGTAGAAACCAAAACGGAATTAGCGACGGCGACGGGGATTCGATCTGGATACGGCGAGCCAATGTGGCGCAATCATGAGCGTCCATGCGGATCTGATCGGACGGCTGGTAGCAAGCGGCAGCGCGGCACGATCAGGGCCGTTGGATCAAAATCCCACGGTCGCACGGCTAGGGTTCGACGGGGCGGGCTACGTGGGCTGGGCTGTCCGAAGAAATGGTCCAGACCGAGGGGTTTCGGCCCAACACTATTCATCCGATTTTTAAAACTATTTCGAATTAAAATAATTTAGATAAATAGATAAAGCTAAAATACATAGCAAAAATACCAAGAAAAATCCCAAAAAATTCCAGAAAATAATTTGGGACATTTGGAACTTAAATAAAATATTTCCAACAAAAGATCATTAATACTTTTCTCTGAATAATTAAAAGATAGCAAAAGGCTTCATTCAAAATTCCAAAATGAATTAAATAAAATCTCAGAAATTCAATAACAAAGAAAAATCATATTAAATCCTATAAAAGGAAAATTTGGAATGTTACACCACCCACATGCCACATTGGCCCACACAAATTCTTGCCATTTGCCTCGGTCTAAATCATTTTACCACCCCGGTTATTTTACCATGTACCACGTGCCATCAACAACAACAACATTGTGTGACAACACCCGACACACAAGTTAATAAACATGTTCTATAGTCATTAAGCAAGATTGACCTTTTTACATAAAATGATTACTCGTTGCATGGCTAAGCATACTATATGCGTTCTAATTACGCATATTAGCAATTATAGCTATCAACTAATAAGAAACCATCCTAGGGTGACAAATGAATTACAACATATGACATGGCAAGGTGGATGTATCACAAAGTGGATGAATAACTAATCCCAACATAATTGAAACAAGTGGTAATTGAATTAGTATGCAATATTTTAAAATAATATAATGTTTTAAATATGAGTTCAATATGATCAAAGAACAAATTGCCTTCAAAGAGCTCTGGATCCTGCTCTAGGGCTTGTTCTTATGCTGGCTCCTCGATTATGAACTCACCGGGCACCTCGATATCTACGCGAAACGAATGAGAAAGTAATAAACACCACAAATAGAGATAAAAATCAACTCCAAAAGTTAAATAAAATTTACCATTAAATAGATCTCAAGTTTACAAAATTTTAGAAACTGGAATCATCTCAATCGGAGTTCGTATGAGGGAGAATGAGCTAAACAAAGTTTGAAATAAAAGAAAAATCAGAAAATTAGAAAATCCGAATTAACCTAATTATTTTTATACTAGAAAATAGAATTTATGACGTTATGCTGACGTCAACACCGAATATGATTTTGGTCGAATATTTTTCTGCGGAAAAACTTGATTTATGATGTCATGCTGACGTCACTGGACACATGGCAGCACCGCAGATCGACACGTGGCTTGGGTGTATGGACTTCGTCCGCGACCGACGACTTAGTCCACAGTGGACACCATGCATGGCGCCTCGACTTCCACACCTGACACACGGTGGCACGAGGTTGGCTGCGGCGCCGGTGCATCTCGCCCACTCGGACCTCAGCCATAGCTTCAATTGCAATACGTGGAGCGACAGCAGCAACGCGATTGCGATCTGACAGCTTCGAGGCCGCGACAGCGATGAAGTGACATGGCTACCCCGGCCTCTGACGTGTGGCGAGATCAAGTTTGCCCAATCCAAAACCAACGGCCACAATCGAGCACGGGCGATGAAGCGTTAGGTGCACGAGTGGCAGCATCCGGACTGCTCGTGCTTGATCGGACGGCCAGCGAAGCTCAACCGTCGCCATGGTGCACGACGATGGGAGGCTCACCAGAGAGAAGGATGAAGATGGCGGCGCAACACTCCAGTGACCAAACGGCGACACGGATCGGTCGAGCAGATGTGTCTCGACACGAGGAGTTCAACTTTGGCCTTCAACACGGTCGAAGGGTCTCGCTGGCGGTGAAAACGGTAGAAGAGCATAGTGGTGAGCGGCAGAACTACAGTGAGCAAGCATGGTTGCTAGAGCGCGTCTCGACGAGCGTGCTTTGGCCAGAAGATGTGGTGCGATGCGGTGAATCCAATGAGCCCTCAAAGTCCATGTTTGTTGCGATATTCACGATGGAGACTATGGGAGCGGTGGAGTCTGACGGCGATACGGCTTGACGACATGGCTCCATCCCGCGAGTTCATGCGGTGGCGATCCAACGGCTCGGGTGAAGCGGTGACGCAGACAAACGGTGGACGTTGGATCAAATCCAACGGACCACGTTCTAGGGTTTCGGTGAAGCGGGCTGATGCAGGCTGGCGGCATGAAAAGAAATGGGATGGGTCCACTGAGCTCAGCCTAGAACATTCACTCGAATTTTTAAACCTTTTTTGAATAAATTAAATATAAGAAATTTCAAAATAACTAAATAAAATAGAAAAAATATCAAGAAAATTCCAAAAAATATTTTAAGACATTTGAGACTCAAATAAAATATTTTTACAAAAAATTTATTTAAAATTTCCATATTTTCCAAATAACTTTAGTCAAAGGCCATAAATCAACAAATGCAAATTAAATCAGATAAATTCCAAAAAAATCATAAAAATATAAAATGCATATTAAATTTAGAAAATGCAAAATTTGTAGTGTTATAGGTACAAGGGGTAGATGGGGCAAACAAGGTCTCCTGCCGCGACCCCAACCTCGAGGATGCAAACATCGACACCCCCCTGATACACCTCCAAAAAATGCAGCAACTGCTACAGGTAGAGAGGAACAACAACGAAGCACTCCGCAGGCAGAATATTAAGATCCATAGGGAGAACGTTGACCTATGGTGTCAAAGGCTTAGGGAGAGGAACAACGAAGAGGTTGTCTACCTCGGCAGCGACTACCTTACCTACTGTTTCTGCGGGAACATGAGCTGTAGCTATGCTTGCCACTGTCGTGATAGCTAGCTACGTCCACACTGCCCAGATGACCAGCACTCCATGTGTGTGTCGTACTGTTAAAAATTTGACCTCTAGTGGCCTCCACCTATAACATGGCATCCATGTACCCCTATTTTCAATTGCGAAAGGCCCGTAATTATCTTCCCCGTAGTTTACATTCGTAGTTCGTCTGAACTGTATGTGCCATTTACTCCCCGCTTTCACTATGAAATGCTATACTATCATTCATTTCGTTTCTTCCAACATTAAATGTCACATCACATTATTATACCCACAACGAATTTCACTATCTGATGACAAAACCGCTTGTAATTTTTTCGAACATTTTTCAAACTTCCCGTAGGTCATTCTATATTGCATCCTACTTAATTCCTTCCCTAGCTCATTATTTCTCAAATTTCATTTCGGCGGAGTACAAGATAAAAAAATCACGATGTACATCTACACTAACAAATCCCATGTCCCATAAACATTTGCCTGCAAATTACTACTTTTAAAAAATTAGCTCTCTGTCATCATTTGAAACGCCGACAATGTCTTTGTTCGCATCAGTAGGGTATTTTTTGTAAAATTATTTTGTGGCATATTATTTTTGTAATTTTTTTAAAAATTATATTATTAAAAAATGCGGAAAATCATCACTTTTATAAATCATGCTTCCTTCTGAACTGCCGGAACGCGGTAGGTGACACGTGTCGCCTACTAGCTAGCGGTTTCGCAGTTGGAGATAAGCCTATTTTTGTAATTGCATTTGGAAGGAGACTAGATTTTAAAAAAAAATTGTCAAGGGCTAGAAAAGTGATGTTATCCAGTTCGCGACATACCAACTTTGCTGGAGCAAGACTATGATATATGGGCCCATGCCTTGTCAAATAGTTTACGACATTGTAACATATGCAATATTGGATTTATTTAGTTGGATTTGTGGTATAGAGTGTGATAGTTCAAACGGATGGTAAATCCGGCACTATTTTTGAAAGATAAGGTCTACGAAGAATTTCAATCAAAAGTAAATAAAACTTAATATAGAGGCATCTTTGGTTCGCAACCAATTTTTTTTTCCAAAGCTAAGTTTTAGGTGCGGTTTGCCGTACTTTTTTGGTATAAAAAATGGCACCATAATTATGGCAAAGTAATTAAAAAAGTTAAGTACCCCTCTGTTGATAAATATAAGGCATATAATTTGAATGGTCTTGTTGAAAAATATAAGACGTACATGTAGATTTAATGAGTCTTTCCACATATATCCTTATTTATTCTCTCTCAACTATATACATTTATTCATTACCACCTACACAAAGTATTATCTCTCATCTTCCAAGACAATTAAGAGGGATATGTAAGTTATTTTCTCTTATGTTTTTCTCAATTTCACAACCTTAATACTTGTGCTAAGTTAAAATACGCCTTATATTTATCAACGGAGGGAGTATATAACATGTACGCCATGTCGCTAAGAAATCGACGACAAGATATACCGTAGCAATGAATCAAACACACATCAAACAAATCTCCTACAGGCATGATTCTGTGGTGGGTACGGAATTGACACGTGCATATGTAAATAGGTGCCAACAATTGCATAACTTGGCATTAGGCCCATGATGACGCAGCCACGATGCCAGCTGAGTAAGAACGTGGAGCAGGGCTAGCCCCACGACAATGACTCGAGGTGCTAAATTGCTAATGTTATGTGACATTTTCTCTCCATCGTGACAAAACTTCATGCTCAACCGTGGGCCGCGTTTGCTCGTCGCCATCAACTCCGATATTTTATTTTCGTTTTTCGAACTATTGCTAAGAACCAGAATCAGCCATGCAGCAATTTTTTTCCCCTAAAGTCATTCTGTCAACCCCGGTATCACCTAGATCTCCAACACTGGCGGACAACCTGGTATAAAGACATAGCCAATGCATATTGTCAGATAATAACACCCTCTTTATTTATATCACAAACGGCGGCGACATGGTCTCTGAAGATTGCAGGATGATGGCCGCTCGCGCTCGCCTCGATCAGACAGGACTCGTTCTAGACGGCGAGGTCCTTCCTGAAATGCGCGATCTGGACGTTGTCGACGTTGAGCTTCCTGAAGTTGCTGTTCTTCCTGGTGCTAAAGAAGTCGCCCCAGATGTAGGCGTTGTACCTGGACGGATTCTCGCCGCTCACCACCTCCTCCAGCGGCTCGACGACGGTGTAGCTGGCCGGGTTGAAGAAGTAGGGCATGGAGAACCTCTCCTTCTCCGAGTTCACCGACACCCGGTGCTCCGCGCTCTCGTACCTGTCATTGCTCCAAACCTACCACCAAACACATGCATGTGCAATTGCAAAGTCAATTTCAAGTGATCAGGCAAAACGTTTACCATTCTTAAGAAACAGATTCTAATAATTAATCTGCTATATGTATGTACCTGGATGGTGTCGCCGACATTGATGATGAACGAGTCGGGCACAGGCCTGACGCGCACCCATTCGCCGTCGGATCGCCTCCGGACGTCGAGACCGCCGACGTCGTCCTGGTACAGAATGGTCAGCGCGCCGGCGTCCTTGTGGCGGCCGACGCCGAGGGCGAGGTCGGGGCTCGGGCAGGGAGGGTAGTGGTTCAGCCGGATGAACGTGGTCTGGTCCTTGAAGAAGCCGTGCAGCCGGTCGGGCCTCAGGTCCAGGCTCCGGGCGATCAGCTCCAGCAGCTTCAAGGCCAGCTCTTCCATCGCTTTGCCGTACTCCTCCAGGGCGCCTCTGCACAAATTTGCGTTAAGGCTGTATTGGGCACAACTCTAACTCCCGTCATATCCGTAAAGTTAGAGGTATAGGTATATTAAAAGTGTTTAAGTAGATCATCTTCTTTACATTTTAGATTAAAAATATAAACTTAATTCACTTTATTTTAGTCTACAAGTTTTAAATCTAAGGTGAAACTAGAATCTGAAGCTCTGTCAAACAGGACTTAACATCTGAGAACGGCTGGCATTAATTTACTTGTAATACTACTTTAGTAAAATCGACACAGTTTTAATTTTTTTTAATGATATCAACCCCTACAATATATAGTTACTGATTTTGAGGTTCACAAAAGATATGAAAGGTTGTTTGGTTGATATATATCCTCGCATCATATGTTGGCGCTTTTTTTTACTATAAATTGTCTAAGAAATTATTATTTTTGTCAATTTCAAAACACTTACCTAGCTGTAAATTTCAATGATTACTAATTTTTTTACTCTATCATCTAAGTTGAATGCTTTTTGTTTAAGACCGTATGTAAGCTTTACCCAGTGCGACACGTGCTACAGAAATAATTTGAAGACAAAGAAAATCATGATACATCGAAGCAGTGTTTCATTTTTAAATCATTGTCTATCACTCAAGAAATTCAACAACCCAATCTATTTGTTTTCCTTGGTAGAACAAATGGAAATTTCTAATGGTATGCGTAGATTAATTCAATAAACGTGATTTGTTAAAATTGGAAGAAACAACGCCACTGCACTACAATTAGAAGACGCGCACGAAAATTAATGCGTATCGCAACGTTTGCAGATGACGACCTGAACCCCGGCAGGTCCTCGGGCCACTTGTTCTCGAACACGAGCTCGCCGTCGGCCACGGCAGCCGGCGGCGGCGGCTCGAGCGGGACGAGGTCGAACACCTCCTTCCAGTCCCTGACGTTCTTGGTGTGCTCCGACTCGTAGTACCCCAGCGGCGCCGCCTCGCTCCTCTGCACGGCCGCCTTCCGGTCCGCCGGCAGCGCGAAGAACGCCCTCTGCGCCTCCACCGCCCGCGCCATCGTCTCCATCGGCACGCCGTGGTGCACCACCACGAAGAAGCCCCAGTCCCGGCTCGCCCTGCCCACCTCGGCCGCGAGCGCGTCCACACCGGCCTCGTCGCCGGCGGCGAGAGACGAGAGGTCGATGATCGGGATGCCGGCCGCCTCGGCCACGACCGCCTTGGGGCGGTTCTCGGGGGCCTGCACGAAGGCCTGATCCATGGAGAGGCCGCCCATGGCGATGATTAACCTCCAGCGGGGTGGCGAGTGCTGTGTGTGGCTTAGCTTGCTTAATCGTAATTGTGTGGGTGATGAGATGATTTAAAGGGAGGCTTTGGGTGCGTTGGATTCAATGAATCTGGATGGGTTTTGCACGAATTGTTTGCATCTCTTGTGTTGTCGTGTCTGTGTATTTTTCATGTGGTGGTCGTTTGTTGTATGCTTAGTCAATGACGTCACGGCTGATCAATGCTTTACCGAAGCGGTGTAGTTTTTTTTAACCCAAGGCAGTTTACTAAAGAAGTAAATAATTATAAATACTACTTTTTTTAGAGAGGGACAATATTAACCATATAAGTGCTAATTTGGCGGCCAGAGATTTGGCCGGAATCTCCCTCGTTTCCCAAGGAGAATTTGGCTCGTGCAAAACTTCCCTAGGCTAAAGCTGAGGCAGCATTTGGATAGCGCATGAACGGAAAATTACTAGCCCAATCCAGGTGGAGGGTAATAAACATTTTGTGAGGTAAATTTCCCGCTTCATCAAGACGTAGTTATCTTGACCACCCCTCTCCCTCTCTCCCACACCTCTCACCCAACCGCTGCCTTCACCGTGTCCTTTCTCCCTAGTGGCGGAGCTAGAAAATTTTAGGAGCTTGGGCGGCTTAACTACTGCCAATAGACACGAACAAATCTACATAGACATCACACAAGTAAAAATGAGAACCGCAAAATGTTTTTTTACATGACATTCAAGCTAACTAATCATGCTGCCTGATCCACGACGCCACCATCACCACCAGTGTCAAGACCCAGAACAAATCCGAACTAGAATCTGCATCTCTGGAAGTACAGATTGAGAGAAGTTGTCCAAGAAAACTAGGGTTCTACGCTATAAAATAAGAGGAACACTAGAAATCGTGGAAATTATCTTGTTCATTTCACTTTCAGCGTAGCAGGGCTTATATTCCACAAATCCTTACATCAATTTCACTCCAGTAAAAATAAAAGCAGCTTGCTGTCAAAATTGAAGGAAGAAACCACAAAAATACAAATGACAGTAACAGTTATTTCATAACTACTGTGCCTGGTTAGATGACCTTCCTATGCATTCCTTAATCTTCTCCTTGCTTCATCTGACCCATTGATCTTCATTTAAGGAAATCGGTATTCATGGAACTTCACTATCGACTTCGTTCTAAACTATCTGAACAGCTAGTTTCTCGCTTGCACTTGAGATTTTCGATCCGTGTCAACCCGTCGTCGCACATGAGCCTTCGCCTCTAGCCGACGGACCAGCGAGGCCTCCCGCCACCGGTGGCGGGGAGCCCGGCAGCGCCCGCCGCCGGGAGCTGCCTCCGCCGCTGTTCCTCCCCCCACTCCGGTGACGGGAACTCACCGGTGAAGTCCTCTTCTCTATCTCCTCCTTCTCCTACTACGTACTTTCTGCTCCTCCTACTGGGGTTCCTCACCTCATCTTGTTTTTCTTGTAGATATCGGTGGAAGACGGTGATTGGAGGTGGAGGTGGGTTGTGAGGAGAACACACAAGGCATGGCTAGGGTTTGAGATCTCCTTCCTATCATGTTCGGATTGTGTTTTGGCATTAATTAGTATTGAGATGTGATGCCAATGCAACCCGACCTGATATGCTTTCTGTCTATTCGATCTACTCTGAATTAGTTTTTGTCTAGTATAGATTAATCTGATCTGATCTGCTTTTGGACATATTAGCTGCTCCTTTATTTATGCATATACTAGTTTTATTAACAGCAACTAGACTACTTGAGAACTAGACTGATCTTATGCTGGCGTGTTGTATCTTTTGATCTTCTTTCCTGTTGGATTCATAGTTTGCAGAACTGATACATGTACCCATGAAACAGAAAGTTTAATACTAGTATCATTTCTGCTATGTCACTTGCTGTGACCTGCTATGTTATCTTCATGTGCAGTATTAAATTCACACTGATAACACATGTACCCATGAATTGTCTGTTTCATGAAACTTTCTGATAATACAGAACTTTCTGTTTCATGAAACTTTCTGATACTAGTATTAAATTCACACTCTGATAATACATGTACCCATAATAAAGCACACATGTTTTAGTGCTCGGCTTTAGCCTTTATAATAAAGCTTCTTTGGGTAGGACGTCTGCTAATGAAAACAGGCATGCATTGCTGTCAATGCTAAAATTTCAGGATGTTTTCAAATATGTTTCGCTTTTTCTAAAAACTACTAGCACTGTCTGTCAGCTTTTGATGTCAAGCTCATAGTATCCACGGTACATTTTTCGGCATAGGTTCATAGAGCCAAGTATGAAAATTGTACAATGCCCTATCATGTTAATAGGAATAAAATCACTCTTCAGAAAATTAATCCGCATAACAGAGATTTGTTCAAAGCAAGAAAGCAACCGTTTCAAGTTTTTAGCATAATTACCATTGTTATCCAGAATAAAAGAGTGTCATCTGCATGTTGCAGACTAATAACACCCCCAGCACAAAAATCATAAAGAGCCCTCTAATAAAACCTTTTTCAGCTGCTTTATCGATCATGAGTAAAAACATCAGCTACTAAGTTAAAAAGGATAGGACAGACAGGGTCTCCCTGTCTACTTTCCACATCATTCAATCTCACACCTACTGAGCCTCTGTAAAGGAAACTTCTAATCCAAGAAATACACTTATTACTAGAACCCATAAGATGAAGCATTCCAGAAGGAACTCCCAGCTAACTTTATCATATGCCTTCTCATAATCAAGCTTCAAGACAATTTTGCAACACTGAATGATCTCATGAGCACAGACAACACTTTCGAAGATATAACAACCCTTAATAAATGCAGTTTGTTGCTGAGAAATTAATCTATCAACAACACAGTGCAACCTACTAGTAATAGCTTCTGAGAAAATTTTTAAACTGCAGTTAGTAAGAGTAATAGGTCTGAATTTTTTAATGTCTGGGATAAGTAGGATATTTCATGGCCACTGTTATTGTTTTGGGATCTGTGTACTTTTATTCTGCATTTCATATCTTCAATCTTTTCATATAAAAAATATGCATAAGTTGTTGAAGGAGTCAGATATGAAAGATACCGTTACAAATTGCATGTTTTATGTGGACTAGTTTATTAATGCAACTTCTCTTTTGCATTCAGTTAACATCAAAGAAATTATGATCTTGGACAGGAAGAAAGGCAGGAGAGCAAAGCTGTATTACCTGAGGGACAGGATGAATGCGCTTAAGAAATGGGACAATAGCTTGTTTTTTACCATTTTGTTCCGATGTGGATCTGCATGGATTCTAATGACATAGTGCTTCTAGTTCGAGAAGCATATTTGCTTAGTTCCAGCTCCTAAAATCTATTGTTTGTAGTTCTCATGCTTGGTTTCAAGTAGCAAGTGCTAGCAAAAATATGGTTTTGTGATTCGCAATTGACGGTGTGGATATGTCGTCTTTTATGACTTGCAGCAACTAATGGACTATGTTGCATCTTCAGCAACTCTCAAAATAAATTGCCCAGATCTCTATCTCCCTTTCTTTAATTTTTTTTATTGCAATATTTTGACCTATGTGTGAATGCTTGTATGAATCTAATTTGAATGTGTGGATGTAAGGATCTGGTCAAATGATTTCCCCATAATTTTCTTAATTTTTCAGATTTTTTCTAGTTTTTGGGAATTTTTTTAATGTTCGTGATTTTTGTCCTGTCTTCCATTGGTGGCAAGGAATATTTCCCAGGACGAATTATTTTCCCAAAGGGTTAAGAGGGATTCCATGTGCCCTTCAAAATCTCCCTTGGGTTTTTTTTCCATGGGATTTTTCCCCTAACACCTAAACATGCCCTAAAAGGGGAGATATACCGGGACCGAACCCAAGACCTACCAAAGCTGCACACCTGCTTCCACTAGACAAAAACCCAACCGAACAGTGTCAAAACTAGATGTGGGCATCGGGCCAGGCTTTTTAGTGCCGGTCTGTGGCACGATGGGCTTGTCTCGGCACGCTTGTGAAGAGGCCGTGCTGACACATCACGATTGAAAGGCTATGCTCGGACCGGCATGGCCCGCCACAGTGGTGAGCACGCACGGCTTGATACAGATCAAGCGGCAGCGGTAGGGCATGTGGCAGGAGAGGGAGGGAGGGAGTGAGTGTACCCGGTAGGTGGGCGCGGGAGGCCGGCACGACGCAAGAGTAGGGGGCCAGCGTGGGCGCAAGAGCAGGAGGCCATCACGGCGCGGGCGTAGGAGGCCAGCTGTTGGGGCAAGCTTGGCCAGGGAAAAGGAAGGGAGGAAGGGAGAAAAGGAAAGGAAGAAAGAGGAAGGGAGAAAAGGAAAGGAAGAAGGCCAGGGGCCAAGCTTGGGCCGGGAAAGAAAAGGAGAAAGGGAAAATAAAAGAAAGGAAGAAAAAGGAGAAAGAGGAAAGGGAGGAAAAGAAAGAAAGAAAGAAGGGAAAGAAAAGGGAAAAAAGAAGGGAAGAAAAGGAAAGAAAAGAAAAGGGAGAAAAAGGAAAGAAATGAATAAGTGAAAACAGAGAAAGGGCATGGAGTCGGATTTCCTGCTACGGACGTGATTTCTATTAGCATGCTGTAACATCCCAAAGCTTATGAAAAGTGAAATGGAAGCGTATGAATTGAGTTTGGTCTTAAATAGAATTCTTATCATTTATTTGGAATTTATGGAATTTTTGCAAATAATAAAAATTCTTTTAAATAACCTAGAAAGGCTTATAAATTTCAAACTTCACTTTGGAAACATCACAAATTCTATTCCAATCGTCAGCGTGTGCTCCTGATCCTGCCACATCACTGCTAACCGCAGCTTTGTTCTTTGCCTCCGATCCGGCCGTGCCGTTGGATGCGCGACACGCAACCAGTCCGCATCAGTCGCCTCGTCAGCCACCGCATCAACCCTGTTGCCCATGTGTCGTCTTGTCATCAGTGACAATGACGATGACGTCAGCCCTTCTCCTGTTCCCGTGAACCCAATCCATCGTAGGCCAGCACAAAACCATGGACTCAGTCCATGGACCGAGGGTCTCACATGTCAGCCTAAGGTGGATTTTTGGATTTATTTTAATTCTGGGAAATTAATTACTGACATTAGCATGACATCATTAATTGATTTTCTAGTAGAAAAATAAATCCAAGAATTCAGGATTTTATCTTTTTCAGCCATTTTCTCTTAATTTAATATTTCGAAGGCTTGTTCTCTCTCATATGAACTCCGATTGAGGCGATTCAAATTTCTAATTTTTTCTAAAATCAAGATCTACATTCCAGAACCATTTATTTTCAAATTTGAGCTTGTTTGATTCTCTATTTGGTATTTATTTGTATTTGTTGCTTTCTTTTCCGGTAGACACAAATCTCGAGGGAGCAAACGGAGAATTTCAAGATCAAGACACAACAATAGATCAGCAAGGCAAGTCGTAACCTTTGATCATATTGATCCTATATTTACAAAAGTATTTTGTTTTATACAAATGCATGCTATTTGTGTATCAATGATTATTTCATAGGAATAGCTATGTACCTAGTTGAAATTATGCCACCTTTATCATTGGAATGCCATTAATCCATTGTTATCCACTAGGTGGGACATTACTAGTTGGACATAACTATATCACCAACATTGGGTTATCGTAGCTATGCTTAGACATACTTAGTTATACGATGGGATTCATATCACATGTGAATTAATGCTAATCTTGACTTAATGAGATGTTGAATCGTGGTCGTTAGCCACTATTGTAAAAATTGTGTGCCATGACATGGTGTGCCATTGGTCTTGGTTGAACAAAATGTTTTCCCTCGGACAAGTGATCGTGCAGTAAAGGGGGTACTGTTAGCACATTGGGATGTGGATGTCTTGCCCGAGACAACTTAAGGACTTAATCTTGTATGTGATTGAACTGAGCATAATCGTACAACCACAAGTCTGGTATGGGACAGATTTAGCTGATTAATTTGCAATGTCTAGTCTTGAGTACTACCAATTGGTGGTGTGGGTTCTGGGATGGATGGGTAGATTCACATGGCTCAAGAGGGGGCCCTGAGGGGCGAAACCTTAGTGGGTAGTACCGAGTTTAGATAGTGCATTGTAAAGGCTTTATCGTGACTTCTTTGCCAACACACCAAAGAAAGTGTGTTAATCCGAAGGCAAAAGGAGATGATCATGTCTTGTGGGTAAAGCAGTACAACCTTTACAGAGTGTAAAACTATTCAGATAGTCGTGTTCAAGGTCATGGATATGCCTGGGAATTTCACATGAGGTATAGAGTGTTTCCTAAAATGCGGGAATGTGGAATTGTTGGGATGTGAACGGGGAGTTCACTGTTATTTTGTTGTCTAAAGTTATATTGTTGAATTTAGTGGTTTGATAATTATTTTGGATGATGTAGGGTGATTGCCTCGCCATTCTGTTCATGATGTCTACCATTGATTTACTAGTTATTTATTATCTTTTTCATCAATATGCTTTCAATCTATGTACTGTATTTCAATTAAGTTATTGCTTTTCCGCAAATGAACCATATGGCTATCCTTTGTCAAACCTTGCATGAATATATTGCATCATTTTCCTCTGGTTTGGTGAGTACTTTTTGTACTCACGACTTTACGCCTTTGTTGATCAGTTGCTGAGGAAGGACCAGGAAATAATGAATATCACGAGGAGGAATATTATGAAGACTACGTGAACTAGGAATGTGTTTCCCCAGATGATTGCCTGTGGTATATCGAATGGCCTAAGTTATTTTATTTTCGCTCCAACAGTTTATTTGTTTCTTAAGCCCTTAAGGCATAGTGGTGTAAACTTTGACCATAAGGTCATTTATTTTATTTAATAATATTTTGCTCCTTCTTAGTTAATTCGTTGTATGGAATGATATTTCATATATGTTGCCACTGTGTGCACTGCGTGATCCTGGACTAATGCAGTATACACAGAGGGTTTTGGATTTGTAAATCTGGGTACCGACACCCGGAGTAGTCAATACTAGGGAGTCTCCACCGCCTTCACAGCCAGTTCGTAATTCTTGGGTCATGTATAGTGATTCCGATAATGATCCTCTAAATGGGACCCTAGAGTACAATTTTATTTCATATTGTACGCTAGTTACCTAGCTTGTATCTGCCATGTATTTTTAAGATAATGTAATGGTAGAATTCGAGTTATAAGAAAAACCTTTGGTACTAATAAATTTGCCCAATAAAAGATGCATGAAATTCTATCTCTAACATGTCATTACAATAATGTATGTCATAACCAAAATCTTGTAGATGCCAACCCGCCAGGAGCCATGTTGTAAGACTTGCGAATGGGCTGTGCCTGAACACACTGAAGGTGAGCCGAGCTAGCAATGCATAGCATAATGGGCCAGTTAGACCGTGGCAGCATGGCACGATTTAGGCACGCGGCCCACCATGCCTGTGCCATGCCGGCCCGGCTAGCATGCCCATCACCTTTAGTGAAAACACAGAAACCTCCATACAACACACAAGCAAAGGCTTGAACTTCCAAAGAAACCCACCTCTTGCAAACATCGAGGCACTGAGACTACATACTGAGAAATCCACGAACTCATATCAGCAATAACTTCGGACGATGATTGATCGATGTAACCTCAGAGAAGTGACGCTTCAGAATAGAAGGTACACTTGGAGCAATGAGCGAAGCCATCCAACGCTGGTCAAGCTCGACCGGGTTTTCTGCAACCCCGAATGGGATGCCTTGTTCTCCAGTCACCTTCTACAAGCGCTTTCCTCGTCTATGTCCGATCACTGCCCGCTTTTGTTGTCAAATCAAAGCGGTCCCCGCAAGCCGCGATCCTTCAAATTCGAAAACTTCTGGCCGCGGCTGCCGGGTTTTCTTCATACAGTCGAGCGAGCCTGGTCTTTGCCACTCATGCACTCAAACCCTATGAAGCGGCTTTCTATCAAGCCGCGACCATCGCAACGGCTCTCCGCGCTTGGAGTGCCTCCATCTTGAGCGACGCGAAGCTCCAGTTCCACCTTGCGAACACCCTGATCCTACGTTTTGACACCGCCAGAATCCAGGATCCGAGCCTGCCGAACGCATCTTCGGAAGGCGCTTAAGATCGAGTTCTCGGCCACGCACCGCTGAAAAAGCACGCAAAGGCAAGCCTCCGCATTTGCTTGCTCAAGGAGGATGCAAACACCGCTTTTTCCACGAGCAAATGGCCGACGGAGGAAAAACTTCATTCATCCCTTAATACCACTCTCGATGCAGTCGGCTGACGATGATAAGGGCAGTCTTTGTTCCAACACTTCAATTCCTTCTTTGGGAGAAAAGGCCACCCGCTCCAAAGTGATAAATTGGCCATGTCTCGGCCTCCCTACCCACGACGTCCAAGACCTCGTCGCCCTTCTCGAGGGCGAGGTCCCGCAGCGATTAGCCACCGGTACTGCGGAGAAGGCACCGGTCGGATGGCTTCACGGCACCTTCTACGAACACTGGCGGCAAATCATCAAACCGACATCATGGCGTGCTCCTTTCCATTCAAAATTGCCAACCGAGATTTCCAAATCCTAAACATGGCTTCGATAGTATTGATCCGAAAAAGGAAGCCACAGAGCGTGGCTGCAGACATCGACCGATTAGCCTCATCCACTCGGTGGCTAGAATTTTCTCAAAAGTTCTAGCCTTACGCCTCTCCAGACATATAAGCTCCCTCGTGTCAACGTCACAATCGGCTTTCATCAAAGGGAGATGTATACAGGATAATTTTCTGTGGGTCCAGAACTGCGCTAGAGCATACCATCGAAGTCATACCCCAGCTTTGATGCTAAAGCTCGATATTGAAAAGGCTTTCGACTCTGTTTCCTGGGAGTATTTATTGGACCTGCTCCAAGCACGCGGGTTCGGCCCCAGATGGCGAGACTGGTTATCCATCTCTTTCGCAACATCCACTTCATCAGTCCTCCTCAATGGGGTGCTGGGGCCTCACATCAAGCACCGGCGCGGGCTCAGGCAGGGCGACCCTTTATCGCCTTATCTCTTCTTGCTTGCCATTGACCCGTTGCATTACATCCTCACCAAAGCCACCCAAGATGGCGTCCTATCCCCTCTAAGAGGACGTGCACCCTCTCTCCGACTTTCACTCTTCGCGGATGATGCAGTAATCTTCCTGAACCCGGTTAGAAGCGAACTTGAAGCAATCATCCGCATCCTCAATTCTTTCGGAGAAGCCTCAGGTCTTCGAGTCAACATGCACAAAAGTTCTATAGCGCCAATCAGAGGAAATCATCTGAACATTCATAGCATCCTGCAGCCCTTTCAGGGAGGAATTTCAAATTTTCCCATCAAATACCTGGGCATGCCACTCACTCTTGGGCGGCTACGACGTGCAGATCTGCAACCCATTTTGGACAAAGCGGCGCGTCGTCTAGCGGGCTGGCAGGCAGACCATCTCACCATGGGGGGACGTCTCATCTTAGTCAAAGCGGTCCTCTCATCGCTCCCAGTCTACTTGCTCACTGCAATCCGGGCCCCAAAAAGTTTCTTTTCAGCACTAGATAAACTGCGGAGAAAATTCTTATGGGCAGGCAAAGGGCCGATTCACGGAGGAAGCGCAAAGCACGATGGACAACGAGATGCCGCCCGTACAACATGGGGGCTTAGGAGTGCTCGACCTAGACAGATTCGCCAGGCGCCCGCCTCCATTGGTGTGGCTCGGATGGACTAGTGCGGAAAGGCCATGGATTGGGATGTCTACGCCGTGCGATCGAATTGATTACCAGCTTTTCTCCGCAGCCACCAGCATAACCATTGGAGACGGCCGAACAGCAACCTTCTGGACGGACAGATGGCTTCAAGGAATGGCGCCTTCACACCATGCGCCAGACCTCTTCAAACACTCCAGGCGCAAGTCGCGCTCTGTGCTAGATGCCCTATCTAACAATAACTGGATTAGAGACATCCGACAAGGACTGACACCTGAGCTATTACTTCAATACATCAAATTATGGGTCAAAATTCATGCGTGTAATTACACCTCAAATTCCGACTCTATAGCTTGAATCAAACACTTCGCATCTACACAGCCTCATCAGCATACCGCATGCAATTCGCAGCAAGTACTTTCGTTTCATTCCATGCCACAGTCTGGTCCACGTGGGCTCCTCTGCGATGCAAAGTGTTCCTATGGCTCACAAACCATGACCGACTATGGACAGCGCAGCGGCTTCAACGCAGGGGGTGGCCAAATCAGTATTTTTGCCCGATGTGCTACCGGAATCTCGAAACTGCATATCACCTATTCATAGACTGCCCACAAGTTCGACGCTTATGGGAGGCCGTGGCCACATGGGCAAAGTTACCATCGCTCAAACCAAGCCATTGGATGCCTGATGCAACCTTCCAAGATTGGTGCCTCCACCAAACAAGCCTCCAGCCAAGACTTCGCAAAGCTGTTAGAACCCTGATTACTCTAACATGTTGGCAATGGTGGAGAGAGAGAAACAACAGAGTGTTTCGGAACGAATACAATTGCAATGAGGATATCTTTCAATCCCTCAAAGACGAGGCGATGGTGCGGATCATCATTTGAGCTGTTCGACTAAAAATCTTCTGCAATGGCACGCTTGACCCACCAAGCGCCCTTCCACATGTTTTTTGTTGTGCTCCCTCTTGTATTTTCACCCTGGTGCAGAATCCTGCGCCTTTTTCCCTGTAATCTCTTCTCTTATCTAATATAATTCACAGCCTAGCTGTCCTTCAAAAAAAAAAAATATCAGCAATAACTTGGTACAATCAATAGGGAAAAGACAAAGAAATTGCTAGTGATTTAGAAAACTAAATCTAGCCCGATAGTTAATATGGACTCAAAATACTTCCCAAGTCGGTTTACAATCTATCTATCTCTATAATGTAGTCATGATACTCGGCTCCAATCTAGCTTTGAAAAGTTTGAAACATACAAACACAAAATCCTTTTGACAACTTCCTTTTTATTTTTGTTTTTCTAACACGGAACTGACGATGTGACGCATCACCCGCAAATTAATCCTGGGCAGTAGAGGCGCAGAGTGTAGGTAGACGAGCAGTCTGAGTCCATTTGTCAGGCATGGTTGCAACGTCTGCTTCAGCAACCGATCCATTGACGCCCCATCCTTTCCTATTATCCTATGTCAATAATATGGATGATTGCAATAGGTCAATTATAATACCGATTAATAATACATGAAAAATAATCACAATAGATAAACACATGATATAAAGAGTCTGAACTTTTTTCTTATTATTGATTCCTCTCTCTTGTGCAGTGGGTGCTATATTTATAGTCTAAGCCCCTTAGGGACAGTTTCAGGATTCATTCACAAACCCTTGAATAGATATTTCTTAACACTCTACCTTGGGCGAAAACTGCATAATGCATATGTCTCATAAAAAACTCAGAGAAACCTAGTGAGAAAAAAGATAAGGAGAAAATAGTACGTTGCATCCGCATATTATGTTACACATGCTGCCTTATTAAAAACCATCATGTTAGCAAACTTCAGAAAAACTCACTCAGGAAAAAAGAGTGCAACTTACATTCTTCTGGATCATAGTAGCATCTTTAGGATCATCATAAGGGTTATGTTTAGGGATTTAACCCTTGTGATTTCTCTAAGTCATCTCATTCCAATGCTACGAACACATCTTTGGAAACTGGATGTCAGCACAGACTTAGTGAATAAATTAGCTAGATTTTCACATAACTTAGCCTGTAGGATGTTTACCTCACCATTCTTCTGGAGTTCACAAGGATAGAAAAGTTTAAGGCCAATGTGCTTCATGATAATGCTCTCAACATAACCCATTCACATTTATGCAACATAAGTAGTATTATCTTCATAGATATAATTATAGGGATATCAACGGTGTTAATGCCACATGACTTTGGGATATGACTAATAACACATCTTAGCCAAACACTTTCATATGAGGCTTCATATAGTGCTATAATCTCTGAGCGATTGGTAGAGATAGCTTCCAAGCCCTGCCTAAAGGACCGCTAAGGAACAGTTGTACCACCACAGAGAAAGAAAAACCTAGTCTAAGATATGGTATTGTGGGGATTAGACATATAGCCAACATCCGTATATCCCACCATTGTAACATTCCAGAATTTCTGTCCTTAAAAATAAAGGTAAAAATATTTACTTAAATTGAAAATATAATTTTATTAGATTTGTGAATTTCTAGAGCATAATTTAATTTTTAGGATTATATAATTATTTTTGACGTTTTATTGGAATTATTTGGTATTTTATATGAATCTTCTGGACTTTAAAAAGGTTTCTATTATTTTCATAAATTAAAAAGTAATTATTGTGTACAAATGAAACCAACTTTAAGTTGACAATAATTTTATTAAGTTTGAAATGTGTTAGGGAATATCTGTGATTTTTTATAAATTTTGAACTCTATTTAGTATTTTCTAAAAGTCTTTGGAATCTCTAGAACTATTTTAAATCATAAATCAAATTTAAATCTCCTTTTTTCTGTCGGGATGAAGCCCAATTTTCTGGTTTGGTCTCTTTTTCATTTCCTCCCTGTGCAGCCCAGCCCACCTGGCCTGCCTCCACCCCACCTTCTCCCTCTCCCTCCTTAGTCTGTCCTGTACCGTCATTTCCTTCCCCTCTCTCACCAATGCATGGGCCTCAGTCATCAGCCCCTTCCCCCTTCCTAGCCTTCTTCTTCCACCCACTCATGCTCTCTCTCTCCTGCCGCCTTTGTTGCTTGCCGAGAACTCATAAACGGTGACCATTTCTTCCTGAACATGCATTCTTTCGATGTCGTTAATTACCTCTGCTCACCCCACACTCACACCAACCATTTTCCCCGCATTTATTATGCATTTTTATGAAATGAAACTGCCCACCACTGAGCTCCTCGCCACCATTCTCCTCCTTCACCGACACTCTTGCCATATAAAAGGGAGCACCATGATGACCATCCCTCACTTGTCCTATTTTGCCAACTTCCAACCTCTCACTCTTGTTCACTTCGTAACGTTTTGCGCCCCGATGGTCTTCCCAAACACCAGCCTTTGTGCTCCAACTCCATCTTCGTCACCTTAGTGGGTTTCTAGCAATTTCTTTCATGTCACCATGTCTTCCCAAGTATCACAAATCCACCCCTCACTCAATTCGGCAAATCCTCTACCCTACCGCCGGATCGAGCCTCTTCTTCCCCGCTGGCCACCACACCTCTTTCACCGTTAATTTTCCACTGTTCAAGCATCTCCATCCCAACCATCTTCATCACCGTCATCGTAGCACCATGTTCTACGTGGTGCTCGTACTCTCTCCGCCAGCACCTCGTCATAGCACTATCACAATCGGTGAGCCTACTAGCCCTTCTCCTAGTCTCATCGCCTCTGTGGCCCGGTCCACAGTGGACTAGCGCAAACCAAGGGCCACCTCTTAGTAGCTGCGAAGCATTTTTGCATTGAAAAATAATTCGGCCAAATTCAAATTCCCTAGCCGATGTGATCATTATGTTACGCTAGCGCAATAAGCCAATTTTCCTTTAATCAAGAAATTCTAAATTCTGAGAAATCCTTGCTCACATCATGCTGACACAATAAATTTAGAATTTCCTTTAGCCAAAAAATCCAAAAATTATGGAAAATCCTAAATAATGCTTTCTCCCTCTTTTTTCTTGATTTAAATCTTCTGATAGTCTGTTCTGTTTTGTTATAACTCCATTTTTCTTCCTAAATTCATCTAAAAATCCTAATATACCTATTTATGATAGTTCTATGTTTTAGTTTTAATTTATTTTGGATTTTATTGTAATTTGGCTATTTCCAACGTTTGGATTTCGGAGTGCCGGAAGAGTACCTAGTTGACGATCCAGAGCACCAAATTCTTCGAGCAAGGCAAGTTACACCTTTGACCATGTTGATCCTAAATTTTAAATTATATTTGGATTTAAACTATTACATGCATAATTTTATCAATGTAATTTAAATCCTTGTCCTAAACGTATAGTTACCACCTAATTGTTATGACCACATTTGACATTGAAATATGTATACCTTTGTCACCTTAAATAAAATCTCACTATTTGGTATATTAATATAGTATTAACTAGTACTATACAGCAAATGGCATAGACATGAATTTAGGACTTTTTGGGAATTTGTACCAAACAAGATCTCTATGGAAGTAAAATTATTCCTTGGTATTGGTTTTCCAAGGAAAGTTATGAAAAATGATATGGTTCAAAAAAAGTGAAAATGTGATTTAGACCAGGTGAGAATTGGTTGCTAGGTGGCAGCGAAATGATTCAAGGTTTGTGGTAGTCTTTCTTAGTCAATTAAGGACTGGTCTATAAGCTGCTGATTGTAAAGCCTATCTTTACTATCATAAGTCTGGTATGAGATAGACCTAACTAACTAATTTGTAACGTTGCAATGTCGGTTGTGCTATTTGGTTGAATGTGAGTCTCAATTTAGATTATCACATGGCAAAAGAGGGGCTTCTGACTAGGGCGGTTTAACCCTGTCAGTGGTGCAACCTTAGAGGCATGACTACACTGGAATGGCGTTTTGTAAAGGCCTTGTCATCATCTCTTTACCGCACACCAAAGGAAGTGCGCTAATAACTTGGCAACAATAGATGATTATGTCTTCTCGGTAAAATTATAGAATCTTTGCAGAGTGTAAAACTAATCGATTAGCCAAGCCTCTGGTCATGGGCGTATCAAGCAAAGCCTTTCATGGATTAGACTTTGGTTTTCAAAAGTGTTTTTAGAAAAATTGTTTGCAGATGGAGGGAGTTCCATTTGCAAATTTTTGGATGAAACTCTGGGTTGGATGTCGGGACCGGATTTCCGAATCCGAACCCTCTGTGTATAACCTGTGCTAGTCCAGAAAAAGCTAGCACAAACAGTAGAAACGGTGATGACAACACATCCATATCACGAAGCATATAATATTAATTAAGCAAAAGAGTATTAGCCTTATGGCCAATTATTACAAATAAGCAGCATCATAGCTTGAGTTCAATAAGAAACAGCGGAAACGAAATAACAAAAGCAAGATAAGCCCATCCATTTGCCCAACAGGCAATCGGTCGGGTTCGCATCCTAGCATTCGGACGCTTCGTCGTAACCACAAGCGTAGAAATCGTAGTCACCTTCAGCTTCTGCAAACTCCTCTGGAAAGTTGGGGATGTTGCAAGGGTGAGCACAAAATGTACTCGGCAAGTCTTGGAAACATAATGCATGATATAACTATATGCAAGGCTAAACAATTGAAGGCATAATATGGCTCTTTTAGCATAAAGCAAAGTTTAACTGTAAATACCAATAGTAATTTCACAAAGCATCATTTGATCAAAATGTAATTGAATAGTAATTGAATTTGATATGACAAATAAAGCAGGTTCCATCTACCTGACTGGATCCATCCGCCAAACCATAACCCGAGAGTTCCATCTGCTCTCGGATTCCCAAACCATCATTTTTATTTAAAACAAAACCATGAAATCTACAATGTGCAAGCGTACCTGCTTTGCCCTTGACCAGTAGGCACGGCTACTTAAGTAGTTTTAACTCTGCAGAGTGTGTACACTTTACCCACAAGACATGATCGACTCTTGTTGCCATGCAATTAACACACTTCCTTTGGTGTGTCGGCGGAGAGATCATGACAAGGCCTTTACAATGCACAACCCCACTATTAACCTCGCCGCTAAGGTTTCACATTGTTAGGGTTCTAGCCCTTGATCTGAAGCCCCTCTTGCGCCCGCCAACATCTGGCACTCACCAACTGCGAAGCTAATAATGAGACGCACAAATTATTTAGCCAGGTCGTACCCATATAGACTTGTGGTTTGTAACACCCTAAATTTTGCCCTAATTTAAATTTTGGAGTATTTTTTATTTTTGTGAATTTTTGGGAATTTGTTGAAATTATTTAGAATTACTCAAATAAAGACTTCCTTGAAAACAATTAAATAATGGAAAAGTTATGGCAAAGTTTGATTGGAAATATTTTATTTGAGTCCCAAATAGTTCAAAGTATTTTCTAGAATTTTTCTGGATTTTTCAAATATTCTTACTATTTTCTTTGGCCAAAACTATTTTCTCGAATTATTTTTATTCGAAAAGGATTTAAAATCCCCGAAACAGTGCTTGGGCCGAAACCCTTGGACCGCCCCGATCTTGTGCTCAGCCCGGCTCGCGTCCCGGCCGCAGAGCCGCCGAAACCCTAGCCGCCGCCGCGCTTCACCCGTTGGATCGGCATCATGCGTCTGAGAAGCTGCCGCGTCACTTCACCGTTTTCACCCGTTGGATCGCTGCGTGCGGACGCCCGGGATTTCGCCACGTCGCTTCTTCCTCGCGAGATCGTCGGAGCAACGGCCGCCCGCATGTCCACCCGTTTCGCCGAGGATTGCGTGCACATCGAGGCGCTATTTAGTGCGTCGCTGCCACCCCCGTGCTGCGCATTTCAAGACACTCCTGTAGCCCTAGCGCACGCCTCCCGAAACGCCTCCGCTTACTCACAAGAGCTCGCCGTAGTTGCTCTCTGTGCGCCGCCACTGTTCTCCGCCGTTTGCGTCGCCATCGGTCCATTGCCGCCGTCGCTGAGGCCACCAGAGCACTGCCCGAGACAAGCTACGTCAAATGCGCTAGATCTTCTCGCCGGGGAACCACCGAAACGCCGTCGACTACGTCGTCATCCTCATCTCCGGCAAGCCTGCACCGCCACACGCCATCGCCGGACTTCGAGCATCGGTGACCGTCGGATCTGCAAGGAGGGGTAAGGATCGTGCCACGTCGCCCTTCTCTATTTTCATTTAGTTTGTTTCTGTGCCGTTATATCTGTTATGGACGGTCTGGATTAACCCTAAGGTTTATACGTCGGTTGAATCTTGATCGTTAGATCTAGAGCGAACGGCTTGGATTAGATCTAGTTTCTGCGATATGTTTTTGTCTTAGCCGTTGGATTAGATCTAAACGGCGGCTGTGAGTTGATCGGTGGCGCGCGGATCCGTTCCGTTCAAATTTGAACATGCGGCGGAGATGACGCCGCACCCCCATCGAATCACGTGCGGACGTGTCTGCGCGTTGACTGAGGGAGAGACCAGATCCAACCGTTGATTTCGGGCGCACCGTTGGATGCATGACGCGTGGGGGCGTGGAGTGCGAAGCGTCGCCGAACCGCGTGAGGGTGAGATCCGACCGTTGGTTGAGCGAGCGGTCTGGATCTTGCCGCGTGTCGCGTCGGGATTGGCTGCGCATCGTCGCTGATGCCACGACTTGCATCACCTAGTGCACAAGCACAGTTCTGTCAGTCCACGGTGGACCAAAGCCGGGCGTGGACCCAGTCCATAGGCCAGAGCGACGTTGTAGCCTCTGGGCATGCCACGTGTCATGCTGACGTCATAAATATTTTTATATATAAAAATATTTCGGCTGAAATTCATTTCTATGCTGACGTCATCATGATGCGATGCTGACGTCATAAATGCGAATTTTCAGTATAAAAATAATTTGGAAAAATCGTGTTTCCTAATTTCTAAAATTTCAGATTTTATTCAAATTTCAAATGGCTATAACTTTTGCATTTTAACTCGGATTGGGGTGATTCAAATTTCTAAAAATTCATAAAATTGTGATCTATTTAATGATGAATTTCATTTGAATTTTTGAGGCCATTTAGTCCTCTGTATTAGATATTTATTGTATATTTTGTTTGTACGCGTAGACGCAATTTTGCCGGAAAGTTTCGAGGAAGAATTCGTCGCTCAAGACCAAGCTTCGGAACACGACCAGCAACTCTTTGAAGGCAAGTGATGCTTTGATCATTTTGATCCCAGCTTTTTAAAATGTAATTTATGCTTTGAAATTATGCATGCTTATTTATTTAAAATGAAGCTAATTTAAATTGGCATAACGTAGTTAATCAACCCATTCTGTTATGCCACCTTGAAATTATTAATTGTATGCCCTAAATCATTGTCACCCTAAGTTTGTTTGTACTGGTTGGATAATAATATGATGCCAACACGAGAGGCTAGACCGTGAGTAGATGCTTAGCCTTGCAACGAGTTATGAATGATCTTTTAGAAAAATGCTACAAAATTGACTAATGGAATATTGAATGTATTTTGAAAGTGGTGTGATGATGCCACATGATGATATGGAAGTATGGTGACCTGTGTGGTTCCATACCGATGTTGAGTTATTGCTGGCATATGTTGCACAATAATCAACTGGGTGGGAAATGATTTAGACTGGGGCAAGTGGCAAGAGGTGTGTGCACAGGTGGGCTGTGTGGCATTGGGTTGATGAGTGTTGTGAGTTTGTGTGCCACAATGGGCTGTGTGCCACTGTTGAGTGTTGGAAGTCTTGCCTTGGTCAGTTAAGGACTTCACCTTGCAAGCCTTTGATCTGAGTCACCCGTACAACCACATGTCTGATATGGGACAGACCTAGTTGATTAGGGTTCTGATATCTTTCCTCTGATACCTCGCCATCTCGGTCCTTCAATTGGTATCAGAGCCGGTTCTGCTCTTTCTAGATCTTAACCGGTCTCAAGAGCCATGGCGATGGACAAATATTCCACCAAGCCTTCCATCTTTAATGGAGTTGATTTTCCTTTTTGGAAGTCCCGGATGGAGTCATACATCACTGCCCAGGGCTACCTGATATGGCAGAAGGTTACTTTCAAGTAATTTGGATTTGCCTCCACTCCTTCTAAATGCTGCTGATCTTGGATGTTTTGAGTGTGTTCATATGGTTTTGCATCTCTTTTGCACTCTTGGATTGAGTATAGAACATCTTTTCTTTCAAGTTCCAACTTTGTTCAGAACTTGTTCTTCGCGCAGCAGTCAGTGTTTGATTTGTTTAAAAATCTAGAAAACTCCTCTTTGAGTGATTCTTCTTAGAGGAGGTGCGGGACTCTGATATACACATACATAAAAATTTTGGAGTTCACTTGTTGCACCGTTTGGGCGCCATGAGGTGAAAACTGAGTCACAAATTTTCTGATCGAAGTTCTTGAGCATACTGTGTTCTTAGATTTTTCCTGTTTTTTCTGTAAGTATTTTTGAGGAGAAATTTGGTGGAGTTCTTCACGACTCTGACGCTCATAGGGATAAAAATTCTCAGAATTTTGTGAGCTGCAGAAACTCACCAACCTCCTGTGCAAATTGAGGACAAGTTCTGGAAATTCTGCTTTTGCTTCTCTGAAATTGACTTTTGTGATTTGAATTGATGTCCTTTCTAAAAGCAAGAGTTTGAATTGATTCCTCTTTATCTTAGACACTAGACAACCAGGATTGTGACTCAAAAATCCCCACATATTTTATGGTACTTATCCATGCATGCTTAGGGTACACATAGTTGTCTAGTTTTTCGAGTTTTTCACAATTTCCTTTGAGCGATCTTGTCGAGGTTTTTGTTGGAGTATTTTGGGCGAATTTTTATTTGCGACCATTCACCCCCCCCCCCTATTCGTCATCTCGGTCCTTCAGTAGTTAATCAACCCATTCTGTTATGCCACCTTGAAATTATTAATTGTATGCCCTAAATCATTGTCACCCTAAGTTTGTTTGTCTTGGTTGGATAATAATATGATGCCAACACGGGAGGCTAGACCGTGAGTAGATGCTTAGCCTTGCAACGAGTCATGAATGATCTTTCAGAAAAATGCTACAAAATTGACTAATGGAATATTGAATGTATTTTGAAAGTGGTGTGATGATGCCACATGATGATATGGAAGTATGGTGACCTGTGTGGTTCCATACCGATGTTGAGTTATTGCTGGCATGTGTTGCACAATAATCAACTGGGTGGGAAATGATTTAGACTGGGGCAAGTGGCAAGAGGCTGTGTGCCTGGTGGGCCTGTGTGGCATTGGGTTGATGAGTGTTGTGAGTTTGTGTGCCACAATGGGCTGTGTGCCACTATTGAGTGTTGGAAGTCTTGCCTTGGTCAGTTAAGGACTTCACCTTGCAAGCCTTTGATCTGAGTCACCCGTACAACCACATGTCTGATATGGGACAGACCTAGTTGATTAGGGTTCTGATATCTTTCCTCTGATACGTCGGGGTGACAGTGCACGGGGGTGTATCTGTGCGGGGGAGCGTACCTGTGCTACGGCTTGGTGCCCATCCAACGGTGATTGACCTGTCCTATACTTCGGCTCTGTGTGAGGGAAGTGATAGTGAGGGTAATACCGGAGAGGTTCTTTGGTTAAGGTAGAGGTTCCTGAAAAGCTTTGTTGCGGACAATCACCTGTGTGGTGAGCGGCTGTATCTTGTGGGTAAAGTGTACAACCTCTGCAGTGTGTCAAAACTATTCGAATAGCCGTGCTCACGGTATTGAGCATTGCTCGGGATTACTGATCAAGGGTAGATCTTCATAAACAAAATGTGGAAAGGGTGGCTGTGTGCCAGTATTGAAAATGAATTGTTAAGGCTGTGTGCCGGGAATCTTCGAAGAAAAACCATTTGAAGAAAATAGTATTACTTATAACTGTTCCACTGCTTTAAACTAAATAAAATACTGGTTTAAAAATGCTGTTTGATGCAAGAGAATCATTTAAGCCAATCCTTTGGAATAAGCTTTGCATATAGTACTAGTGCCGCATTCTGTGCATTACTTGTTGAGTGCCTTGTGTACTCATCCCACCTTGCTTATCAACCCCAACATCAGTGGAGGAGTCTAGACCAGCCTGGGAGGAGGAGTACATTGAGGACCCGAGCAACTAGGGGGCAAGCCCAGTCGGATGCCTGTGGAGAGATGGAGGCTTCCACGATATTTATTTTTATTCCGCTGCTATTTCTTTTACTCTGAATAATGTAAGCTCTGCGTGGCTGATTTTATGTAAGGAGACCATAAGGTCGTACAACTCAGTTTATATAATTGTTTGCACTATTTATTCTTATATCGTTGTGAATATCTGTGATGTGTAACCCTGTAAGACTGTGTGTGCTAGCGTGATCCTGGACTAGCACAGAATACACAGAGGGTCCGAATTTGCAGATTCGGGTCCCGACAGAGGTGGTATCAGAGCAGGCTGACTGTAGGTCTTGACCCTAAACTAGATTAGTTGTACCTAGGAGGATAAAACTATTTTCTAAGACTTAATCAACTTGAGCAAGAATATCAATGAAATCTCGACTTATCTTTTCTCCTTTGCTTCATACCTATGCTGAAATCTTATTATTATTTTCTGGTTAATTTAAATAAGGTTTGTTTTTGCAGATGAGGATGATCCACACCTATGGAGAGCGCACCGGAGGATACGCCGCTGAGTTATGGCGTATGATGCAGCTGCTCGGAGGTTTTGACAGGCCGCTTTATCGAGGGACCACGGTGGTGCGGGCAGGACTTGACATCGCCTGGGATGTCAAGGTCACAGTGTATGCTCGGGAGAGGACGAGGGCGAGCCGTCCTACCTACATCACTGTCAGGAGGTCTTCTTTTGAGGCCAGGATCCGAGGAGGCGGCGTCTGGCGTCGGCGATTGCCCGCACCTACTCCGCAGAGTTGGAGGGCATTGTCTTTCGTCACCATCCGCGTCGAGACAATCGTTTTGACAGGATGGAGCTCGTGGAGGAGGACGCCACGATCACCCACCTGGCGAGGTATGTCATCGCCTAGGAGGACGCCTTGGACGAGACAGTCCAGGAACTGCAGAGGACCCGCGACGAGGTCACAGAGGCGAGGATCCAACTGCGGGATGGCTTAGCACACTCCATGCAGAAGATTCAGAAGTTGGAGATGGCTTTGTATGGACCCGAGCCTGAGCCAGTCCTGGAGCTGCACGATCCAGATCCGAAGGAGCCAGAGCAGGAGGCACCAAAGACAGAGCGAGCAGCCGGGACAGCAGAGTCGATGGGGTCTTTTGCACGATTCGCGATGAGTCATCAGACGATTCGCCCGATGCGAGCACCCACGGTGTATGCTCGGGAGCCGCAGCCGGGTTGGCTCGATGAGTGATCGAGTCTAGTAGAGTATAGTGTCGAGACTCGAATGTTGAGTCACGTCTTTTGCTTCAGAGTCACCATTAGGTGTGAGTCGTCATAGAGTCCTACGTTGCTTACTTGCTTTTGGTTGTGAGTGTCTCGTATGTGTTGCATTGCCCTTAGGCACTTGTGAGCAACCATACTGCTTTATATTATATCAATAAAGTGGCTAAATAATTTAAGTTACACCTGTTTCCCCCACATAAGCTCTTTTACTTGTCTATGCTTTCTTCTTTTCTTAACCTTGTAGGTTTGCAACAGATGGTGAGGACTCGTGGAAATGTTGGAGCAGTGAGCCGGAGCTAATCGGTGACAACTGAATGAGGAACCAATCCCTCAACCACCGCAAGTCGATATGCGAACACAGGAGCCTTCCCGATCGCCCGGACTCAACTCATGAACACGATGGTTGGACCATGCGTGAGATATCAATCAAGCTGCTGCGAATGTTCAACACAGGGGTAACCATGGACCACACCCTACTCAAAGTTATGCGAGTTTATGCGAACTCGTCCACCTACTTTCTCGAGCAACGCCAATCCACCGGAGGCGGACGATTGGCTAAGGACAATTGAAAGGAAGCGCACATTACCCGGTGTGTGGGACATGAGAGGGTGCTCTATGCCTCTCATCAACTAGAAGGAACTACCGCAGAGTGGTGGGAAAACTTCTGCGTAGCTCATGAGGACCCACAGAGTATCACGTGGGAGGAATTCACCTCAGCCTTCCGCCAGTACCATGTACCCGAGGGTATCATGGATCTTAAAAAGGAGGAATTCGAGCCTCAGCGGGCGGCGGTCGATGGTGATTACGAATAAGTTCACACAACCGCACGCTACGCACCGGAGGGCGTGGCTACGGATAAGGCGGACAATCCCGCTTCATGAAGGGATTGAATGCGAGGTTGCAGTGGGGTGATCACCACACATTCCCCGACTTCCAAGAGCTAGTTAACAAAGCTCTTATCTTAGAGGACAAGCGCCGAGAGTTGGATGACAATCGAAAGCGCAGAATGGCGCAACAAGGAGGTCGTCAGGGCCAGCAGAGGCAGAGGACGGCACCCCAACAGTTCATCCGGTTCCAGCCCAGAGGCAGCGACAGGGCACCACTGCCGACAAATCGCCGATGGGCGAATGCCTGACTCTACCGTAAGCGTAGTACAGATGGAGGAACCTCTCAGGCCGCGGGAAGACGTTGCTATCACTGTAATGAACTAGGGCATTTTGCCAATAACTGCCCTAAGAAGGGAGGTGTCACCCCGGTCCGTTTCAACCTGGGGAACACACCGGCAAGGACTCCGCACCAATCGTGAACGCGAGGCATCAACAGCGACAACTCCATCCCAAGGAACGCACGAGGCCGAGTCAACCACATTACAACGGATGAAGTCGAACGCCACGGACGTTGTCTTGGGTAAGTTCCTAGTAAACTTCGATACCACTCATTGTTTTATTTGACTCGAGCATCACATTCATTTGTTTCTCCAGTTACGCCATTCGCAATAATTTGGATATTGTGGAACTTAAGTGTGTACTTATAGTCCAATCCCTAGATCAGAACTCCGATCCAATATAGGATGTTCTGGGGTAAGGCTAATAATTAATGGAATGGAGTTCCTAGCGAACTTAATTATATTGAATACCCAAACCCTGGATGTTATCCTGGGAATGGATTGGTTAACCAAACACAAGGCGATCTTTGGACTGAGAAAAGAGTCATATCGGTCGAGAGCCGGATGGAAAGAAGATTGAATTTGAAGCAAAATCAGTACGAGATGGACAATTAATGGTCAACAGCATGAAGATTGACAGCTTGGAGGAAGTTTCCATAGTCAATGAATATCCGGATATTTTCCCAGAGGATTTACCCGGAATGTCGCCAGATAGAGATATCGAGTTCGTGATAGAGCTTGTTCCAGGGACAGCTCCAATAGCTAAGAGACCTTACAGGATGTCCACGGAGGAATTAGTGGACATGAAGAAGCAAATTGAAGAGCTGCTGGAAAAAGGGTTTATAAAACCTAGTTCATCGCCATGGGGAGCACCTGTCTTGTTCGTCAAGAAGAAGGACGGGAGTTTTAGGATGTGTATAGACTATCATGCACTCAATGATGTGACAATAAAGAATAAGTATCCGCTACCCAGGATCGACGATCTTTTTGATCAGTTGAGGGGAGCAGGAGTCTTCTCCAAAATTGATCTCCGATCAGGATATCATCAATTGAAGATCCGATCAGAGGATATTTCGAAGACTGCATTTTCGTCAAGATATGGACACTATGAGTTTACAGTGATGTCTTTTGGCTTGACAAATGCACCAGCATATTTCATGAACTTAATGAATAAGGTTTTTATGGAATATTTGGATAAGTTCGTTGTCGTGTTCATAGATGATATTCTTGTCTATTCCAAGACAAGAGAAGAGCACGCCGAACATTTGAGGCTAGTCCTTGAGAAATTGAGGGAACAACAGTTGTTTGCAAAATTTAGTAAATGTGACTTCTAGAAGAATAAGATTGAATTTCTTGGACACATAATGACGGCAGAAGGAGTTGCAGTAGATCCAAAGAAAGTGAAAACGGTTTTGCATTGGGAGCAACCGAAGACAGTAACCCAAATCCGTAGTTTCCTTGGAATGGCGGGATATTACCGTCGTTTCATCGAAGGATTCTCCACGATTGCGAGACCTCTTATGCAATTGTTGAAAAAGGAAAAGAAATTCTTATGGACACCGGAGTGTGAGAAGAGTTTTCAGGAGTTGAAGAAAAGATTAACATAGGCACCTGTACTAGTTTTACTCGATGTTCATCAAGGCTTCGACATCTATTGTGATGCATCGCGTCAAGGATTGGGATGTGTGTTAATGCAAAACCGAAAGGTAATAGCATATGCATCGAGGCAATTGAGACCACATGAAGAGAACTATCCGACTCATGATTTGGAATTAGCTGCCGTAGTGCATGCCCTAAAAATATGGCGTCACCATCTCATCGGAAATAGATGTGAAGTGTATACTGATCATAAAAGTCTTAAGTATATCTTCACGCAAGCTGACCTGAATATGAGGCAAAGAAGATGGCTTGAGTTAATCAAAGATTATAATATTGGAATTCACTACCATCCTGGTAAAGCCAACGTAGTGGCAGACGCCTTGAGCAGAAAGAACCACAGTGTAAACATGCTGTTGGAAGCAAGTCAGGCAAAATTGTGTAAGGATTTCCAGAAATTAGAACTGGAAGTGGTACCAGAAGGATTCTTAGCAACCTTGGAAGTAAAACCTACCCTGGAAGATCAAATCAGGAAAGGGCAGAAAGATGACGACAAAATCAAGAGAATTAAGAACAAGATGGATGCAGGCAAGGCTAAGGATTTCAAATCGGATGAGAAGGGTACTATATGGTTTAAAGGACGCATTTGTGTGCCAAACAAAAAGGAGTTGAAGCAGCTAATTTTGGAGGAGGCCCATGACTCCAAGTACTCAATTCATCCAGGAAGTGCGAAAATGTATCAAGATTTAAAGGAAAGATTTTGGTGGCCAAGCATGAAACGAAGTCGCGAATATGTTGCATTATGTGACATATGCCAAAGAGTCAAAGCTATGCACCAAAGACCAGCAAGGCTATTACAACCCTTAAAGATACCTGAATGGAAATGGGAAGAAATTGGTATGGATTTCATAACCGGATTGCCCAGAACGCAAAGTGGATATGATTCCATATGGGTCATAGTAGATCGTTTAACCAAAGTGGCACATTTCATACCAAGAAGACCACTTATTAGGAGACCGGTTGGCGAGAACTTTATATGGCAAGAATTGTCATTTGCATGGAGTAACCAAGAAGATAGTGTCTGACGGAGGTACCCAATTTACCTCCAGATTTTGGGGTAAGCTACATGAGGCAATGGGGACTCGCTTGAACTTCAGTACAGCATACCATCCGCAGACAGATGGTCAAACTGAGAGAGTCAACCAAATTTTGGAAGATATGTTGAGAGCCTGTGCCTTAGCATATTCTACTTCATGGGATAAGTGTTTGCCCTATGCTGAGTTCAGCTACAATAACGGTTATCAAGCAAGTTTACAGATGTCTCCATTTGAAGCTCTGTATGGTCGATCCTGTCGAACACCATTGAACTGGAATGAGATGGGTGAACGACATGTTTTTGGTCCGGATGTACTGCAAAAAGCGGAAGAGCAAATCGCCATGATCAGAGAAAGACTCAAGATTGCACAGTCAAGACAGAAAAGCTATGCCGACAACCGTCGCAGGGAATTGAGCTTTGAAGCCGAAGATTTTGTGTATCTCAGAGTCACGCCACCACTCAAGGAGTCCGAAGATTCCACGCAAAAGGGAAGCTCGCACCCAGATATGTTGGGCCGTTCAAGATCTTGAGCCGCAGAGGTGAAGTTGCATATCAGTTGGAGTTACCGCAGTCTTTGGCAGGAGTGCATGATGTATTTCATGTATCACAACTGAAGAAGTGTCTTCGAGTACCGGAAGAGCAAACACCGTTAGAGGCAATCGAGCTGCAAGAAGATTTGACTTACAAAGAACATCTGATGAAGATTCTGGACATAATGGACAGAGAGACAAGGAACAAGTCAACACGTTTTTGCAGAGTTCAGTGGAGCAACCATTCAGAAAGTGAAGCAACGTGGGAACGTGAAGAAGATCTGAAGAAGGAGTTCCCTAACCTATTTCTGTAGACAGCCCTGAATCTCGGGGATGAGATTCTGTTAAGGGGGGAGGTTTGTAACACCCTAAATTTTGCCCTAATTTAAATTTTGGAGTATTTTTGATTTTTATGAATTTTTGGGAATTCGTTGAAATTATTTAGAATTATTCAAATAAAGCCTTCCTTGAAAACAATTAAATAATGGAAAATATTTTGCAAAGTTTGATTGGAAATATTTTATTTGAGTCCCAAATAGCTCAAAGTATTTTCTAGAATTTTTCTGGAATTTTTCAGATATTTTTACTATTTTCTTTGGCCAAAACTATTTTCTCGAATTATTTTTATTTGAAAAGGATTTAAAATCCCCGAAACAGTGCTTGGGCCAAAACCGTTGGACCGGCCCAGTACTGTGCTCTGGCCCAGCTCGCGTCGCCGGCCCACGCAGGCCGCCCCGCCGAAACCCTAGCCGCCCGCCGCACTTCGCTCGTTGGATCGGCATCATGCGTCTGAGAAGCTGCCGCGTCACTTCACCGTTTTCACCCGTTGGATCGCTGCGTGCGAACGCCCGGGATTTCGCCACGTCGCTTCTTCCTCGCGAGATCGTCGGAGCAACGGCCGCCCGCATGTTCGCCCGTTTCGCCGAGGATTGCGCGCACGTCGAGGCGCTATTTAGTGCGTCGCTGCCACCCCCGTGCTGCGCATTTCAAGACGCTCCTGTAGCTCTAGCGCACGCCTCCCGAAACGCCTCCGCTTACTCACAAGAGCTCGCCGTAGTTGCTCTCTGTGCGCCGCCACTGTTCTCCGCCGTTTGCGTCGCCGTCGGTCCATTTCCGCCGTCACCGAGGCCACCAGAGCACTGCCCGAGACAAGCCGCGTCGAATGCGCTAGATCTTCTCGCCGGGGAACCATCGAAATGCCGTCGACTACGTCGTCTTCCTCATCTCCGGCAAGCCTGCACCGCCACACGCCATCGCCGGACTTCGAGCATCGTTGACCGTCGGATCTGCAAGGAGGGGTAAGGATCGTGCCACGTCGCCCTTCTCTGTTTTCATTTAGTTTGTTTACGTGCGTTAGATGCGTTATGGGCGGTGCGGATTAACCCTAAGGTTTATACGTTAGTTGAATCTTGATCGTTAGATCTAGAGCGAACGGCTTGGATTAGATCTAGTTTCTGCGATATGTTTTTGTCTTAGCCGTTGGATTAGATCTAAACGGCGGCTGTGAGTTGATCGGTGGCGCGCGGATCCGTGCCGTTCAAATTTGAACGTGCGGCGGAGATGACGCCGCACCCCCATCGAATCACGTGCGGACGCGTGTGCGCGTTGACTGAGGGAGAGACCAGATCCAACCGTTGATTTCGGGCGCACCGTTGGATGCATGACGCGTGGGGGCGTGGAGTGCGAAGCGTCGCCGAACCGCGCGGGGGTGAGATCCGACCGTTGGTTGAGCGAGCGGTCTGGATCTTGCCGCGTGTCGCGTCGGGATTGGCTGCGCATCGTCGCTGACGCCACGGCTTGCGTCACCTAGTGCACGAGCACATTACGTCGATCCACGGTGGACCAAAAAGCGTGGACCCGATCCATAGGCGAGCGGCGTGGCGACCTGCGGGCATGCCACGTGTCATGCTGACGTCATAAATATTTTTATATATAAAAATATTTTGGCCGAAATTCATTTCTGTGCTGACGTCATAAATGCGAATTTTCAGTATAAAAATAATTTGGAAAAATCGTGTTTTGTAATTTCTGAAATTTCAGATTTTATTCAAATTTCAAATGGCTATAACTTTTGCATTTTAACTCGGATTTGGGTGATTCAAATTTCTAAAAATTCATAAAATTGTGATCTATTTAATTATGAATTTTATTTGAATTTTTGAGGCCATTAATCCTCTGTATTAGATATTTATTATATATTTTGTTTATGCAGCGTGAGACGCAATTTTAGGAAAGTTTCGAGGAAGAATTAGTCGCTCAAGATAAGCTTGAACACGACCAGCAACTCTTTGAAGGCAAGTGATGCTTTGATCATTTTGATCTCAGCTTTTTAAAATGTAATTTATGCTTTGAAATTATGCATGCTTATTTATTTAAAATGAAGCTAATTTAAATTGGCATAACGTAGTTGAAGGACCATGTGGAGGTCCATCAATGTTTGTGATGAGTATTTGACTTTATTTGAGCAAGGTGTGCTCAAGTTTGAGTTTGATTTGGATTGATTTTCAAAATGAAGCAATTTGAGTTGTCTTTGCCAGGAGTGGCACTACCGGTCGTATGGACGCGGTAGTGATGAGTTGGATGGTTTATTGCACATCTTTGTGGGCATTGCTATGTGAAAGGTTTTTTCCTTGTCTTTGATGGTTGCAGGACAACGGTGCTAGGTCATGGTGAGGCGAAGGATGACCGGGACTAGGCGAGGAGCGTCGGAGGTCCAGACGGTTGGGAGATCGCCGAAAGATGATCGGAGACGGAGTTCGGGCAAGTCAAGAAGATAAGGAAAGGAGTTGATGCTAGCTAGATGCCGCGTGGATCAATGAGGGCCGTCGGATTGAGGTCTAGTTGATAGGTTAGCGGGTCTAGGTAGTATGCTTTGAAAACCGTGCAAGAAAACCCGGTATGTGTGTGGGTTTTGGGTTAGCCCTTGCATGGCTGTGTGTGTGGGTTAATCCTAGCCCTTAGATGAGTGCTCTAGGGTTGAGGGACTCATCCAAGGGTGGTAGGTGGCCCAAGAGTAGTATAAATAGGGGTGGAGGAGTAGCCTCCTTCCCTTGAAGGTGTTGAGGTTTTTGATGCTCATTTGAGCTTTGCCCACATGAATGTGAGGCTTTGTAACCTCCTCTTCCAGAAATGAAAGTTTTATCCATCCACCTCTGAATTTATTTTATGCATTTACATTATGTCTTTACTTTACGCATAATTTAAATTCAGCATTTACTTTCCATAATTACATTCCCGCAATTTACTTTCAAGTAATTTGGATTTGCCTCCCCTCCTTCTAAATGCTGCAGATCTTGGATGTTTTGAGTGTGTTCATATGGTTTTACATCTCTTTTGCACTCTTGGATTGAGTATAGAACATCTTTTCTTTCAAGTTCCAACTTTGTTCAGAACTTGTTCTTCGCGCAGCAGTCAGTGTTTGATTTTTGTAAAAATCTAGAAAAATCCTTTTTGAGTGATTCTTATTGGAGGAGGTGTGGGACTCTGATATACACCTATAGAGAGATTTTGGAGTTCACTTGTTGCACCGTTTGGGCGCCATGAGGAGAAAACCGAGCCCCAAACTTTCTTCTCGAAGTTCTTGAGCATACTGTGTTCTTAGATTTTTCCTGATTTTTCTGTAAGTATTTTTGAGGAGAAATTTGGTGGAGTTCTTCACGACTCTGATGCTCATAGGGAAAAAAATTCTCAGAATTTTGTGAGCTGCAGAAACCCACCAACCTCCTATGCAAATTGAGGACAAGTTCTGGAAATTCTGCTTTTGCTTTTCTGAAAGTGACTTTTGTGATTTGAATTGATGTCCTTTCTAAAAGCAAGAGTTTGAATTGATTCCTCTTTATCTTAGACACCAGACAACCAGGATTGTGACTCAAAAATCCCCACATATTTTATGGTACTTATCCATGCAAGCTTGGGGTACACATAGTTGTCTAGTTTTTCGAGTTTTTCACAATTTCCTTTGAGCGATCTTGTCGAGGTTTTTGTTGGAGTATTTTGGGGGAATTTTTATTTGCGACCATTCACCCCCCCTCTGTTCGCCATCTCGGTCCTTCAATTGGTATTAGAGCCGGTTCTGCTCTTTCTAGATCTTAACCGGTCTCAAGAGCCATGGCGATGGACAAATATTCCACCAAGCCTCCTATCTTTAATGGAGTTGATTTTCCTTTTTGGAAGTCCCGGATGGAGTCATACATCACTGCCCAGGGCTACCTGATATGGCAGAAGGTTACTTTCAAGTAATTTGGATTTGCCTCCACTCCTTCTAAATGCTGCTGATCTTGGATGTTTTGAGTGTGTTCATATGGTTTTACATCTCTTTTGCACTCATGGATTGAGTATAGAACATCTTTTCCTTCAAGTTCCAACTTTGTTCAGAACTTGTTCTTCGCGCAGCAGTCAGTGTTTGATTTTTTTAAAATTCTAGAAAAATCCTTTTTGAGAGATTCTTCTTAGAGGAGGTGCGGGATTCTGATATACACCTACATAAAAATTTTGGAGTTCACTTGTTGCACCGTTTGGGCGCCATGAGGTGAAAACTGAGCCACAAATTTTCTGATCGAAGTTCTTGAGCATACTGTGTTCTTAGATTTTTCCTGTTTTTTCTGTAAGTATTTTTGAGGAGAAATTTGGTGGAGTTCTTCACGACTCTGATGCTCATAGGGATAAAAATTCTCAGAATTTTGTGAGCTGCAGAAACTCACCAACCTCCTGTGCAAATTGAGGACAAGTTCTGGAAATTCTGCTTTTGCTTCTCTGAAAGTGACTTTTGTGATTTGAATTGATGTCCTTTCTAAAAGCAAGAGTTTGAATTGATTCCTCTTTATCTTAGACACTAGACAACCAGGATTGTGACTCAAAAATCCCCACATATTTTATGGTACTTATCCATGCAAGCTTGGGGTACACATAGTTGTCTAGTTTTTGAGTTTTTCACAATTTCCTTTGGCGATCTTGTCGAGGTTTTTGTTGGAGTATTTTGGGGAATTTTTATTTGCGACCATTCACCCCCTCTGCTCGCCATCTCGGTCCTTCAATTGGTATTAGAGCCGGTTCTGCTCTTTCTAGATCTTAACCGGTCTCAAGAGCCATGGCGATGGACAAATATTCCACCAAGCCTCCTATCTTTAATGGAGTTGATTTTCCTTTTTGGAAGTCCCGGATGGAGTCATACATCACTGCCCAGGGCTACCTGATATGGCAGAAGGTTACTTTCAAGTAATTTGGATTTGCCTCCACTCCTTCTAAATGCTGCTGATCTTGGATGTTTTGAGTGTGTTCATATGGTTTTACATCTCTTTTGCACTCATGGATTGAGTATAGAACATCTTTTCCTTCAAGTTCCAACTTTGTTCAGAACTTGTTCTTCGCGCAGCAGTCAGTGTTTGATTTTTTTAAAATTCTAGAAAAATCCTTTTTGAGAGATTCTTCTTAGAGGAGGTGCGGGATTCTGATATACACCTACATAAAAATTTTGGAGTTCACTTGTTGCACCGTTTGGGCGCCATGAGGTGAAAACTGAGCCACAAATTTTCTGATCGAAGTTCTTGAGCATACTGTGTTCTTAGATTTTTCCTGTTTTTTCTGTAAGTATTTTTGAGGAGAAATTTGGTGGAGTTCTTCACGACTCTGATGCTCATAGGGATAAAAATTCTCAGAATTTTGTGAGCTGCAGAAACTCACCAACCTCCTGTGCAAATTGAGGACAAGTTCTGGAAATTCTGCTTTTGCTTCTCTGAAAGTGACTTTTGTGATTTGAATTGATGTCCTTTCTAAAAGCAAGAGTTTGAATTGATTCCTCTTTATCTTAGACACTAGACAACCAGGATTGTGACTCAAAAATCCCCACATATTTTATGGTACTTATCCATGCAAGCTTGGGGTACACATAGTTGTCTAGTTTTTCGAGTTTTTCACAATTTCCTTTGAGCGATCTTGTCGAGGTTTTTGTTGGAGTATTTTGGGCGAATTTTTATTTGCGACCATTCACCCCCCCTCTGTTCGCCATCTCGGTCCTTCAGTAGTTAATCAACCCATTCTGTTATGCCACCTTGAAATTATTAATTGTATGCCCTAAATCATTGTCACCCTAAGTTTGTTTGTACTGGTTGGATAATAATATGATGCCAACACGGGAGGCTAGACCGTGAGTAGATGCTTAGCCTTGCAACGAGTCATGAATGATCTTTCAGAAAAATGCTACAAAATTGACTAATGGAATATTGAATGTATTTTGAAAGTGGTGTGATGATGCCACATGATGATATGGAAGTATGGTGACCTGTGTGGTTCCATACCGATGTTGAGTTATTGCTGGCATGTGTTGCACAATAATCAACTGGGTGGGAAATGATTTAGACTGGGGCAAGTGGCAAGAGGCTGTGTGCCTGGTGGGCCTGTGTGGCATTGGGTTGATGAGTGTTGTGAGTTTGTGTGCCACAATGGGTGTGTGCCATTGTTGAGTGTTGGAAGTCTTGCCTTGGTCGATTAAGGACTTCACCTTGCAAGCCTTTGATCCGAGTCACCGTACAACCACATGTCCGATATGGGACAGACCTAGTTGATTAGGGTTCGATATCTTTCCTCGATACCTCGGGGTGACGGTGCACGGGGTGTATCTGCGTGGGAGCGCACGTGCTACGGCTTGGTGCCCATCCAGCGGTGATTGACCTGTCCTATACTTGGCTCTGTGTGGGAAGTGATAGTGAGGGTAATACTGGGGAGGTTCTTTAGTTAAGGTAGAGGTTCCTGAAAAGCTTTGTTGCGGACAATCACCTGTGTGGTGAGCGGCTGTATCTTGTGGGTAAAGTGTACAACCTCTGCAGTGTGTCAAAACTATTCGAATAGATGTGCTCACGGTATTGAGCATTGCTCGGGGATTACAGTCAAGGGGTAGATCTTCATAAACAAAATGTGGAAAGGGTGGCTGTGTGCAAGATTGAAAATGAGCTATTAAAGGTGTGTGTGGGAATCTTGAAGAAAAACCATTTGAAGAAAATAGTATTACTTATAACTGTTCCACTGCTTTAAACTAAATAAGATACTGGTTTAAAAATGTTGTTTGATGCAAGAGAACCATTTAAGCCAATCCTTTGGAATAAGCTTTGCATATAGTACTAGTGCCGATTCATGCATTACTTGTTGAGTGCCTTGTGTACTCATCCCACCTTGCTTATCAACCCCAACATCGGTGGAGGAGTCTACACCACTGGGAGGAGGAGTACATTGAGGACCCGAGCAACTAGGGGCAAGCCCATCGGATGCTGTGGAGAGATGGAGGCTTCCACGATATTTATTTTTATTCATTGCTATTTCTTTTACTCGAATAATGTAAGCCTGCGTGCGATTTTATGTAAGGAAACCATAAGGTCGTACAACTCAGTTTATATAATTGTTTGCACTATTTATTCTTATATCATTGTGAATATACGTGATGTGCAACCTCAGTAAGGATGTGTGTGCTAGCGTGATCCTGGACTAGCACAGAATACACAGAGGGTCCGAATTTGCAGATTCGGGTCCCGACATGGTTGTACGGTAGTGCTCGGTCCGTGGTAACACACGCTTCGGTCCTTAATTGACTAGGGCGGAACATTCACATACCAAGTTCTCGTGCTTTCTGCACCCGCCAAACATCCATCCGCCCCGGTCTAAACCATTTCCACTTTATTTTACTTAAATCACAGCAGCAACACCAATTGCCGCAATTTCACAAATATGATTCAACAATGTTTGAAATGATTCCCATCATGGCATAATACCGAAACGTTTAAGCTGGACTAAGCAATTCTACCGTCCCATGCTAACCTACTGGTTATCACAAAATAAAATAGCTAATATAACTAGGGTGACAAAGGTTTGACATGATCAATACCAATGAGGGTATAGCAAATTATGGTATTTAACTATATTCTAAAACTATATTTAAAGTACATTGCATAAAAGTAAGCATGCATAAATTTAAATCAATATAGGAATTTTGTAAAATTTGGGATCAATATGTTCAAGGAAGACTTGCCTTCGATGCCTCTTGCTGGTTCTACCTCTGATTGCTGATTTGCTTAAGCTTCGACTGCGTCGTCTACACGCGAAACGAGAGCAAATAAATAAAAAAAATTAAAAAATTGCAAAAAATGGTACTGCAAGATAGATCATGAATTTAGATGAATTTATAAATTTGAATCACTGGAATCGGAGCTCGAACGAAGGAGAACGGGCTCCTGGAAGTTCCTCGGATCAGAAAATCAGAAAAACCAGAGAGCTAACACGTGGCGCAATCTGATTGGCTAGAATTTTGGATTTCTGGAAAATCAGAAAAAGAAAAAGAAATGCCGACTGACACGTGGGGCCCACACGTCAGAGACACGGCTCACGGTAGACCGGGAGAACCGAGGAGGGAGATGCCGACGTGGCGGCCACGCGGCGGCTAGGGCTGACGTGGTGGTCGACGCGGCCGACGCTGGCCGAGGTGGCGGTGGCGTCGGCTTGCCACGGGTCGCGCATCCAGCAGCCCGATCGGATCGGACGGTAGGGACGCGGGGCGCGGGTGGCTGCGACGTGGCCAGATCCCATGCGCTAGCGGGCGATCGGATGGTCACGGCTCACGGCGAGGGGCGACGGTGGCGGTTCTGGCGTGGGCAACGCCGGAGGCGGAGAAGAAGACATGGCCACCGGGGAAAAACGCAACGAGATGACACCGGGTTAGGGGCAAAAGAGAGAGGGAGTCGCAGGGATCTTGATGCGACCAAAAGAAGCGGCGGAGGCTCACCGGAGAAATAGAAAGACGACGGCGAAGAGCTCGGGACAGCGGAGAACTTTGGCGAGCTCGTGCGCGAAGACGGCGGCGTCTTGGATAGCAAGGGTTAGGTCAAATGGGGCAGCGCGGAGCGGGGAACCTCGGGCGGGGGGTCCTCGGGGCTTTAAATAGCCTCGGGAGGCGGGTGGCAAGGATGCCGAAATTGGCGCGGACGCGGCGGCGACGCGGTTAGGGTTAGGGTTTTCGGCGGCGGCGGGCGCGAGCGACGCGGCTGCATCGCAGCCCGCCCACGCGGCACGGATCCGACGGCAGACTCAACGCGGTCAAGGTGGCTTGACGCGCGACGGGCGAACGGGAGGAGCTGGGCGAACCGGCGGGAATAGGGCAGCCGCGGAAGGATTCGGCCCGCAGAGGGTTTTGGGAATTCAAACCTTTTCCGAATTAAAGAAATTTTAGAAATTCAAATAAAAGCAAATAAATCTAAATAAATAGCAAATAAATTCATAAAAATCTCCAAAAATACAGAAAAATTCCTTACAGCATAATGGAACCAATTAAAACTGAAAATCTTTTTGTTTGATGGATAGATTAGCCAAATTAAATCCTTTTATAAATAGAAAATTCATATTAAGCTGAAATTAATTCAAGAAAAATGCAAATGGTGATTTTTCAAATTTAAACATTCCAAAACTCCAATTTTTGGGATGTTACAAACCTCCCCTCCTTAAAAGAAATCTCGACCCTGAGATTTGGACGGAATAGAGAAAAAGGTTGGGTACTCTTCTCTAAGATCTTCTTCTCGCTCCCAAGTTGCTTCCTTTTCTGAATGGTTACTCCACTGAACCTTGCAAAACTTGATTGTCCTGTTTCTTGTTCTGCGTTCTACCACATCCAAAATTTTGATCGGATACTCTGGGTAGGTAAGATCATCTTGGAGCTCAACATCCTCAATCTGCATCTGCTCTTCTGGTACCCTGAGACACTTTTTCAACTGCGACACATGGAACACATTGTGCACATTCGATAACTGCGGCGACAGCTCCAACTGATAAGCCACTTGTCCACTTCTGGCTAGGATTGGGAACGGTTCAATAAATCTTGATGCTAACTTTCCACGAACTTGAAATCAACGCATTCCTTTGAGCGGTGAGACTTTCAAGTACACATAGTCATAGGAGCAAAGGTTAACTCTCTCCGACGATTATCAGCGTAGCTCTTTTGCCTAGACTGCTATGTTCTCAATCTTTCTTGAATCATTTTTACTTGTTCTTCAGCCTTTTGCAACATATCAGAACCAAAGACTTGGCGATCTCCTGTTTCATTCCAACAAAGAGGTGTTCTTCATTTTCTTCCATACAAGGCTTCAAATGGCGACATCTGCAAACTTGCTTGATAACTGTTGTTATATGAGAATTCTGCATAAGGTAAACTTTGATCCCAACTTGCCGCATTGGACAAAGCACAAGACCTTAACATATCTTCAAGGATTTGGTTTACTCGCTCAGTTTGTCCATCTGTCTGAGGATGATAGGCTGTTCTGAAATTCAAATTGGTACCCAATGCTTCTTGCAACTTTCGCTAGAACCTTGAAGTGAATTGAGTGCCTCGATCTGATACAATTCTCTTTGGCATGCCATGCAAACACACGATTCTTGACATATACAACTCTGCAAGTTGATCTCCCTGGTAAGTTGTTCTCACAGGAATGAAATGTGCAACTTTTGTCAAACGATCCACTACAACCCATATTGAATCATAACCTGATCTGGTTCTCGGAAGTCCTGTAATGAAATTCATTCCTATTTCTTCCCACTTCCATTCAGGCACCTTTAACGGCTGTAGCAATCCTGCGGGTCTTTGATGTTCAGCTTTAACTCGCTGGCATACATCACACATAGCTATGTACTCTGCGATTTCCTTCCTCATCCTTGGCCACCAATATATACCACGAAGATCATGATACATCTTAGTATTACCTGGATGAATTGAGTACGCTGATTCATGCGCCTCCTTTAATATCAACTGCTTAATATCTTTTTGATTCGGCACATATATACTTTTTCCAAGCCAAATGATTCCTTCTTCATCCTCTGAAAATCCTGGGGCTTTACCTTCCTTTATTCTATCTTTGATCTTAGCAGCTTCTTTATCTGACTTTTGCATCTTTTTGATCTGATCCTCCAAGATTGGTTGAATCTCTAAAGCAGCAACGAAACCTTCCTCTACTAGTTACAAATTCAAACACTGAAATTCCTTATGAAGAGCAGGTTGATCTTCTTGAATCATCAAATTATTGCAGTAGCTCTTCCGGCTTAAGGCATCGGCAACTACATTAGCCTTGCTAGGATGATAATGTATTCCCACATCATAATCCTTGATTAACTCTAACCATCTTCTTTGTCTTAGGTTGAGGTTTGCTTGAGTGAAGATATACTTCAAACTCTTATGGTCTGTGAAAATCTCACATCGCTTCCCGATGAGATAATGCCTCCACAACTTTAGTGCATGCACAACTGCAGCCATTTTCAAGTCATGGGTTGGATAGTTTTCCTCATGTGGTCGCAATTGCCGTGAGGCATATGCAACTACTTTGCCTTCTTGCATCAAGACACATCCAAGTCCCTGTCTTGAAGCATCACAGAAAATCTCAAAGTTCTTCTGAATATCTGGTAAAATGAGCATTGGGGCTGAGGTCAATCTTTTCTTTAATTCCTGAAAACTTTGCTCACAAGCTTCAGACCATTCAAACTTCTTTTTCTTCTTCAGCAACTGGGTAAGCGGTCTTGCAATCTTTGAAAATCCTTCTATGAATCTTCGGTAGTATCCCGCTAAACCAAGAAAACTTCAGATATCAAGCACTGACTTGGGTCGCCTCCAATCAAGTACACCTTTCACTTTTTCCGGGTCTACTACGACACCTCCAGCAGAGATTATATGTCCCAAGAAAGCAACTTCTTTCAACCAAAATTCACATTTACTGAACTTAGCATACAACTGATGATTTCTGAGCTTTTCCAACACCATCCTCAAATGACCTTCATGTTCCATTTCATCTTTGGAATAGATAAGAATATCATCTATGAATACCACCACAAACTTTTCTAGGTATTCCATAAACACTTTATTCATCAGGTTCATAAAATAAGTTGTTGCATTGGTCAGACCAAATGACATAACTGTGAACTCATATAGTCCATATCGGGTAGCAAAAGCTGTCTTCGGAATATCTTGTGACCTTATTTTCAACTGATGGTATCCAGAGCGAAGATCGATCTTGGAGAAAATACATGCTCCTTTTAACTGATCAAACAGGTCATCAATCCTGGGCAATGGATACTTGTTCTTCATTGTGACTTCATTCAGAGCTCTATAGTCCACGCACAAGCGCAAACTATTATCCTTTTTCTTTACAAAAAGAACTGGCGCTCCCCAAGGTGATGAACTTGGACGAACATATCCTTTTTCTTGCAACTCCTCAATCTGTTTCTTCATCTCGGCGAGTTCATTGGCTGCCATGCGGTAGGGTCTCTTAGAAATAGGAGCCGTACCAGGGACTAGCTCTATGATGAACTCTACATCTCGATCAGGCGGCATACCTGGCAAATCTTCAGGAAATACATCTGGATATTCTTGCACCATATGCATACTTTCCAAAGTTGATTCCTTCAGACTGTTCAAAGCGCACTTCTTACTTGAAGACTCATCAGGCATATACTCCACTCGAATGCCTTCTGAATTGGTGAGGGTGATGGCTCTACTGGCACAATCTATTTGACCTTTATATTTGGTTAACCAATCCATCCCTAGGATGACATCTATTCCTTTAGAATCCAAGATGATAAGATTCGCTAGGAATTCTACCCCATTGATTTTTATGGTTGCACTTGGGCATACTGAACTAGTTCTCAATTCTTTTCCTGGTGATTGAACTATCATAGGGCTCTTAAGGGTAAAGATTTCCCAACCGAATTGTTCAACAAAATTCTTTGATATAAAAGAATGCGATGTTTCAGAATCAAATAATGCTGAGGCAGGTATTGAGTTAACAAGAAACTTACCCAAAACCACACCTGATGCCTCCTGAGCTTCTTCGACGGTCACATGGTTGACACGTCCTCTTCCAAAGGATTGCGTAGCTCTTGGCGTCTGAGGTGTTCCACGACCTTGTCCTTGCGCAGGAGCTCTGGTGGAATTGGATCCCAAGTTGAATGGCACTGGGGTCACTTGCTGACGCTTCTGAGGACAGTTACTGACATAATGTCCCATCTGGTGACAATGGAAACACTGAATTCCTACAGAATTTGAATTCCCTTTCTGCGGTTGAACACTGGCATTGCTGTTTTGCTGTCCTTGAGCGATTGGGCGCGGTCCAGAATTAGGAGTACGGGGTGCTCCTTGGACAAGTGTCCTGCTGACCTGCTGAGATTGAAAGCGCTGTCGAGAACCACTCGCTCCATGCTGAGCCTGGAATGCCATCCTTATCTTGCGGGACTCTCGCTGTTGTCGTTGAGCATCTTCTTGCACTAGTGCCTTGTTCACCATATGTTGAAAGTTTGGAAAATCCAAAGCAACTAGCTGCACCTTGATATCCGGGTCTAGTCCTTCCATGAACCTCCAGATCTTGGCACTTTCAGTTGCCACATCTTCTGGTGCATACTTTGACAATTGGGTGAACCGATTAAGGTACTCAGAAACACTCTGGTTCCCTTGATACAGCTTGCGAAATTCTCTTTTCTTCATTTCAATAATGCTGGCAGGCACATGAGTAGTACGGAAGGCTTCCGAGAATTCCTCCCAAGTTATAGCTTGAGCATTCTGATGGGCAGCACAGAAATTATCCCACCAAGTAGCAGCTACTCCTTTTAACTGATGACTTGCGTAGAGAACCTTTTCACGGTCATCACACTGCGCTAACTGGAGCTTTTTCCCTACATCCCTCAACCAGTCATCTGCCTACAAGGGTTCACCTGCTCCCGTGAAGGTAGGCGGTCTAGTTCTCATAAATTCTCCAAGCTTTGGTCGGGCGGCATCATCGCATGCGCTTGCGGTGCCGGGTGTGGATTATTTACCATATTCTGAGCAAGGGCCTGCAACAACTGAAGCTGCATTGCCATCATCTGCTGGATATCTGCGACTGGGGGTTGGAATGGTGGCGGCGGCGGTGGCACTTGCTGCTCTTGCTGATCTTGAACATCCTGCTGCTCTTATGGCTCTGCCTGGCCACGACCACAACCACGACCTCCTACACGACCTCCTCTACGACCAGCTCCATGACCTCTTCCTTGACCTTCCATCTGAAGCAACGGCCAGGGACAGGTTAGCAATAGATGAGAGGGAAAGAGCAAAAGATGAGAAGACTAGGGAGGTAGCCATTCCAAGACCAAACAAGCAATAAAACTCTAAAAGAAAGGTGGATGCAACATAATGCTAGGGCAAGTGTACATCACACCCAACACACAAGCAACAAAAATCCTAATACACTCGGGCTATATGTTGCTAAACTAAAAAGGATGATACGCTCCAACACTGTTGAGCACTATTAACTTATCCTATACGGTAGTCTTCTCGAATATACTCTTTGAAGGCTTGATCTTCTTCTTCCTTGATTTGGATTCTTGCAGAAGACTCGAGGCTTTGAGAAGTTTCAAGAGATAAGATCAAATTAAAATTTTAAAATGATATTTCAGCAAAGGATAGGAGTAAGAACCTCAGAATAAGATGAGATGAGATAATCTATTCACAGCAATTCGTTGGTTTGATTTAGAAAATAATTTTGAAGTTCTTCCAAAGAAGACCAGACTAACTAGGGATGCGACCTACAGTCGATATGGCTCTGATACCACCTCTGTCGGGACAGGATTTCTGAATCTGAACCCTCTGTGTATAACCTGTGCTAGTCCAGGAAAAGCAAGCACACACAGTAGAAACGGTGATGACAACACATCCATATCACGAAGCATATAATATTAATTAAGCAAAAGAGTATTAGCCTTATGGCCAATTATTACAAATAAGCAGCATCATAGCTTGAGTTCAATAAGAAACAGCGGAAACGAAATAACAAAAGCAAGATAAGCCCATCCATTTGCCCAACAGGCAATCGACTGGGGTTCGCATCCTAGCATTCCGGATCGCCTTCGTCGTAACCACAAGCGTAGAAATCGTAGTCACCTTCAGCTTCTGCAAACTCCTCTGGAAAGTTGGGGATGTTGCAAGGGTGAGCACAAAATGTACTCGGCAAGTCTTGGAAACATAATGCATGATAACTATATGCAAGGCTAAACAATTGAAGGCATAATATGGCTCTTTTAGTATAAAGCAAAGTTTAACTGTAAATACCAATAGTAATTTCACAAAGCATCATTTGATCAAAATGTAATTGAATAGTAATTGAATTTGATATGACAAATAAAGCAGGTTCCATCTACTTGACTGGATCCATCCGCCAAACCATAACCCGAGAGTTCCATCTGCTCTCGGATTCCCAAACCATCATTTTTATTTAAAACAAAACCATGAAATCTACAATGTGCAAGCGTACCTCGCCTGCCCTTGACCGTGGGCACGGCTACTTAAGTAGTTTTAACTCTGCAGAGTGTGTACACTTTACCCACAAGACATGATCGACTCTTGTTGCCATGCAATTAACACACTTCCTTTGGTGTGTCGGCAGAGAGATCATGACAAGGCCTTTACAATGCACAACCCACTATTAACCTCGCGCTAAGGTTTCACGGCTGTTAGGGTTCTAGCCGCCGATCTGAAGCCCCTCTTGCGCTGTCAACATCCGCACTCACCAACTGGCGAAGCTAATAATGAGACGCACAAATTATTTAGCCAGGTCGTACCCATATAGACTTGTGGTTGTACGGTAGTGCTCGGTCCATGGTAACACACGCTTCGGTCCTTAATTGACTAGGGCGGAACATTCACATACCAAGGTCTCGTGCTTTCTGCTCCCACCAAACATCCATCCGTCCCGGTCTAAACCATTTCCACTTTATTTTACTTAAATCACAGCAGCAACACCAATTGCCGCAATTTCACAAATATGATTCAACAATGTTTGAAATGATTCCCATCATGGCATAATACCGAAACGTTTAAGCTGGACTAAGCAATTCTACCGTCCCATGCTAACCTACTGGTTATCACCAAATAAAATAGTTAATATAACTAGGGTGACAAAGGTTTGACATGATCAATACCAATGAGGGTATAACAAATTATGGTATTTAACTATATTCTAAAACTATATTTAAAGTACATTGCATAAAAGTAAGCATGCATAAATTTAAATCAATATAGGCATTTTGTAAAATTTGGGATCAATATGTTCAAGGAAGACTTGCCTTCGATGCCTCTTGCTAGTTCTACCTCTGATTGCTGATTTGCTTGAGCTTCGACTGCGTCGTCTACACGCGAAACGAGAGCAAATAAATAAAACAAATTCAAACAAAATTAAAAAATTGCAAAAAATGGTACTGCAAGATAGATCATGAATTTAGATGAATTTATAAATTTGAATCACTGGAATCGGAGCTCGAACGAAGGAGAACGGGCTCCTGGAAGTTCCTCGGATCAGAAAATCAGAAAAACCAGAGAGCTGACACGTGGCGCAATCTGATTGGCTGGAATTTCGGATTTCTGGAAAATCAGAAAAAGAAAAAGAAATGCCGAATGACACGTGGGGCCCATGCGTTAGAGACACGGCTCACGGTAGACCGGGAGAACCGAGGAGGGAGATGCCGACGTGGCGGACCACGCCGGCGTGGCGCGCCGCGGCGGCTAATTTGTGGCGACCTTGCACCGACGCCGCCGCGACGTAGGCGAGACGAGGCGACGCGGCGACGCGAGGTGAGGTGGCGCCGACGTGGGCTTGCCACGGTCGCGCATCCGGCCGCCCGATCGGATCGGACGACGAGCGCGCGGCGCGGCGGCGGCTGCGGCGTGGCGAGATCCCATGCGTTAGCGGGCGATCGGATGGCCACGGCTCACGGTGAGGGGCGACGGCGGCGGCGCTGGTTCGGGCAACGCCGGAGGCGGAGAAGAAGACATGGCCGTCGGGGAAAAACGCAACGAGACGGCACCGGTTTAGGGGCAAAAGAGAGAGGGAGTCGCGGGGATCTTGATGCGACCAAAAGAAGCGACGGAGGCTCACCGAAGAAGAAGAAAGACGGCGGCGAAGAGCTCAGGACGGCGGAGAACTTCGGCGAGCTCGTGCACGAAGACGGCGGCGTCTCGGGCAGCAAGGGTTAGGTCAAATGGGACGGCGCGGAGCGGGGAACCTCGGGCGGGGGGTCCTCGGGGCTTTAAATAGCCTCGAGAGGCGGGCGGCACGGACGCCGAAATTGGCGCAGACGCGGCGGCGACGTGGTTAGGGTTAGGGTTTTCAGCGGCGGCGGCGGGCGCGAGGGATGCGGCTGCATCGCAGCCGTCCACGCGGCACGGATCCGACGGTGGACTCGGACGCGGCCAAGTGTCGGCAAGCGTTGGCGACGGGCGAACGGGAGGAGTTAGGCGAAGCGAGCGGGAATAGGAACGGCCCGCGGAAGGATTCGGCCCGAAGAGGGTTTTGGAAATTCAAACCTTTTCCGAATTAAAGAAATTCTAGAAATTCAAATAAAAGCAAATAAATCCAAATAAATAGCAAATAAATTCATAAAAATATCCAAAAATACAGAAAAAATCCTTGCAGCATAATGAAGCCAACTAAAACTGAAAATCTTTTTGTTTGATGGATAGATTAGCCAAATTAAATCCTTTTATAAATAGAAAATTCATATGAAGCTGAAATTAATTCAAGAAAAATGCAAATGGTGAATTTTCAAATTTAAACATTCCAAAACTCCAATTTTTGGGGTGTTACATTGGATCCCGTGTAGAAAATTGGAAAATTGGAATAAAACTCAGTTATATCAATTACGCATTGGAAATTACATCAATTATGCATTGGAAATTACCTATTGTATTTGAAATGTTGCTTTTTGTTCAAACTAACTATAATATGCCTTGGTTTGTTACCCTTACATTAGTACTGAATTTCATGTGTGTCTTGCAAAGTACTTTATGTACTCATCTTGCCATATCTGTTATTTTTTGAGGAGGAGCACTTCTTCACCAGTGAGAATCTTGATGACTAGGCTGATGCCCTAGTTGATTTTCTGTGGCAGATTTGCTAGGCCCTACTACTTTTTGCTTTCTGCTACTACATTTTTCAGTTTGTGAGCCATTTACAATGTGTAAAACTTTGATAATTAAATGAATAAAATTTCATATGATATGTTGTGGTATCAACTTTGTTTATTATGTGTACTAGCTTTTCTTGGACTAGTACAATATACACAGAGAATTCGGGGGTGTTACTCCTGGGTTCTATAGCCATGGTTGAATCTTGGTCCTTCGATAAAATAATCTAAGATCATGTGTAACTTGAGGTATCTAAGTAAAGTCTTGATACCAGCCCAATGCTTTCTGGTTGGATCAGTACTGTGTCTAGCTAATAAATTTACTATGAATGCAATAATAGATTTGGTGCAATTTGCAAGATACATAAGTACTCCTGTGGTGGTTAAGTATGGAACTTTAGGTCCTAAGACTTCCTCATTTTCTATCCTCAATATGAATGGGTCTTTATCCACATCAAGAGGTCTGACTACCATGTGGGTCTTTAAAGGATGAGGTTTATCCATGCGGGTCTTGATATAGGTAGACTGGTGCAAAAAAAAAATTCTTCGAGGAAATGATTTAGCTGTAGGCCTAAGCAATAAGTTGTTTTACCTAAATATATCATCTCAAACAATGTTATAATGTAAAAACTTGCTTCCTTTATGTCCTCCATGGTTTTGATGATATATAAATGAATGATATAAACTCAGATGATACAAAATCCATTCTAGGACTTCTTTATGAACACACGGGTACAATCATCATTATTGGAATAGCCTTTCTTAAAGAAGAACTCAGTAATTCGGTTGTACAAACATTCTCCCTAATTGATTTAACCCTATAACGATCTCTACAGCTTGACCTATACATGTTGTGATTTGTTTTGTTATGGTATGGAATTTTAAATCCTTCAGGGACTTTTGTATAAATATATGTATCTAATGATCCATATAAACATGCGATCACTACATCCATCAACTGCATTGATAAGTTCGTGCTAGCTGCCATTGATATCTAAAGGACAGAAATCAACAACTAGAGGGGGATGAATAGGAGCCAAAAAAATTCCCCCTCAAAAATCTCTTCTAGAACAATAGTGCTACGGAGAAAACACTAGGTTCAAGAACACAAAAAGCAGGAAGAAAGGAGCAAGAATTTCAGCAACAAGGATGAGCAGAAATATCAAACTTGGTTGTCAAGAAACATGAATAACTTTAGATCTACTCATCCAAAATTGATGAAATTTGAAGCACAGCAAGATAACGTCCTTGGGTCTTGATTCCAAAAGGAACTTTAAAATAAAGCCGAAAAGAGAGACCTTTCTAGCTTAACACCCACTGCTGTCAAGAAACATCAGTAACTTTTGATCTACTCATCAAAAGTGGATGAAATTTGAAATAAAGCAAGGTAAGGTCCCCAAGGTCATGATTCCAAAAGAAATTTCAAAATGAAGTCCAAAATAGTGACCTTTTTTGCTTAACGTACATGCTACACAAAAGAAGAGATTTAAAAAACTTTGATCACAAAGAAACCCAAATAACTTTTGATTTATCTAACCAAACTTAATGAAACTTGAATCATGATTAGAAAATGACCTTAAGGCTATGATTGTAATGTCCCAAATAGATTTGAATTGAGTTGGGCTGATGTGGGATTGCGTGTGCTGTTTTTGGGCTACTAGTGGCTGGTTTTGGCCCTGTGGGGGGAGACTTTGCGCTAACCATAGCCCCACCCCCTTCCCTTAGCCATTAGCCCAACCGCACCCCCTGGTGACCCACAGCCTCCCCCTGTCTTCCCAGTCGCCCCTCTCTGTTCCCTTCCCATCCATTCCCTATGTTGCACCTAGGTTGTAATAAAATCTGTGTATGGATGTGGTACTGATATTGTAAATATGTGCATACTAGCCACTGATCATGGGACTAATACAATAGTCACATGGAGATTTTCCATTCTATATGGATGGGGTCTCACGCTGTGTACCAGTTTACCTTGAGAAATATCTAAGGAATTATATTATTATTATTATTTGTTTTACTCTTTATTTTAATATATTTATTGTAATAAATTGAAAATGATGCTTTATTGCAAAATTGCCGTATCAACAATTCTTTTGAAATAAGCCCTGCATGTAGTTATAATATACCTGCATTTTATGCACAACTTGTTGAGTACTTTATATACTCACCGTTGCAACAATAAATCAAACAATTAAAGAGGATTAGCATCTGCTATGAAGGAGGAGTTCCAAGAGGAAGCGAGTGACTTCTTTGAAGAAACGAAACCCTTATGGTCTCTGGAGTTTTTAAAAATTTATTTAATCAAATTTTGAGTTAGGTTGCAAAAGTTTGTAATGGTACATATCCTAGGTTCCATTCAAATTTTAAGTTCAAAATTCATAACAGAAGTTAAAAATTAAATATTTTTAGATATTCAGAAATATCATGATTTTAGACGAATTTATAAAGTGGTTTCACTAAATTTGAAGCTAGGATGCAAAAGATATAAGCATTTGAAATATGGGATGTTCTTAAATTCACCCAAAAATGGAAAAATACGCTTTCGAAATAACAAAAACACCATTTTGCATTTTTTGTATTTTATTATTTACATGCAGGGGCTGACATCCACGATCCACCCATCAGAGGGTGAGCTCAGTTAAGAGGAGGGTCACTGATAGCCCAGGCTCGCTTGTTAGTGACCTAGTGGAGCAGGATAGGCGGAAGGCGAGCTCACCAGCAGAAATTGTCAGTGATTCATCTTAGACAATTGCGGGGAGAGCAAGAGGAGGTGATGGTACACCGAGGGACCGGTTGATGGTGGTGAAGCGTGACCGGAGGAGGCCGGCGACAAGCTCGGGCGGCGACAGTAATGTTGTAGAGCTGCAAGGTAGTTTTGGATGCGATCAAGCTCGGGTGACAGAGGGCTAAGCATCAGGGAATCTAGGGGGTCCCATTTTGGACACTTACCAGGGGAGAGGAGCCCTGAGGAGTCATGGCGTCGGTGGCTGTTTGTGAGGTAGAAGGGCGCAGCCACGGTATTGCTTCGGGTGCTCTGGGCTGCCACCAAGGAAAAGGACGAGCTCTAGGCCTGTGGAGAAGCTCTAGGGTTAGGAAATTTGAGGGATTACGCATTGTGGTGCCTCAATTGAGTTTTTGGCCTAATTGCGGCTTACCGGCAATGGAGAAGACATGGTGCGAGGGCTAGTGCTTGAGCTAGGGGGTACGCGGGCATGAGCAAGAGACAATGGCAAGGTTCGGTGACTTAAATAGTAGCGAGGCAGGGTTTGGTGACATGACCTGAGGGTTGACGATTAGCAACAAGATAGCATGGGCGATGGCGCACGGAATCACAACAGCTAGGGCATGTACGCGAGCTCCAGGAAGTAGGGGATCAGTGAGGCTGAGTAGACAGGATGTGACTGAATTCAACACTGTGGCTTGGAGTTTGGTGCGAGCAGGTGGCACAGAAGCATGGGCGTGATGGAGCAAGTGCCACGGTTAGGTTTCGTGCCACGGTAGAGAAATTTGGCATCAAAGCTTGCTGCGTTGGATGGTTGGCGAGGAGGGGAGGCAAAGCCTTGGCGCGGAGCTGGGCTAGCTGCACGCGGTCTGCCGCGGTATAGATTGTTGACGAAAATGCTTGCGTATTAGAGATGAAGTGGCCATATCCGATTGTCGTGGCAGCTGGTTGGGTAGGGTGGGTGGCGAGCTCTGTTGTAAGGCTGCCATGGCAGAGGAACATGGCCGGAATGGCTGCCACGGTAGTGATTGGCAAGCAGCTCGGGCGGGCGTGAGGGAGAAGAAGAGGGGAATGGCTATAGCTGATTGGTCAGGTGTGATAGTCAGCGTCATAGAGACTGGTTGGAACTTTCAGGTGGGCCAGGGAGGTCTAGTAGGGTCCACATGACAGGGAGGTAAAGGAGGAAAAAGGAAAAACTGTTTTATGAGTTTTGACAGCCCTTCGGTTTTGAGTTTAATTGATCATTTAAACCAAGCTAAGATTTTTTGTAAATTTTTGTGGAGAATCCTGGTAAAGTACTTATGCTACCATAAACATTTCAGATTATTACCAAATTCGAGCAATTTTATAAAATTCTAACTAGCCTACTGATCTATTAATGTCCTTTAAGTTTTTGATTTTCTAAAGGCAATAAAATAGTTCAAAATATTTCAAAATTTTATTGGACATGTATGAGATTCTGTTGATGATAATATAAAATTTTCAAATCAAAATCATGCTTACTTATTTTTGTAAAAATCTAACATTGCCTCTCCTACAAATTCCAATATGCTGTTTTTTATTTTTATTAAATAATAAATGGTTCAAGATTTTATGAAACTTTTGAGAGGTGATAAAGGAATGATTTAGGGTTTAAATAAATTATTTATAGAGTTTGCTGCAATTGGAAATTTTAAATTTGAAATTTTATAACCCTTATTTGGGTTATTTGAAATACTTTTGATAATTTCAGAAATTCCAGAAATTTTGAAAAAATACAAACTCAAATGAAAACTAAAAATCAATTTAAACATTTAAATTCTACATTTTATTAGATTTGGGATGTTACAGTCTAGCCGACACCGACGATGGCCAGGAAGGTGTGTGAAGGGAGTGGAGGCGTGGGGCAGGGGACACGATGAGGTAAAGGGGTTGGGGAAATTGGATTCTAGGGTGTGGAGTATGAATTTTGATGCAGCCGAAGTTTTTAAAGCGTGATTGGTTGCAACATCCGCTTCAGCTACGCAATGTACCTTCCTTTCCTTGTCTCCTACACCTAGGTTTGGTCGGGCGTTATGCACGAACTTCAAATGTTGGGCTGGTTGTTTGGGCTAGCAAAAAGAGATCCATTGTAGTTTCAGTTAAGACTGCAACTTAAGTAGTTACACGTAGATCGTTGGATTAAAAAGCAGCACATGGACTGTTGGATTAAAAAATGATGTTCATAACTTTCGGGAATACTATTCGAAAACACTATGCCAATTTTGTTACTTTAGCAAACTCCATTCTGAAGCACTGTTGAGAAATCCGGTATGTTCGTTCACTCGATTGGACGGTCCTAATCTATAAGACCGCTTAACTTGCAGTCTCATAGAAAATGATAGGAATCTTATCCTTGGGCTAGTTGATCGTGCCCAATAAATCTTGGGGTGGGCTTTGGGCTTATATGGGTTGAATTAATGGCTTGTCCTATGGTTTGTTCAGGCCTAAAACAGTTGCAACTAGTAAGTTTACATACATAGCAGTACTTTCATACTTTTCTTTCTAATATTTGTGCTTTAATATTTATACAACCGTTAAAAAGAAAAATATAGAAGCACCTCCTTTACATGCATCTTTGCAATTAGATCAAGAAAAAGCATCCATACACCCGACGATGGTCTGAACAGTTCTATGACCTGGTGATGGATGATCATGGTAAACAGCACACGGTTTTAACGAAGGTAAACTGAACAATTAGTAGAAGCTGTAAATTAATTATACCATGAAAACATTAACATGCATTTAACCCAACACGTAACCAGACATTAATTCTACGTGCACTAAACATTGGAACCAAAACTGCAAACCACACCCGCCTCCTCTTGTACGTACTCCATCCAATACACAGCCAAGACACGACACGAGCCTTGCAAACACCAACACACACGCAGACAGACCACTGGTACGACGACGTACGTATACCACTCTCTCGCAGGTCACAGCATCTGGGCCCCACCATGGAGCAGGCCGCTCGCTTGTGCTGCCGCGGTGGAGAACTCCGGCCAAATTGCACCCGCCCCGGCGCCGGGCAACTTCCACGTGTCCAAATTGTTGTTATCCAGGAGCCCGGTGGGCCAGAGCGGCGGCGCCGACGTCCCTGCAGGGCCGCCCCTGAGCCCGGAGCCGTGCAGGCCGCCTACCGAGCCCGCGGCGCCGGCGTGCCCCACCTGGCCCGGCCAGGGCAGCCCGAGGCCGAGGTCGAACCCGACGCGCCCCTCCAGCAGCTGCGCCGCGCCGAGCGGGAACAGCGAGCCGAGGAGGCCCTGGTGCTGGGACGGCGGGGGCGGCATCGGAGGAGGGGCGCCGAAGTGGACGGGAGGGCGGCGAACCGCCGGCGGCGCCATGCGCGGGCGCTTGCGGGTGGAGCCGCCGATGGGGACGTTGCGGAGGGATCCCCCAAGCGTCCAGTAGCGACGGCAGGCGCGGCAGAAGTGGCGCGGCTGCGACGTGTTGTAGTTGTTGTAGTAGCAGAACTTGGTGTCGTGCGACGCGCACCGCGGGCACTGCTCCCGCCCGCCGCTGCCCGCGTTCGCGCTCGCAGGCGGCAGCGGCTGGAGGCACGCCACGTCCCCAGCGGCCGTAGCGGCGGCCATCGCCGTCGTCGTCGTGGCGTCGTGTTTGAAGTTGGAAGGCATGAGCGCTACTGGCATGGGGAGCAGCTGCTGGTGCAGGGGAGCTTCCATGACCTGTCCTGTCTTCAGGTTCGGCCTTTGCTTCGTGTAGGCTCTTGGTGGCCTTCTTGTTCTTGTGTGGCAATGGGGAGCTGATAGCTTGTATCTGTGTGTTGATGTCCGAGCTGCTGTTTTGGGATTGGAAGTGCAAGTATGGCATTTATACACGCCTGGATGCTTACATTCTTCCCTCTCTCTATTTCTCTTCTGAGAGAGAGAGAGAGAGATATGGTCTGTGTGGAGTCTGGAGAGGTGTTGTAGGTGATGGTACGGAAGGTGACAGAAGCCTGACGAGTGATGAGATGAGTACGTAGGGTGCAGGAAGGGAAGAGGGCTTGCCTGCCTATGTGGACAAAGGTTCGCCTAAGAAGAGGACAAAGGTTCGCGGATCGACGAAGCGGCAAATAGGCGCCTATCTAAAATGATCGTTCCATAGAGTAGTAGTGGTAGCCCTGGCCCATGCATGACGCCCACTGAGTCAGGCTCAGCTGACGTGTCCTTGTCAATGCTGCCATGCCATGCGCCCCCGCGACCACGACTCTTCCTTCCCTCCGTCTCTCGCATCGCATACAGGACCAGCCCCGGCAGCACCACCAGCATTCTGCAGCCTTTGACGCGCCCAATCACATTTGACGTCTCTCTCTCTCTCTCTCTCTCTCTCTACAGAGGACGGCCACGCCACGCCGTGACAATCTAGGCCAACGTCGGCGCGCCGGCGCCGACTCCGATGCATGCAGGGTGGTAGTCGCCAATTTGGCGTCTCGATCGCGCCTGAAACAGACAAGTATTCCAGCGGCATGGGCCCTCCTGCGCCGCCGAGCGCCGACCGGTCCGGTCGGCGTGCGAGGCGAGGTTCCCTTGGCGCCTTGCGCTTGGAACCGCATATCCTTCTTTCCTTCCATATGCCCGACACGCCTTAACACTAGTAATGTATATATAGGACGTTCGCTGTCGTACGTAGGAGTCTGTCATGTACTGTGTGTGCTACTGTTGCTATGCTACAGGCCGAGAAATTAACTATTGTAACGTACGTAACCCACAGATCATCAATGTTATGTCCAAAATGAATCCCTTAATTAATAAACAACTACTCCTACACTGGCTCTGTGCCTTAAATCTGACCATGATTGCTTGGATTTGCCTCTGCTTCTTTTCCTCACAGATGGGCCCTAAACACGGCACAGATTATTTCATTCTTTCGTGTCGGTACATACCGCGTAATGCCAAATTTTGGCGTCTCGTTGTGCGCCTGTTCTCCAATCAACAGGTAGCGATTTTCATGTGGACAAGTACGCACAGGTATAAGACGGAAGCAGATCTGTGGACAGTACCAATGTACTACCAACATATTATTTCTCATTATCGTAGGCAACCGATAAAAAAAATGACGTTCTAAGATGCAGGTCATCAAGGTTTGCTTTTGTGGGGTTTCAGCACCACTAAACTATGCATGGGACACTTTTACCAACACAATTATCTGCTGGTCGCAAAAGACCCCTTCACCAACAAACTGTCTCTCAACCAGGGTTAACAATTTCGTTTTCGAACTGAATTTCGAGAATTGCTCGGCACCGGTTTTTCGCGAAAACCGGTCGAAATTCGGTAAAAACCGATCGGTTTGCAAAAGTCAAACAGGTGGTCAAACCAATTCAAAAAAAACGAAAACCGGTCGAAAAGCTCGAAAACCAAACCGGTCGGTTTTCGTCGAAAACCGGTCGGTTTTCATCGAAAACCGACGACAGAAGGAAAAATGGTAGAAATTAAAGGAAAAATTGAAACAAAAATGCAAAAAAATTGAAAAAATTACACAAAATCCCAATTAATCTATAAAACACCTCAGAGAAATTTAAATAATTTTTGAAATCATTTGTTACTTCTAAAAAATCCAAAATAGCAATTAAGGAAAAGGAACAAAGATATTGTCAGATTTTTATAAATATTTAAAAAATTTTTTATATTCTAAAAATTTAATGTAACCATAAATAGTTCCAAAGTATTATGCAATAAAATTTTAAAAAATATTAGACTTCATTTAGTACCTATATAAAATAAAAAATAGAAGAGCATATACAATGATAATATCACTTTCAGAATTTTTAAAAAATACACATATCTGATCATCTTCTGAAAATTTTACATAATCATTGTAAATGAGTTATAACATCACAAAAAAAGTTTAAGAAATATTATACTTCATTTTGTGCCCCTAGAAAATAAAAAACTAAAGAGCATATATTGTGACAAGATTACCGCTGTAATTTTTAAAAATGTACGATTCGATAATAATCTGAAAATTTTATACAATCATTAGGATGGCCTCAGAACCGCACAAAAAAACTTTCAAATTTTTTTGACACTTTTTGCGAAATTTCTTCAAATTTTTTAAATTTACTATTTATCTGAACGGTTTTCCGAACGGTTTTACTTGCCGAACCGGCTCGGCACGGCCGGTTTTCGCGAAAACCGACCGGTTTTCGTCGGCTTTTTAAACCCTGCTCTCAACAAAGTTTTTTTTAAGGTACAAGTGGACATACACAACTCAGTATAGCCGTTTTTAACTACTCTTGTGAGGCATGAATTGATAAATCCAATCCATGGGATAGAACTCTTATCGGCCAGGAGTTCTACGACTTCCTGCCAACCGAGCTAAGGCTTGGTTATCCTCAACAAAGGTTTAATTACCAACATATACACACTGACAACAGCAATCGTTGTTGACAAAATTCTTTACCGATATATAAACATTTGCAAAAATGTATCATGGTGTCATCACTACAGTAAGACCAATTTATTATAACACACATTTTGCAACACATGTAGCTTGTGTTGCAGGAAAACTTAACTACAACACGTGCTATGTGTTGCTAACACCTATGTGTAGAATTCTTGGCTTAATCTATGGAAACATAGTGCGTTGAATTACCCTACAACACTTAATGGTCATGTTGCTACACTTGACAGATGCGTTGGTAGGTGAACATAAACAAAATTGTGATCCATTCAACATCGCCAAATCCCCTATAATGTGCTGTAAGAATGCAAAACAAAAAGAAGAGCTGAAAATCTTATGTTGATGAACAAAAAAATTGTGATCCATTTGCCACCATCATATACAATGTAACGCATGTTGTCATCCATCATCGTCCCTCCATCCGCTGGTGTCTCACATAGTTGCCATTTCATCCGGCCTCTCCCATCAATAATCAATGCTTCTAGGCTACCAGGATCCCACTAACCACCATGCCAACCCCCTTGTGGCCTCGCTGGTGGCTCTCCCTCCAACTATGTGAGTTGTCATTTTTCTGTGACATGCATCATATTTGTGTATATTTTTTTTGTCATATACCTGGTATATTTTTCGCATTATGTGACCATTATTCATCATTTACAAATATTTTAATTTTAATTGTTCACATTTGGACCATTTGACATTTTTTTCATAATTTTCTACAGGCTGGCGCAATCGAGGCACATTATTTTCAAATTTGGACAGTTAGAATAGATCTGTACATATGTACATGTCAACTCAGACTTGTGGGACCAAACTGCGATAAAGTTGGTATTCCTGAGGACCAAAACAAAAGAAAATAGAGGAGGCAAGGATGGATTTGTAAATATTAGGCATTTCAAGGGCCTCACGAAACAAATCAGATCATATCATATCGTTTTAACCCTAGCCACCACATAGCCCCATCTAGCTTCTTCTCCCCTCTTTTCAATCTCCTCCTGTTCGGCCACTAGCTAGGTCGAGCCTACTCGCTGATGAGCCTCGGATAGCCGCCGCCGTCTGTCGACTTTTGTGGTCGGCAATGAATTTATGGGGCAGGCGCTAGATCTCAAACTCGAAGGTCACACAAGACAAAGGTTTAAACAAGTTCAGGCCCTCGACGGAGGAGGTAATACCTTAGTCCTGTGTGCTGGGATTATCTGGATCTCTTGGATCTAAGATTGCTCATGTCTCTGTTGTTGCCCGCCCTCTCCCTTATATAATGGGGGTAGGGCGATTTACAGAGTCCCGATCGGTTAAGGGATTCCGATCAGTTGTTAGATTCTAATCGGTTACAGGATAGAGTTTACATCTTTATCTACCCTGCTAACAATTCGGATTACAATCATATCTTTTATATCTAAATATATGTTCAACTGTCTCTAGGATGTATCCTCTTGCGTACGGCAGCAAGGCTTGGCGTGGAGCTTATCCCTGGGCCTTCCACCCGGCCCTGTATCTCCCTTAGGCACTTCTGGGCCGGTTAAGAAGACACCTGGGTTCTTATATTCCACACCGTCTTCTCCCACTGAATCACCGCACCGCCGCCCTAGTAGTCCATGGCACGCCACCAAACCCCTGCTGCCACCTTAGTCCTCCACGACCACATCTCCCTCCACCTCCCTCCATTAGCACCACCGGCCACCTTTGCTCCATCGTCTATGTGTTCCTCCTCTTCTCTACTGTTGAGATTGCTCCTGTCAGTCGAGCCCCATTGGACTCCGCCGTGGTGATCTACATCGACATTGACGCTGGCAACCACACCATGTCCCCGCGCCTCCGTCTTCTTCAACCCAAGCGACTATGTCTTAACAGCCAGCTGCATCCTTGGCCTCTTCTTCCCCAACCACGACAACATCTTCACCGATGATATCAACTTCTTCCCCCGACTTCCTCTTCCTCGATTTCCTCTGCTACTACTACTCCCCATCGGTTCACTCCAATCCCCAATTCTTGTCCCCTTCCTAAAGCCCTTAATTACTATTCTATCTTAATTAATCACAACTAGTCATCAACCCGTGCATCCCGCACAACGCTACATAGTTTCAACAATACTCTGTTATTGATAATATATATAAATTTAGTTAGAAAAATTTTAGTAGCAATATAAGAGTATTACTTCTATATTAACATGTGGCAATATAATAGATTCACAAAATTTAGAATATAATCAAATTAGGATACAACCATAGGGTTATTACCTAGTTTTAATTTATCAGACCATATTTCGTTACTTAGCATGATGGACTACAGATATGACTCAAAAGGCAATATATACTTTTAATATCATAATTATGATTTTTGAAAATTAGTTTTATTTTTGTAGTTCTAGTTCTGCAATTTATATAATTTCATAGAAAAATGTAGATCTGATATCTCAATGTTCTTTTCTTATCTATGCAGAGCCTGCATTAGGATTAGTTTTACGTTGTTTTCCTCAATTTTTCTGTTCTTTCCTGTACAGAGACAATGGTGCCCAATGACTTAGCTACAACGTGGGTGCTTTTGAAGAGGCTCCAATTAGTAAAATTATACATATACAAAAACAAAAGCTATAAATACGAAGATGCACACATATTCTGTCAGGGATCGGTACCCTCGCCATGTGTAAGCATCCCCCGGGGCAAGCTCGGCCGCATCCTTGGCGAGGCTAGGCCGTCTGGCGCCAAGGACGCTGGCCCAGACCCGTGTAGCAAGAAGCAAGGGCAAGGTCGCCGCGATGGCGACGGTCAGTTGCGCGTGGTCGCCGCCGCGGATGTAGGCCGCGAGGTGTTGGAGGTGCGGCGACCCGACTGCAATGAGCCTTGCCCCCAGCGCGGTCAACCGCGACATCCGCAAGCACAACGTCAACCCCAACAAGGGCAGCGTCGCGTCGTGCCGCAACAGGGACAGCAGCGGGCCGACCCCCAGCGGGGCACCGCCCGACCTAATGCCAACGAGGCCAGGCCCGGGTATGACCCGGACAAGTTCTGCCTGTTCCATAGAGCCCACGGCCACAACCTGCGGAGCTGCAGAATGTGGCAGTTCAAAATGGACGCCTTCTACGATGGACAAGGAGAGATGCCCACGCTCCCGAAAGGGGACGAGCTGCCCAGCAGGGATGGTGTCCGTGAGGGCCCAGAGGGCCCGACCTGCAATTCCAGCAGGGCGATCGCCGCGTCGACATGATCTTCGGTGGTTCATCCGCGATACCAACGCGCGCAAGCTGCAAGTGCCGCACAAGACCGTATCAAGCTTCGGCCGGGAAGCTCGACGATCAGCCTTGTAAATGGGCTGGTGTTCTGATCAATTTCTCCCAGGACGATGCTCCCCCGGGAATGTCCAAAGACCTTAAGACCTCCCTAGTCGTGGCCCCGACCATGAGCAACACCGTGGTCGGAAGGGTTATGGTTGATGACGGGAGCTCCCTCAACCTGCTCTTGGCTAGCACGCTGGACCGGATGCAGATTCCCCAGTCCAAGATTAGGAGCATAGCGGTCCCCTTCTTCGGCATCGTGCCGGGAAGCTCTACCACTCTGCTTGGGCAGGTGGTCCTGCCTGTCACCTTCGGCGACTCGGCGGACTTCCGCACCGAGCTGATCACCTTCGAAGTGGTGGACGGAGATCTCCCCTACAACGCCATACTCGGGCGGCCGGCTTTGATCAAATTCATGGCGGCGAACCATTACGGCCACCACTGCATGAAGCTCCCCGGGCCCCAGGGCGTCATAACTGTCCGTGGCGACCTCAAAGTGGCGCACTACTGTGAGGAGAAAGCCCTGGCGATTGCAGGCATACTCCCCCAGCGGGGTCCCGAGGTAACGCTAAAAGACGCCCGTCGAAAGGCGGTGATCCAACCCGGTGGCCCGACCAAGGCCATCCAGCTCGAAAAAGGCGACCCGACAAGCTCGTCCACCTCGCCGCCCTGCTCGACCCAAAATAGGAGCTCGAGCTCGTCGCCTTCCTCCGTGCCAATAAGAGCATATTCGCGTGGGAACCGGCAGACATGCCGGGGGTCCCGAGGGAGGTGATCGAGCACAAATTGCAAACAAGACTGGCCGCAGGCCCGCGCGCTGGTTACGCTGCTTTCCCGAGAAGGTGGCAATAATCAGTGAACATCTCGACCAGCTCCTGAAGGCCGGCTTCATTCGTGAAATTAACTACTCTGAGTGGCTGGCCAACCCGGTGATTGTGCAAAAGAAAGGCGGGAAGTGGAGGATGTGTGTCGACCACACGGGTTTGAATTCGGCGTGCCCAAAGGATAACTTTCCTCTTCCGCGCATAGACCAGATTGTGGACTCCACTGCCAACGCCAATATGCTAAGTTTCCTCGACGCCTACTCTGGCTACCATCAGATCAAGCTCACGGCAGGCGACGAGGACAAGACGGCCTTCATCATGCCATTCAGAATGTTCTGCTTCACCTCCATGTCGTTCGGCCTCTGCAACACCGGAGCGACGTTCCAGCGGCTGATGTCCCGGACCTTCGACCTCCAGATCAGACGGAATCTCGAGGTCTATGTCGATGACATCATTGTCAAGAGCTCTTCTGAAGTCGACCACGTCGATGACCTCGCAGAGACCTTTGCCAACCTGAACAGGCATGGAATCAAGCTCAACCCAGAGAAGTGCGTCTTCGGCGCGACCTCGGGAAAGGTGCTCGGCTACATGATCGGGGGCTTCGGAGTGGCCCAAACCTGGAGAAGATCGAGGCGATCGAGAGGATGGCCGCCCCGATGTCAACAAAACAGGTTCAATGCCTCGCCGACCACGTGGCCGCTCTCAGTCGGTTCATTTCATGGCTCGGGGAGTGCGGGCTGCCATTCTTTAAGGCCCTGTGCCGACATCGGGGTTTCGAATGGACCCTGGAAGCCCAGCGGTCCTTCGATGAGTCAAATCGATTCTCGAGTCACCCTGCGCCACGACCGCACCGGCAAGGCATCGCCGCTTTACTCGGCGGTCGCGCGCGCAGCCGCCAAGACCGCCCCGTGGCCGAATGGGATGGTCGGCAGCAGCCGATCTACTACGCCGGGTGCTTCACGGTCAAGGAGCGCACCCGTGTCCGTGGTTACTTTATGCTCTCTTCATGGCCTCGCGCAAGCTCCAGCATTACTTTCAGGCGCACGCTGTGGTCGTCCTGAGCGGGTTCCCGCTTGGCGAGATCCTAAAAAACCCAGAAGCAGGGGGCCGTGTCGCCAAATGGGCCATGGAGTTAGCCGAATTCGATATTCGGTTTGTGGCGCGCTCCACCATCAAGTCGCAGGCGCTCACCGATTTTGTGGTTGAGTAGACGGCGGAGCCCGCCCCTGAACCCGAGGCCGAGGAAGAAGGTCCCTGGACCATGTTCTTTGACGGCTCAAGGTCATTTAATCGCTCAGGGGCTGGCGTCCTCATTATCACCCTTAGGGAGATCATCTAAAGTATGTGATTCGCTTCGGCTTTCCCGCAACCAACAATGTCTTGGAGTACGAGGCCCTCTTGGCTAGCCTTTGGGCATGCAAATCACTGGGCATGCGTCGACTGGTCGTGAGGGGAGATTCTCAACTCGTCATCAACCAGTACAACAAAGAATACCAATGCTCAGAGCCATCAATGGCGAAGTACCTCGCTGAGGTACGCAAGATGGAGAAATGGTTCAAGAACCTTGAGGTCGGGTATGTTCCCAGGAAGGACAACTCTGGCGTCGATCTCCTGTTCAAGCTCGGGTCGTCCGACGATGAGATCCCGTCGGACGTCATCCTCGAGACCCTATCGACCCCAACCGTCGTCGACTTGGAGGCTTCAGTGGTCCTCCTCGAGAGTGTTCCCTCGTGGATGGACCCGTTCGTCAAGTTCCTCAACCTCGGCGAGCTCCCGCCTGACCCGACCGAAAGTAGCAGACTCAAGCGCCGTACGGGCTCGTATGAGCTCATTGGCGGACAGTTATATCGACGGGGCATTTTGGGTGTCCTCGCCAAGTTTATCACCCCAGAGGAAGGTAAATACTTGCTCAATGACATCCATTCGGGCCTTTGTGGCGCTCACTCTTCTTTCAGGACAATGGTCGGGAAGGCGTTCCGGATGGGCTTCTATTGGCTGACGGCACTCCAGGATGCTCGAGATATCATCCGTGCCTGTCGAGCTTGCCAGTTCCACGCCCGGAAGGCTCGCTAGCCGACCTACGCCCTCCAGACCATCCCCCTCGTTTGGCCATTCTCGACTTGGGGCCTCGACATCCTCGGCCCTTTCCCACGGGTGGTTGGGGGAAAGAAGTTCCTGTTCATCGCCATCGACACCTTCATGAAATGGGTTGAGGCTGCGCCTCGCCATCACGCCCAAGCAAGGTGAGATTCTTCCGCTTGTTTATAGTCTCAAGGTATGGAGTCCCTTGCAGGATCATTACCAACAACGGGACGCAGTTCACCAGCGAACTGTTCCAAAAGTATTGCGAAGACAGAGGAACCAAACTCTGCTACGCCTCGGTAAGTCATCCCTAGAGCAACGGGGCGGTCGAGCGCGCCAATGGGCAAATCGTCCAAGGCGTCAAGAAGCGAAGTTCGGCGAGCTCGAGCGAGCGACAGGGCGACCCTTCGCTTGTCTTCTGCATCGAGGTCGCCCTCCCCGGTCGCTACTGGCTCCGTGTGGTTAGCTCGGTCGACCAGCTCGGCCTCGAGCAAGAACGGTCCCTCGACCTCGCCCTAGCGGAGGAAGTAAGATGCCATGCGCTGCTGCGATCGGCGCATTACCTGCAAGCACTTCGCAGGCATGCTTCTCGATCGGTATGACCCAGGGGGCTCCTGGATGGGGAGCTGGTCCTAGAATGGATTTAGGACCAGTCCGGCACCAACAAGTTATCCTGCTGTGGGAGGGCACCTACCGCGTTGTTTCAGCAGGTCGCACCGGTGCTTACCGACTGGCCATGCCCGACGGCCAAGAGCTCGCGAACTCGTGGAACATTGACTAGCTCCGGAAGTACTATGTCTAATGCTCTGCCTTTCGCTTTCATGATAAAATGCTTCTGCTTTATCAACCATGATTGTGCCATCTCCTTATGCCCCTTTTTTGTGTCTCGAGCAAATGCGTTTCCAGGCTGTGATCCTAGGGTTCGCCTCCGGAGGGTCGAGCCAGCAGTAAGCTGATTCTCATCGCATCACGACTCCCCTTCGCGGTAAGGCTCGCTCTAGCGGTCACACCCGCGAAACCATCCGCCTCGAGACACTCGGGCCTCGGTCTGGCTCCCCCTTTGGTCGAGCAAAGTCACGATTACGAGGTACGCCTTCAGGTGCCACGTCCGCAGTAAGTCGACTATCCCCCTGTCGTGGGGCTCGTACCCGAAACTACCCTCGGTAAGCGTTCCGAGCTGGGGGTCGACCCAACATTAGTTTACTGAAAGCATGTTTTGCTCTGTCATTCATACTTATAATGCTTTGTCTGCTCCCTTGCACCTGGGACCATCCTTGGACCGCCACCTCGAGCATGGCCGCGCCACGCTCCATGTGGATGAAGCCTAAGATAAGTAATTGCCTGAATAAGAAATTCTTCCCTATCGTACTAACGCCTCTTTATGCCTTAGGGATCGCGACGTTAGGTCGCTTCTCAAGATCCACCTGGGAGTCAAGCCTACTGAAGGCGGCTCGCCGTGGTAAGCCGGCTACTCCGCGCTGTGGCCCGCCTTGTGCCTTTTCCGCAACTTAAAATTATTCCTTATTGTTGCCCGTGATTTACGCCTCCTTGCACCTCGAGCGACATAGGTATGAGGCGTGATCATAAGGACCACCTCGTGGGGTTGCGCCACCAGAACCGATTCTCATCGATCTCGGCCCCCTCATAGGTGGCTTGGACCAGAGGTCACGTCGAGAGCCTCCTAACCTCGAGGTGCCCGGAGGATTTTTCTTTATTACCTATATCTGTGAATCTTTCCCCTGCACTCCGCGTGCCTTGGCCTCGTGTCGCGGTCTCTAGGTTCGCCGGGATGTCCTAGCCGCCAGAATCGATCTTTATCGGGTAAGCCACCATTCCCCACAAACAAGCCAACCAGAGACCGTTTCTGAGGGAACCCTAAGCTCGATGACGATTCCGGGTTCGTGGACATGGACTCTAGATTCACCTCCGGGATGCTTCGTCTCGGCGAAGCCGATCCGTGACGCGTAAAGTCGACTATTCCCCGCAGTAGGTTCAAATCAGAGGCCGCCCTCGGGGGGAGCCCCGGACTCGATGCATTCCCGAGTTCGGCTGTCTCGACCTTACGCCCCAAAACTCGGCCCAAGACCGAGTGTTTCCGGTTCTACTGTCTTGATTTAACACCGAGCCCAAGCTTTCCTGTGCTCGGAGGTCGTGGATTTCTAAAAAATTCCTCTAGGGATGCTCTGACCGCAGTAAGCCGATTCTTATCGCCGTAAGTTTCGACTATTCCCCGCCGAGTGATTTGAATGGGAGGACGCTCACGAGGGGGCCCTCGGCTCGATAATTCCGTGCTCGCCATCCCGACTGAGCCGCTGGTTCAGTTTTGTACTGATCAAGGCATGCCCAAAGACCGACTGCTAGGGCTCTCTTTTTAGGTCAAAATATTGGCTAACCTCAGACCCAAGAATCGCTCCAGCTACCGGGTTCGTGGCAAGAACGCGGCAACGGGGTAGGACCGAGTATTTCTAGACTTGGCCGCCTCGACCTAACGCCACAATCAAGGTTCGCCCCCGACCAAAAGTATATCCAGCGACCTGACTCTATCGTGGGCCCTTTTTTGAGGTCGAGAATGTTGGATAAACTTCGGATCCCAACGGCCAACTCCATGCCCCGAGCCACCGGCTAACGCGGGGTGGCAAGGCAAAGGCCAAAGTCTCGAGCTAGATTTCTGGCTAATTCTTGGATTTCTAGCTAAGTCCTGGATTTCTGGCTAAGCCTCAATAAGATGCCACCAGATCTCAAGCAGGGTTTCTGGTTGAGTCTTGGATTTCTGGCTAAGTCCTGGATTTCTGGCTAAGCCTCAATAAGACGCCACCAGATCTCGAGCAGGGTTTCTGGCTAAATCTTGGATTTTTGGCTAATTCCTGGGTTTTTGGCTAGGTCTTGGTAAGACACCATTCGACCTCGAGCAAAGATTTTCGGCTAAGTCTTGGGAAGACATTCGATCTCGAGCAAGACGCATTCAATTTCGAACATAAAGAGAGTTTTATTTCTTCCAACCGAAATTTACATAATCAACATTTACAAAGGGGTCGAGTCCCCTCGCCCCTACCTACTAACCTATCTACAGGTCGGCCATCTCCCGTGCAAGCTTCTCCTACTCGAGAGCGGTGACCTTGGCCCTCAAAGCCAGCGTCTCGGCCTCGGCGTTATAACGCTGCTCGCTTCCTCCCGAGCTAGGCTAGGGCGCTTCCCGCCCCGAGACGCCGCCTGAAGCTCTCCTCGAGCTCGGCCACCTTCCCTTCGAGCTCAGTGGAGGCCTTCGTGGGGGCGGCGGAGAGCTCTGCGACTTGCTTACGGAGCGTCTCCACCTCTACGTGGGTGGTCTCGATGATCCCCACGGTCGCCAAACGATTGGCTTCAAGGGTCTTCTCGGACTTCTCGTGAACATTAGCGAGGGCCTCGGCCGACCTCTTCTGCTCGGCCTCGATAGCCTTCGAAAACTCAACGGCGTGCTCGACCTTCAACTGCTCGATCTCCTCCTTCGTCACGCTGCACTCTCCTTGAGACCGAGAACATACTGCTCCCATTCCTTGACCAAGGAGCACAGCGTCCAGAATTGGTTGGCGTGGACACGCAGGGTCCCAAGCCCGTTAGCGACTGAGTCCAAGCCCTGAAAAGGTGCGGAAAGTGTCACGACGGCCCCACGAGTGCAAAGAAGTAAGAAGGAGGGCTCAAACTCGACTCACCTACTGAAGACGGTTCTCGAGTCTCGCGGCCGCCGCCACCGCGATGTCGCCCCGGGGCTCCTCCGCACCGGTCAACGACGCCAGGAGGCACCACCGAAAGCGCACTCATGCAAAGCGCGGGGTGACGCAGGCGGAACCGAGCCTGCCAAGAAAGACGAAGTCACAAAGAAAGCCGAAGTACAAGACAAAAATGTCAACCAACGAAGGGGTTTGGCATACCTGATGCTCCGGCAAGGTCGGCGGGATCGCAAGTGTCGCTCAACCTCGTTGCGCAGGGCCCAGGGCCGCTTGATTTCCGCCAGGCCCTAGCAACATCGGCCTCGCACGCAGCCCGCCGCCGGCGTCCGAGCTGTGAGCTCCCGGTCGAGCTTCTGCACGCTGCCGCCTCCAAGGGCGCCGCGGTGGCCTTGCTCAGGGGACTAAGAGGTAGTCCCCCACGTCGTTCTCCTCATCCTCGGACTCGTCCTAGACAACGATCAGAGTTTGTAACACAAAGGGTCTCTATGACTTGTAAAAAGGGAAACCTACGCTCATGACCTCGGGCAAGAGATGGCCGCAAACCTAGGTAACGAGTCTCCGTCTCCTGGGTGGTGGGGGCGTGGCCCAACGCCCCTTCCCACGGCGACTAGGGGAGTGTCTTCTCCCTAGGCGCCCTGCGTCCGCGACACCGGGCGCGGGCCCAACGGCTCGACGGCCGTCGCCGCCCATTCTTGCTGCGGGATGAAGAAAAGAAGGTCAAAGAAAAGAAGATGGTCGGGGATGACAAGAAGCTGAGGACGAGCCCGGATGTTCCCGGGCTCGGCAAAAAGCGACTTACCATCGCAAAGTCACCCCACTCAACGTGGGGCCTCTTAGCGGCCTTCTTGCCCTTGCCCACCGAGCAAAGGCAAGCAGCCCCTCGCCGTCTCACGAGCTCCTCGGCTCTCCGCGTGATGGACGTGTCGAGCAGCCCGAGCCGAGTCAAACTCGACAAAAGAGGGTGGAGAAAGGGTTACCTCACTGCTCCTCCTCAAGATGTTCTTGGGGACGGGGTTGTCGAGGCTGTAGATATGGGCTGCCTTCCCAAACATCTCTTGCATGCGCGCCATCACCCACGACTCCGTCGGGGCTACAGAAAAATGGGATGAGGACGGAAGGCAATCAGAAGAAGGGGCTCGCCTGAGCTCAGGGAAAAGTGATGTCAAAGAAATCTTACCTTTGGCGCTTTCCTGGGTGGGGTCATCCCTCCCTCGGATCTCGAAAAAGGGTGCATCCTCTTCTGAAGACGGGACACCCGAGCTCGCAGGTAGTCCACGGCCACAGCCTGACCAGTGAGGCCGCGCGTCGTGCAAACGTGGATGGTGGCGATGGCCTCTTGGTCAGTCGCCGAGTCCTCGGGCTCTGGGGTCTCGCGCTTGTTGTCCACGGCGATGCCGTTGTACGCGAGCTTACCCCCCTCGCCTTTCTTCAGATAGAACCACCTCTCCGTCCACGACCCGAGGGAGTCCTGGGTCGGGACTTGAAGAAAGGTGCAAGGAAGCCCAGTCCGCAGCCGGAAGTGAAGGCACCCGACGAGAGGGTCCTTCGAGGTGCGGAACAAAGAATAAAAGCGAAAGAAAAGAGAGAGAGTTGGAAGGATCCCTAAGAACCCCTCGCAGAGATGGGAGAAGTTGGAAAGAAGAAGAATAGAGTTCAGAACTAGGTTGACAAGCTCGATCTCGCATTGCGCGAGGACGGCTGCCAAGAAGTCGCTCCCCGGGGTCCGCAGCCCAAAGAGTGTGTACTGCTCCATACACACGATCTCGTCTTCCCGGGGACGCGGCTCGACCTCCCCGGCCGCCGGAAGTCACCAGGTCGTTGGGTTCAGGAGTCCCAGCGACTCAAGCTCCTTCATCCTCTCGGTGGTCAAGGTGCTTTTCCCAAATTTGGCCATGGCGCTCGGAGAGATCAAGACGGGTGAGGGGAAGAAAAAGGCAGCAAGCAGGGAGGTTATGGCGCAGCGCAAGGGTGGAGAACTTCTGAGGTATGCGGCTTCGAGCTGAAGGACCATGTGGAGGTCCATCCATGTTTGTGATGAGTATTTGACTTTATTTGAGGAAGGTGTGCTCAAGTTTGAGTTTGATTTGGATTGATTTTCAAAATGAAGCAATTTGATTTGTCTCCGCCAGGAGTGGCAGTACCGGCCGTATGGGCGCGGTAGTGATGAGTTGGATGGGTTTATTGCATATAATTGTGGGCATTGCTATGAAAGGTTTTTCCTTATCTTTGATGGTTGCAGGGCGACGGTGCTAGGTCATGTTGAGGCGGAGGATGACCGGGACTAGGCGAGGAGCGTCGGAGGTCCAGACGGTTGGGAGATCGCCGGAAGATGATCGGAGACGGAGTCCGGGCAAGTCAAGAAGACAAGGAAAGGAAATGATGCTAGCTAGATGCCACGTGGATCAATGAGGCCCGTCAGATTGAGGTCTAGTTGATAGGTTAGCGGGTCTAGGTAGTATGCTTTGAAAACCGTGCAAGAAAACCCGGTATGTGTGTGGGTTTTGGGTTAGCCCTTGCATGGCTGTGTGTGTGGGTTAATTCTAGCCCTTAGATGAGTACTCTAGGGTTGAGGGACTCATCCAAGGGTGGTAGGTGGCCCAAGAGTAGTATAAATAGGGGTGGAGGGGTAGCCTCCTTCCCTTGAAGGTTTTGAGGTTTGTGAATGCTCCTTTGAGCTTTGCCCACATGAAAGTGAGGCTTTGTAACCTCTCCTTACAGAAATGAAAGTTTTATCCATCCATCTCTGAATTTATTTTGCGCATTTACATTATGTCTTTACTTTACGCAATTTAAATTCAGCATTTACTTTCCCGCAATTACATTCTCGCAATTTACTTTCACGCAATTTGGATTTGCCTCCCCTCCTTCTAAATGCTGTTGATTTTGGATGTTTAGAGTGTGTTGATATGGTTTTACATCTCTTTTGCACTCTTGGATTGAGTAGAGAACATCTTTTCTTTCAAGTTCCAACTTTGTTCAGAACTTGTTCTTTGCGCAACATTTAGTATTTGAATTGTATAAAAATATAAAAAAATCCTTTTTAAGTGATTCTTGTTGGAGGAGGTGAGGTACTCTGATATACACCTGCAGAAAAGTTTTGGAGTTCTCTTGGTCCACCGTTTCGGCGCCATGAGGTGAATACCGAGCCCCAAATTTTCTGCTCGAAGTTCTTGACTGACTGTGTTCTTCGATATCTCCTGTTTTTTCTGTAAGGATTTTTGAGGACAAATTTAGTGGAGTTCTTCAAGACTCTGTTTCTCATAGGGAGAAAAATTCTAAAAATTTTGTGAGCTGCAGAAACCCACCAACCTCCTGTTCAAATTGAGGACAAGTTCTGGAAATTCTGCTTTTGCTTTTCTGAAAGTGACTTTTGTGATTTGAATTGATGTCCTTTCTAAAAGCAAGAGTTTGATTGATTCCTCTTTATCTTGGACACTAGACAACCAGGATTGTGACTCAAAAATCCCCACATATTTTATGGTACTTATCCATGCAAGCTAGGGGTACACATAGTTGTCTAGTTTTTCGGGCTTTTCACGAATTCCTTTGAGCGATCTTGTCGAGTTTTTTGTTGGAGTATTTTGGGGTAAAATTTATTTGCGACCATTCACCCCCCCTCTGTTCGCCATCTCGGTCCTTCAATTGGTATCAGAGCCGGTTTTGCTCTTTCATAGATCTTGACCGGTTTCAAGAGCCATGGCGATGGACAAGTATTCCACCAAGCCTCCCATTTTTTCTGGAGTCGATTTTCCATTCTGGAAGTCGCGCATGGAGTCATACATCATCGCCTGTGGCTTCCGATATGGCGTAAGGTGAAACTCCCATATGAGGTTCCTGCCGATGAAAACGTCACGGCCGGCAATATGGCTGACATTGAGGCGAATGCTAAGGCAAGGAACATCCTCATACAGGGTCTTAGCCGCAGTGAGTATGACAGGATTTCTCACCTTCGTTCTACCCATGAGATTTGGGTGACCCTCGTGCTTACCATGAGGGCACTACTCAAATCAAGACGGTTCGACAGGACCAATTCAAGCGTGAGTTCAACAAGTTTGAACAGCACGCTGGTGAGAGTCTTGATGAGTGCTTCGCTGCTTTACCAAGATCTTGAGCGATCTTCGAGCGCTTGGTTGCATATACCTCGACTCGGATAATGCTCGACATTTCTTGACCGCACTCGATTTGCGTGTTTGGGAGATGAAGGTGACCACCATCAAGGACACCACTGACTTGTCGACTCTGACTCTTGACGGGCTTTATTCCCGCCTCAAGATTCATGAGATCGATGTCGTCTCACGGAAGATGAAATCTCAGTCAATGGCCTTGGTCGCCGATCCCATTGGATCTTCTTCTTCTGATCCTTCTATTGGTTTCTCTCTTTCCGCCCTTTGTGAGCTAAGCGATGATCAACTGGAAAAATTTCCAGAAAATGAGCTTGCTCTTCTCGCTCGCAAGTTTTCTCATGCATATAAGAGGGTGAGAGAGAGGAAGAGAGGAGGCATGATCACCTGCTTCGAGTGTGGTGGTCCCAACCACATTCGGGCGAACTGTCCCAAGCTCGAGAAGGGCAAGAACGACGTTGGCGGTTCGGGCAAGAACGACTACACCGACAAGAACCGCAACAAGAAGCCTCCAGTTCGTGAGCCGACGCGTGAGAAGAAGTATCGCAACTTCTCCAAGAACAAGAAGCTCTTCCACCGCGTCCTCGCCGCGCTTGACGACATCAACCTCTCCGACACCGAGACATGGAGAGACGAGGGCGAGGATGAACCGCAAGAAAAGAAGGGCGGTGACGACTTCTCCGGCATGTGTTTCATGGCCTACACCAACGACATCACCGACTCCGAGCTCTACAGCGACTCGGACGAGGTACCCTCCTATGACCAGCTCAACGAAACTTTCTGCAAATTAGGAAAATTTCATGCTAGAGCTAGAGCTAGGTGTACGGAGCTTGAGAAGGAAGTAGGTACCTTGACTCGGGAGTTAGCTTCTCTTAGATCTTCTCCCTCCCGAGTCACTGATGATTGCTCTTTGTGTGATGCTATTCTTGTGGAGTTGGAGAACTTAAGGACTATGCATGATAGTGTGTTGACTGAATTAGAAAGTCTTAAGTTGAAGAATGCTAGCGATAATTCTGTTGATGCTATTCCACTAGATGCTAGTTTTCTTCATGCTCACTCTACTCCTTGTGCTAATTGCCCTAAATTGCTTGCCGAAATTGATGCCATGAGCGATCACCTTAGGAAGCTTTCTTCTAGAAACGATGAACTTGAAATGCATGCTTCTAAGGACCCAATACTCATGTGAGGGTCAGAGGCAACTAAAACTTGACAATGAATCCTTAAATGTCAAGTGTGCTAAACTTGCTAAGGACTTACTAGATAAGTCACAAGAAAGTTGCTTACGATGTTCTGTGATTAAGGGGGACTTGGATAAAATCCATATCGAGCTTAGGAAGAAATTAGAAGACCAAGCTCATAGAATTAGAAATGCGCCTTATGTTTCTTGTGAGGCCCTCAAGATTGAGGCAGCCGTGGTCGAGGAGAAAATGCACGTGCCGAGAGAGCTCATCTTTCTCGGTTCTTCTTCTTCTTCTTCCCCGCTCTTCTTGTACCTCTTTCTTTCGAGATTGCCAAGATCTTATGAGCACTCTCGAGAAGTTTGTTGGAGGCAAGAAGAAGCTCAATCTTATTCTAGACCAATCCAAAATTAGTAGATTCAATCAAGGTCTAGGATTTGATCCCTTGGAGCACGCTCGGGCGCATCCTCCCACCATTGTGCGCGGCTCCAAGAGTGGTGAATTTGTGGTAGCTCCCAGAGTGAGTACCACCGTGTTTACTCCTATTGCTTCTGCCTCTAGCAAGGCGAAGTACACATGCACCTTCTGTAAGAAGGATGGTTACCTAGTAGATTTCTGCTTCAGGCGCGCCAAGATCAATCGGCGTGAGCGTGTTGCTGCACTTAAGGGTATTCAAGGTTATCCCCAGACTTTGAGTGCTCCTAAGGCACACACTGCTTCTAGACAGGTTAGAGAGTCGCCTGTTTTTGGGCAGTGTCCAGGACTCGGTTTTCATGTTAGTTCTTTGAGTTTTAGTCCTGGAGCTGTTCGTAGTCAGTGTTTCCGCCGTCCTCTTGATATTCCTCGCTTTTCTCATCGAGGTAGATATCGTGCGTGATGTGTTTTCCGGTAGGAGTTGTAGGCGCCTTCACCGGGTGGTTCGCTTTTGCACCACGGCATGCTAACCCAGCTTTCAACTCCTAGATCATCTACTAGAGTTGCTACTGATCTTGTTAGGGTTAACGTCGAGAGACACTCGAGTCCGTCTTCTTCTCGTGGATCGTACTGAGGTGTCGATGGTTCAAGATTGGGTTCCTAAGTCTTCACTCTATCCCAAGATCGAGTCATCTTTCTCTCTTGTGTCTTGATCAAAGTTCATTTGATGGGGAAGGGAGATGTTTGGATTGTCGACTCTGGTTGTTCTCGCCATATGACCGGAGATTCTCGATGGTTCTCTTCCTAGTCTAAGCCCCGGTGATGAGTTGATCACTTGGGGATGCTTCTTGAGTAGAGTCATCGCTAAAGGTACCATTTGCATTAATGACAATTTCATTCTTAAAAATGTTGCCTTAGTAAGTAAGCTGCAATACAATTTGCTTTCTGTTTCTCAGCTTATTGATGACTCTTTCGAGGTGAGTTTTAAGAGTAATGCCTGTAGAATCCTCGATTCATCAGGAGGGTTAGTTTGCGAGATTTCTAGATTTGGGAGAGTCTTTCGTGCTGATTTTTCTGTTTCTTCTGGAGACTCTCTTCGGTGTTTGATTGCTTGAGTCCCGTGATCTCTCCTTCTGGCATAGGAGACTTGGTCACATTGGATTTGATCATTTGACCCGAGTTAGCAGCCACGATCTCATTCGTGGTTTGCCCAAACTCAAAATGGTCAAAGACTTAGTTTGCTCTCCCTGACGACATGGCAAGATGGTTGCTGCTTCTCATCCCCCACCATGTTGTGATGATCGATGCACCAGACAGCTTTTACATATGGACACTGTTGGTCCAGCTAGAGTGCAGACAGTGGGTGGGAAGTGGTATGTTCTTGTCATTGTTGATGACTTTTCGAGGTATTCTTGGGTGTTTTTCATGTCCTCGAAGGATGAGACTTTTACCCATTTTAGGGGTTTGGTTCATAGGTTGTGTTTTGAGCTCCATGGTGCCCTACGAGCTATACGTAGTGATAATGGCACAGAGTTCAAGAACTCCTATTTTGAGAGTTTCTGTGTGGAGTCCGGTTTGAGCATCAATTCTCCTCTCCCTACGCCCTCAACAAAATGGCGAGTGGAAAGGAAGAACAGACCTCGTAGAAATGGCCAGACGATGCTAGATGAGTACAAGACTCTAGGAAGTTTTGGGTGAGGCTATAGCTCACGCTGCCATGTTTCTAATCGTATTCTTGAGAGCACATTTGCACCGCACTTCTTACGAGTTGAGGTATGGGCGAAAGCCCAGTGTTTCTCATTTTCGTGTGTTTGGTTGCAAGTGTTTTATTTTGATGTCTGGTAACCTGGATAAGTTTGAGTCTCGTTCTTCTAATGGTATCTTTCTGGGTTATTTGACTTCTTCTCGTAGCTATAGGGTCTGGAGTTGCGATGCGCATACGATCATAGAGACCTGTGAAGTGACCTTTGATGAGGCTAGCCCAGGAGTTAGACCCGATATTTCAGGCTCTTCTTCTTCCTCCGAGACCATCTTTGTAGAGGATGAGGATGATGGAGATGATGGTGTTTCACCTGATCCAGTCTCCTCTACACCTGAGGTGCCTCCTGTTTCCATTTCTGCACCTCAGGAAGGCCAGCCCTTGCCTTCTAACTCTCATTTAGCTAGTGGCTCTGCTCCTGCCTCTTCTGTGCATGAGGTAGAGGCCACTTCTGCATCTGGACCTCCCCGTCATATTCAGCATTCTCATCCACCTGATCAGGTCATCGGCGATCTATTTGAGCGAGTCACTCGCTCAAAATCAGGTTTGTCCAGTTTCTGCCTTCACTCTGCCTTTGTTGCCTCGCTTGAGCCGAAGGATGTGACTCATGCATTATCCGACGAGTCTTGGACTAATGCTATGCATGAGGAACTTGAAAACTTCGAGAGGAACAAAGTCTGGCAGCTTGTAGAACGTCCATCTCGTCATAATGTCATTGGGACCAAGTGGGTGTTCAAAAACAAATAGAGTGAGGATGGGGTTATCATTCGAAACAAGGCTAGGCTAGTTGCACAGGGTTTTTCTCAGGTTGAGGGTCTTGACTTTGAGGAGAGCTTTGCCCCTGTAGCTAAACTAGAGGATATTAGGATCCTGCTTGCATTCTCTACATCCCGGGGCTTCAAGCTCTATAAAATGGATGTCAAGAGTGCATTCCTCAATGGCTATATTGAGGAAGAGGTTTATGTCAAGCAACCTCCAGGATTCGAGAACCCCAAGTTTCCGAGTCATGTATACAAGCTTTCCAAAGCTCAGATGGACTCAAGCAGCCCCTGAGCATGGTATGAGAGGCTCAAGTCTTATCTTCTCACCATGACTTTAAAATGGGCATAGTAGACAAAACTCTGTTCATCAGACACCATGAGTCTCATTTTCTTCTCGTCCAGATTTATGTGGACGATATCATTTTTGGTGGCTCGTCTTATTCGCTTGTGTCTCAGTTTTCTGAGGTGATGAGCACAGAGTTTGAGATGAGTATGATGGGCGAGTTGAGCTACTTTCTTGGTTTCCAAATCAAGCAGACTCGGGAGGGTACTGTCTTGCATCAAGGTAAGTATACCCGTGACCTCCCGAGGCGCTTCGATATGTCTGATGGGAAGCCGGTGATGACTCCTATGGCCACCACTGCTGTCCTCGAGCCCGATGAGGATGGTGAGCCTGCTGATCAAAAGGAGTTTCGAAGCATGATCGGCTCCTCTTGTACTCACCGCTTCGAGGCCGACATACATTTCATTGTGTGTCAGGCGCCGATTTCAAGCTTCTCCTCGCGCCTCACCGCAAAGTGGTCAAGCGCATCTTCAGTACCTTCGTGCTACCACCGATTATGGTATTTGGTACTCTTCTTCTTCTTGTCTATCTCTTAGAGCCTTTTCCAATGCCGACTTTGCTGACTGTAGGATAGATAGGAAGAGCACTTCTGGCACTTGCCAATTCATTGGCACTTCTCTTGTTTCTTGGTCATCTAGGAAGCAGTCTAGGGTTGCACAGTCCACCGCTGAGGCCGAGTATGTTGTCTGCAACCGATTGTTTGAGCTAGGTGCTCTGGATGAGATCGACCTTACGGGACTTTGGGTTGGAGATAGAGAGTGTGCCACTTTTCTGTGACAACACTTCTGCTATTTGCATTGCTAAAAACCCAGTGCAACATTCCGGGACCAAGCACGTTGATATTAGATATCACTTCCTTAGAGACCATGTGGAGAAGAGAGATATCGCGCTTCAGTTTGTAGAGAGTGACCTTCATTTAGCCGATATCTTCACCAAGCCTTTGGATAGCTCCAGATTTGTTGCTTTGAGGAGTGAGCTTGGAGTCGTGAGCCCTTACGACCTTTCGTGAGGGGGAGCTGGTTTGTATATTATGTATTATATGTTTTCTTCCAGCTTTTCTTTTCTTTGTGCTTCTTCTGGGTGTCTTTGGGCTTGTTTTCTTGAGTTGAGTTCACTCACTTAGACTTCTGGCATGCCTTGTATGGACCTCTTATCTTGTGCTTTAGGTTGCTATCATGCGTGATTAGCTGTTCTCTCTTCTCTCTAGGTTGAGTTCCCTCACAGCCTTATAAGTCTAGCGGTATTGGGCCTCCGGTAGACAGGTCCGTGTGCACTCCTTAGTTGGGATCTAGAGTCACTTTCTATGTCGATCTCTGGGAAGATAAGAGCGAGTCCGAGTCGTAGTGAGTCTCTTCTATCTTATCTATGCTCAATAGCCATCCAGTTTTGCAGTTTCTCGACTTCTTCTCCTCATTGTGTTTTTCTGGTTATTATTGAGTTCATTCATGTTTTCTTTATGCCTAATCTTGATAATAACTCAACTTTAACCAGATTTGAGCTTAAAATTGATTCATTTGTTGAGAGAGAGTTTGGGAATCTGTTCATGCATTGCATTTAGACTGCATTTTCTGTTTTATGAGCTTTGTCTATTATGCAATTGATTTCTTCTTCATGCTATACACCATGCTACATCATTTGAAGAAAATCACTAGCTTAGGTATGTCCAAGTTCATTTAACTTGCTAAGCTTAAAAATGAAATAAGCCTTAAATGAAAAACTTGATGAAACTGTTGCTTTTACTTGCTAGGTTTCTTCTCTAGAGGTTTGTGCCATAATTTGAGAAATTTTGGAGTTCTCTAGAGTCCCTATAGCAACTTGGGTGAAACTAGTTTGATCCATGCTAGAGTCCTTCAATTGCTCATGAATCATTGTGCTAAAAATGAAAATTAAACAAAATTGACTCTTCTTGTGCACATACGACTCAACACCTTGTATTCACAAGACCGCTTCCCATTGCACTTGGGATGAACTTGGAATACATCGTGTTTGACCTAAACCATCCTCTTAAAAGTTCATCTTGAGATGGTCGCATATGGCTTGAGTCAATTGGTTGTCAAAAGAAAATGCAAATAAATTAAAAACAAAGACATATGTGGGTAAAGAATGCAAATAATGTCAAACATTTGCACCCCGCTATGTCTTGTATGATGATAAATCAAAATTTGCATTAAGTGATAAATGAGCCCGAAGGACCTTGTATGCTCTTCTAGATTCCCCAAAGTGTTGAGTAGGTTGAACTCTAGGTTTTCCTTTTGATCCTTAGAGTGGCTATTCTTCTATTTTTGAAACTAAAGCTAAGTGTTGCACTTGTCAAATCTTGCTAAAAATGAAATATTCAAAACTAAGCTCGTATTTGCACTTGGACATGTCTTAGACTAGTCTAATCTAAAAATTGACTAGCTTGGTGTCATATCTTGTCATAGTGATCAATTGGATAATCTTCAAAGCTCCTTTAGGTTGCATTTCATGCATACATAAAAAGAGGGAGAAATTTCTATTTTGATGCCTATATTGCCAAAAGGGGGAGAAAATGTAGAAAAGGCATCATTAAAAAAAAAGTGATAAAAATGTGAAAGCTTGTTGGTTCTTATGATCTTTGGAAATCTTTGCTATTTCTTATGGATCATAATCACATTTGGCACTTATGATTAGTTTTTAGAGCTTTTGTGGAAAACTTGCTCTTTTCATGGTCTTGCTCTAAATTCTTTCTGCCAACTTAGTCATGATTTTATATCTTTTTCTCTGGACCAAGTTTGGCTTTGCAATCAAATTGCTTTCTTCTTCTCTCATTCAAACTCAAATTTTCTTGTTGGATGAGGTGCGGGACTCTGTTATACACTTGCATAAAGTTTTTCGAGTTCTCTTGTTGCACCGTTTCGGCGTCATGAGGTGAAAACCGAGCCCCAAATTTTCTGCTTGAAGTTCTTGACTGACTATGTTCTTCGATTTCTCTTGTTTTTTTTGTAAGGCTTTTTGAGGAGAAATTTAGTGGAGTTCTTCACAACTCTGTTTCTCATAGGGAGAAAAATTCTCAAAATTTTGTGAGCTGCAGAAACCCACCAACCTCCTGTTCAAATTGAGGACAAGTTCTGGAAATTCTGCTTTTGCTTTTCTGAAAGTGACTTTTGTGATTTGAATTGATGTCCTTTATAAAAACAAGAGTTTGATTGATTCCTCTTTATCTTGGACACTAGACAACCAGGATTGTGACTCAAAAATCCCCACATATTTTATGGTACTTATCCATGCAAGCTAGGGGTACACATAGTTGTCTAGTTTTTCGGGATTTTCATGATTTCCTTTGAGCGATCTTGTCGAGTTTTTTGTTGGAGTATTTTGGGGGAAAATTTATTTGCGACCATTCACCCCCCCTCTGTTCCCCATCTCGGTCCTTCACGAGCTTTTAAAGAGGCTCGGTCTCTAACAGCTAGCATCTATTACTCCTCAAAAGGCTCGCCGGGACTTTCGTGGTAAGGACGTGAAGCGCCACGGTCGCGTCTCCTCGAATCTCCCCCCGTAGACCCGAGGCCTCGCATCCTGTGTCTGTCGTCCCCCTGATAGAACGCGAGGCGTTGCAAGATCGCCACCTTGAAACCCCCGTAGGGGACCAAGGCGGCGAAGACCAGGCGTCCCCCAGACATGGATTCCAATTCATTGCCGCGAAGGCGAAAGGGCATGTCTGAGCAACCACGGCATGGGCCCCTGGAGGGCTTCATCGCATGAGGTCGGCCTCGGGGGCTACCAACCTCGACCAAAGAGCCGCTCCCTTCTTAAAGAAACAGTCAGACTCAAGAGTGTCCCGAACTTTGAGGCCGTCCCTTGAGCCTCGGGGGCTTGCTGTCAGGGATCGGTACCCTCGCTACGTGTAATCATCCCCCTGGGGCCACATGGCGGCTTTTTCGCGGGCCCGGGGGCTTGTCTCTGACCTGGGAGGCGCTCTCCCGATACTCGGACTCGGGACCAGCGAGCTCGGGCATAGGCGCAGGGGCAAGCACCCTCGACCTCGACGCCTCGACCTCGACCTAGACCTCAACACCCCCACAGCCTTCGGAGAAAAAGGCATTTGTAACATTTTATTTATCTCGTGTAAAAACTCTCCACTGCGTGGGAATCAGCGCTCTACCTGCCCTTGCGTCGGAACTAGGGTTCAACAGCTCCCGTCAAGCTCTCAACAGCTCCCGTCAAGGTCTCAACAGCTCCCTTCAGACTCTCAATGGCTATTGACGTTTCTCGTCAGCACCCGTCAACTCGCCACGAGCTCCTGATGTCAGCCTCGGGATCAAGCAGCAAGGCTCCCTGCAGGCTACAAAAGCAACAGATCACCCCGACCAAAAGAAGACAGACACAGGACGACACGAGACAACCAGAAGACACGCAACACACGCCAAGGAGAATAACAAGGCACCCCCTGGCTCGGGCCCTGTTTTTGTATTCTCCCACCGAATCGCATATACACCTTTCGCCTCAGGGCAAGACTGGAGTAGAGATATTACCCAACCCCGGGGGCTCGAACCAGTATAAACCTCGTGTTTGGTGTCTCTTCCTCGATGATCTCCCCGCGATGCTAGGCACCTCCGAACGAGCAAGACTTCGGGCCCCACTCCCGAACGATCTTCTCGCATCCCCCTTTTCTGCGGTCGACAGTCCCGATCATCGACATATTCTTTTTTAGAAATTTTCTTATGACTGTTAATAGCAAGGAATTTAAATTATCAATGTTCATATAAATAGTTTTAAGAAATTCTGGTTCATGAACAGAGCATTGCCATCTCCTGAGGCATTAAACTTCTTCTTTTTGGTTGTACACTAAACTTCTAGTAGTGAGATAGGCAGACAACACATGATTACAACAAAAGAAAACAGCTAGCAGGTTTTAAAGAAGAGAATTGAGAAAAATTATAGTGTCGAACTATTGTGACATGCAGGATCAAAATGGGTGAGGCCTTCATTAATCAGAATATGTTCACAATTTTTTCTCTATGAAGTATAATTGAATCTAGGAATTTCTAGCTTTTCCCTCCTAAGAGACTTCTACGAGAGCCTCCAATTAGTAAAGATAAAAGATTAGTTGCTCAATATTAATTGATCTACTACTATGTGGACTTTGGATGTTAATTTGTGACTTGTGTTTGTGAGGTTGTGTCCTATGATGTATGGCTAGGCACTACTCTGTTTTGCAATTTTGAATGACATATGTGACAGTGATTAGTAGTGGAATTAGTTACTGTTCAGTTGTTGTTGGTATTTCAAATCTGTGTTTAATCAGTGTTTGCGATTGGTATTTGGTTCAGTTCTGTTTCCATTAGTGATTCCAGCTATTTTTGTATGATCACTCCTTCGTCTTGCTGGTTGCTCCTCCAATTTTATAAGTTGTCGTTTTTTTCTATGTCTTGGTTGACAGAATAATATTTGAGGACCTTCACAAACTATGTGAGGGGATCAAAATTTCATGTCCTCTCTTATCTCTTCATTGTCTAATTTATATGTCAAAATAGGATTAGTTAGTTTTCCGTTGGTGGGTTTTTATTAAATTACCATCCCATGCTCCATTTCCAGATATGCAAATGGTCATCTGTTATCATAAAGAATTGCAAAGATAGGATATATCTCTATAGATATGATATATCTTTAAAACTGTTTTAGTCACACAGTGTAACATGTTGTTTTTACCAACTATTTAAAATGCTTTTGTTTTTTCTGCCATACGCCTTTAAATTTTAAATAGCTATTTTTATGTTTTTGGCATTGTATAACTGGATTAATATTATTTTCTATTTTTGACACAGTTATTTAATGGATTAAAATGGTACGAAGAAATTACTTTGTTCATGTACACCAATTGCTGGCTACATAAAATGGGTAGAGGGTTTTCTTGAGTTTACATATATGGATAGAAGACCTAATGCCAAAATCAGGTGTCCATGTTTGAAATGTGTAAATAGACGGTTGAAGAACGTAATGAAGTATATGATGACTTAGTTTGTCATGGAATGCTATGTGGATACACTATTTGGAGCAGTCACGGCGAAACTGCAGCATACATCTGTGCTACCCAGGAGTCACAATCGCAGAATGATAGAGCAAATACTGATATGCTCTAGCTAGTCCAGGATGCTTTTGGATATGTAGACAACCGTGGGAACCTGAATATATAAATCTGGACTATCAGTGTATACTGCAGTAGTTTAGGATCACGCTAGTGCATATAGTGGTAATATAAATGTAATATCACAATCATACACAACGAAAACATTATAAAAGACTATATTTATTGAATAAAAAATAGTTAAATGACCTTAAAGTCGACTTTACATTATTTAAACTCTAAGAAAAATAATAGTAGTGGAATGGAAAACTTCGTAGATGACCCGTCAATATGTCACAAACAACTAACAAAGTTCATTTCCTAGTAACTTGTCTCTTCCTAAAACTCCTCCATAGCAAGTGTAGACTCTTCTTCAACTGGCGAATTTGTTGCGACAAAGGTAAGTATATAATGTACTTAACAAGTTGTGCAAAAATACAAATCTATTATAACTACATGCAAGGCGCTTATTCCAAAGAATGGTGTCAAAGGTTAGGAATCGATAATAAACTTATACTTCGGGTACCTTCGAGATAGCAGAGTCAAGCACGCAAACAGAGGCACACGATGTAGACAGGTTCGGGCCTCCGGGCAGAGTAATACCATACTCCTGTATGGATGATCTATGGAGTTGATGAACAAAGTACAGAATGATGTGTCTAGCCCTAGTTACAATGCAGATTGCACCTAAGCTAAGGCTATGCCATGCTAGAGGATGACAAAACAGGCTTCGTCGGCTCCATAGCTCTGCACGCATAGAAGAACTGCTTGCTGAAAGCTCTAATCTTCTGGGAATTGCTCGTCTTTGCTTGTTATGGCTTCTTCTTCTCATAATCCTCTCCTGAGGACCCCTACCCCCGGCCTTATATAGTCAGGGTAGCCTGGCCTCAAGTCGAGTTGTAGTCGGTTTAGAATACCAGATCGTAGCTGATGTGGAGTCCATCGTCGTGTAATCTTCGCAGCGTATCCAAACTTCCTCAGATATCAGGCGTACTCGAGTCAGTTTCCTCGTAACGGGAACACGATAGAGTCCTTCCTAATATGGAGTTATCCTTTCCGCACATATCTTATCCCTCAGAATTGGGCCCGTGATATCCAGAATCTCTACATGTCGTTAGGACATATCCTTCACGTATCCTCTATGGACACATACCTCATGTTTAGATATTCGACAAGAGCCCCGAACTCGCCAGAGGGTTCAGATGAGTGCTCGGTCGACATCGCCAAGTTCTGGCTTGGTCGAGTAATGCCTCACCTGCTTGTGGTCGAACGATCCGAGTAGAGTGGGGATTGCTGAGTATCGAGTTGGGATGTGCTGGGTCGAGCACCCTACTACCAGCCCATATCGAGTTTTCAAAATGGCCATAGGTTACTCAATGTTGCTATATAGACTCGATTCTGAGCAGAGCTGGAAAAACTTCTGACATTCTGAACGTTGGGTAGTTGGCACATTTAAAGCTTACAGCCACGACGTTTCGGCCGTGCAGTGCCATCATTGCACTTATCGCACCGATCGAGGCGCCAAGTAAAGGGGGAATGAACCGTTGTCTGAGAGGAGGTTTTTGGCGTATAAGTCCCCCGACTTGGAACTGTTACCACCATATTTCCTGCCTTCTTTGTTTTTGCTCTCGAAACCTTCGTAGCGCTCTTTAAGCCCTTGCATCGTCAGAGATTTCGTTCCCTTCTACAATGGCGTCCAGCTCCTTGGCCGACGGCAAGGCTATTCTAGAAGAGAAACCCATCGTGACTTCGTCCTCTTACCGCGACGGTGACACGGCCATCGATGCCGGAGCCTTCAACAAGGTGTGGCAGAAATCCATCATATAGGAAAAGCGTTTCGCGAAACTAGAGAAAGACGACTTCGTTCCTCCACAGGCACTCTTCTGTTGGAGATCATCACAAGGTGAACTATTCCCCACTCCTGAGAATGAGGATGAGACAGTTGTCTTTGAGGATTTCTTTCGCTGCGGGCTTAATTTTCCTCCTTCCCGTTTCCTTCAATAAGTTCTTGAATTTTACCAAATCCAACTTTTTCACCTGAGCCCCAATTCGATCACCATGCTCAGCGTGTCCGTCCACCTTTGCGAAGTGTATTTAGGGATTAGTCCTAGCCTCAATTTGTTTTGCCACTTCTATAGCTTGAAGCAGGCAATTAAGAATGACGTTGTTGGGGGGTGCTGGGTTCCACCTCCGTAGCAGCGTGTCCAGCTTGTACATTCCTGTTCCCATTACCTCCTCTTGGCAATTGGATTGGAAGAAGAGATAGTTTTATATCACCTGTCCTAACACCGTGAACCTTCCCATCGGCTATCGACCACTCTTCCTTTTTTCCCATCGATCCCTGGACGAAAGCTTCTCCTACGACCGCTCGAACCACCTACTATGCTTAGGAGATCGAGGAGCTAAGGAAGGCCGGACTGACCGAGTGGCATGCCGCTAAGGACTTCATCACGCGCCGATCAAGTCCGTTGAAGTGCATAGATCATTTCGCATGGGACTACTCGGGTGCCGATGACGCCACAAGGGACAACTTTGGAGGTAATCACTTGTACCGCTGGCTATACTTCTTTCTTTATTTGATGAATTATATACAAATTTGCTTATGTTCTAGGCTTGTTAAGCACGGAGATCTCCTCTCGTCTGAGTAGGATTTTCCAAGGCTCAGAGCCAGGTCCATGTGACATCGAAGCATACTCACTCGATAACCCACGACCAGAGGTTAGTTGTTTTGTTGCAACACGCAAGCTTCGTTTCGAGCATTTGCTGTCCACTTTTTGACTTATCAACCCTTCAGGAGGCCCAGTTCGAGAACGAAAGTGGGCCAGTCGTGGGGTCGATTGACTTGGAGGACGAGGAGCCAATTCAGGATGACGATCAAGCAGCCAATGCTGCCATTACCGAGGCGAGCTCTCCTTGGGCTGGTATGCCAAGCGAGGGTGAAGAGGCCTCTGAGCAGATGACAGTCAATCCTCCTCCAGAGAGGAGGTCGGTGTCTCCAACACTTTGTCGACCATCCAAGCAGGCTCGAACCTCAGCGTCAGGGCTGCCCAACCAAGTGACCTTCAACCGCTCTCTTGGTTGCTATGATGTTTCTCCAAGTATAATCCAACAACTGCTGGATGAACAACGCATCGCCTAGAGGACTGATGCGTAGGGATTGATGACTCCTCCAGAGGCATCTCCGCAAGAAGAACTTCCTGTAGTAAAACCTATTGGCCATGTACCATTTCTGTCGAGCCGTGTCTCTCTTATCGGCGAACTTTACCTTACGACAATTATTTGCTCACAGGCTCCACCGCTGATCCCTGGCTTGCCGACGCTGCACCACCTGCCGGTCACACCGGCATAGGAAATAACTACAATAGTCGAATCGGCTCCAACATCGACCGTGTGGGTGAAAATTCACATGGCGGGGTAGGTCTACTTTTCCTCTAGTGAACTCCTTCTTTTTGGAGTATTTAGGCTTTTTAGCCTTGCAGCAGGGAGGATGTGTCCAGTGGTGCCGCTAATTCGACAGTGGTGATGGCATCGACCTCTGCTGGCGCGGCTACTACAGCTACAGCCCCTTGCTTAGAGGATCTGTAACATCCCAAAATTTGCTTCTATTGGATTTGATATGATCAGCCTTTATAATTGATTTTTCTGAAATTTTATTTAATTCATTTTGAATTAGTTAAAATAAGCCTTTTTCGATCTTCTAATTATTTAGTGAAAAGTGTGGATGATATGTTGTTGGAAATATTTTATTTGGGTTCTAAATGTCTTAAAGTATTTTTTGAAATTTTTTTGGATTTTTCCTGGTATTTTTACTATTTATTGGGGCTAGATTTATTTATCTGAATTGTTTTTATTCAAAAATGATTTAAAATCCGCAAATAGTGTTGGGCCAAATCTCTTCAGTTTGGCCCATTTTTTCTCGCGCCGCTGGCCCGCGTCAGCCTGCTTGCCACCGAAACCCTAACACTAGGATTGATGACCATCGGATCGAGATCCAACGGCCATGCCTCCTCCGTGTCGCTCGCGTGTTTCAGGCCGTCGATCGCCGCCACGTGGATGGTTGTGATGCCACCACGTCGCTCTTCCGTATCCCCGCCGGGTTCCCCCGTCGTATTCGAGCGAACATCGTTTCGCACGAGATTCACGGAAGATGAGGGCCCTATTTAATGTGCCGCCGGCACCTCTGGGTTGCGCACCACGAGACGCATCCATATCCCTAGAGCACGCCCGCCGAGATGCCGTCTTGCGCCCATGCAAGCTCGTCGTAGTTGCCACTTCGTGCCGCCGTGGTTTTCGTCTCGTTTCGCCGTCGTCGAGTCGTCTCCGTCGCCGCCAAGACCCTCGCTGAGTTCGCCATGTCGAGATGCTTCGGATGCGCCAGCTAAAGTCGTCGGATGTGCCCAGAACACCATCGACCACACCTTCATCTTCGTCTCCGGTGAACCTGCTTCGCCCTACCATCGCCGCCGTTGCAAGCTTCGTCAGCCGTCGGATTCCTTCCATGTGTCGCCTGCCGGGGTAACCGCGTGGCCGTCTTCTCTTTGCCGCTTCGCTGCCGTTGGATCCTCATCGGTCGTCTGCGGTTGAGCCACGTAGTCACCACCGCCTTGCCTCGCGTCGTCGCATCGTAGACATCAGATCAGCAGTGTGCATCCCAGATCGTGCCACATGCCGTCCACTAGGCTAGCCGCGTCGCCTCGTTGTTTCAGTTCTCGACACCGTCACTGTCGTCCGATCAAGCCTGGACGATTGGGATGGTGCCACGTGTCGCCTCCGCAGCGAGCCGCTGCATCGCGCCTTGCGCTGATCTCGGCCGTTCGATTTGAATTTTGCGGATGAGATTGCGCCGAGCGTGGTGCCAGTCATTTGCCACCACGTTTCGCGCTGTGATTGGTCGAGTGTCGTCACTGACGGCACGGTTTGCATCAGCCGGTGCATGGGCCTAGTGTTGTCGGTCCACCATGGACCAGCACCGGCCATGGATCGAGTCCATACGTCGATGACGCGTGTCACATTGTGGTTGCGCCGCGTGTCAGCACTAGATTGGGCCACGTGTCCGCTGACGTCAGCATGACGTCATATATCGCTTTTTTCGTAGAAAAATATTTCTGCCGAAAATCATTTCGGTGCTGACGTCATAAATGCTATTTTCCCGTATAAAAATAATTCAGTTTTTCCAATTTTCTGATTTATCTTTTATTTCAAACTTTGAATAGCTATATCTTTTGCATATGAGCTCCGATTGAGGTGATTCCAGTTTCTAAAAATTTTTAAAATCAAGATATATTTAATAGTGAATTTTATTTAATTTTTGGTGTTGATCTTGCTCTTTGTTTTTGGTATTTATTACTTTCTCGTTCGTTTTACGTAGACGTCGAGTTGCCCGGTGTGTTTGTTATTGAGGATCCAGCACTTGAGCAAGGTCCAGAGTACGACTCGGAGCTATTTGAAGGCAAGTTGTGCTTTGATCATGTCAAACCTGTGCTTTAAATATTATATTGTTTCAAAGTATTGCATATTAATTCAAGTATCGTTGTTTCAAATATGTTGGGATTAGTTATTGTCCACTTTGAGTTACATCCACCTTGCCATGTTGTATGTCGTATTTGATTTGTCACCCTAGAATGGTTTAATACTAATTGGTAGTTATAATTGCCAATATGGTTTGTTAGAACGCATATAGAATGCTTAGCCGTGCAACGAGTCATCATTTTATGTAAAAGTGGTTGATCTTGCTTAATGATTATGAAATACGTTTATTAAATTGTGTGTCGGGTGTTGTCACACAATGATGTTGTTCTTGATGGCACGTGGTGCATGGTAATCAACAGGGGTGGTAAAATGATTTAGACTGAGGCAAGTGGCATGTATTTGTGGTGGGACAATGTGGCACTTGGGCGGTCTCATTGTTTTTTATGATAATGGTTGGTTCATGGTTATGATGATTTTTTAGTTAGTCTTGCCATGGTAAATTAGGGACTTAACCTTGCAAGGATTTGAACTAAGTCATTTATACAACCATATGTCTGTTATGGGACAAACCTAGCTGATTAATCTGTCGAGTCTAAGCTTTTGTACTATTTGTGGTGGTGTGAGGTGCAGGTAGTGGTAACCAGTCCTCGCACGGGTATGCTCACATAGCGAAAGAGGGGGGCCCTGGATGTGGTAACCAGTCCCACCAGTGTTGAAACCTTAGCAGATAGTACTGGATTTAGATAAGCATTGGAAAGGCTTTGTTATAATCACTCGCCTCTGTGGTGTATGGTTGTATCTTGTGGGTAAAGTGTAAAACCTATTCGAATAGTCGTGCTCGCGGTATTAAGCATTGCTCGGTGATTACAGTCAATGGTTAGATTTATTAAAAACAAATGTGGGTATGGATATGAAATGTGGAATAAGGTTGTGAGTTGGTTATTGGAAAAACAAGTGAAAAATGTATTATAGTTATTATTTGTTTTACTGTCTTTCAATCTATTTATGCTATTCTTTTACAAATGCTGTTTATGCAAATTAACCATGTCAGCCTATCCTTTGTAATAAGCCTTGCATATAGTATATTAGACTTGCATTCTGTGCGCAACTTGTTGAGTGCTTTATGTACTCACCCCCCTTGCAACGCAACATCACCAGTTGGAGAAGAAGCTACGCCTGCTTTTGAAGAGGAATTTCAGGAGGAGACGAATAACTAGGGTGCGAACCTTGTCAGTTGCTTGTGGCAGATTGAAGGGTTTCTACGCTTGTGTTTATTTTCGCTGCTATTTATTTAGTTTGAGTCTTAGCCATGCGAGGCGTATTCATGTAAGGTTGACTATAAGGTCGTTGAACAGTTATATTTAATATTGATAAAGTCTTTATTATGTTACTGTTAAGTATGATTGTGTTATTCATCAATGTTGAGCCTATGTGCACTAGCGTGTTCCTGGATTAGTGCGGAATACACAGAGGGTCCGGATTTACATATTCGGGTCCCGACAGAGGTGGTATCAGAGACATGTTGACTGTAGGTCAAGCCCTAGCTAGCTTGTTGTCTTAGGAGTGTCCAAAACTATTTTTTAAAGGCAAAAATAAGATGAAAGATTAAAAAGATCTTGACTTATCCCTTCTTTCTTGCTTTCCACCTTTGCTGATTTTTTTTGTCTTTTCTCTAAGTTTTGAGTTAAGGCTTTTACGAGAGCCACTTTCTGCAGGTTGACATGGACTGTCTTTATGGAGAGCGTAAAGGAGGATTTGCCGCTGAGCTTTGGAGGATGCTGCAGCTGTTAGGAGGTTTTGATCGTCCTATCTATCGTGGTACCAACTGGATCATGAACGGAAAAATAAGAGGGACAATCTGCAAGATCACGGTCTACGCCAGGGAGAACACCATCAGGAGCCGCCCCGTCCACATTTTAGCGAGGAGATCCACGTTTGAGTCTGGGATCCAGGAGACTACCCGTCTTGCACTTCGTCGCCTTGCTCATGACTACGCTTCAGAGTTGGAGTCCACTGTATTCAAGTATCATCCCAATAGAAGTGCCATCACTCAGGATAGGATCAAGGGGGAGGAAGATGCCACCGTCGTCCACCTAGCACGTTTTGCTTCAGCACAGGAGACCCTCACGAAGGCTACGAACCAGGAGCTTATAGAGGTATATGAAGCATTGGAGAAGGCTGAAAAGGATCTTCAGGAGTCTAGGAGGATAGCTTTTGAGAGGATAGCCGAGCTGAAGGAGGCTCTCTACCTCAGGGAGGAGGCAGCTGAGCTGGAGGAGTCAGAGGAGGATCTGGAGGAGCTTGTGCCAGAGCCAGAGAGTCAGGGATCAGTGTCATCCAATGAGACCCCTGGTCATCGAAACAAGTTCGCCCCGATGCCGCGTCATCCGCTGCAGTGTCCACCTGGAGGCCCGCATCCAGGATGACTTAGTGACTAGGTAGAGCCTTGAGTTTTTTTAGTAGTAGTGACTCAAGTATTCGAGTCGCAAAAGTTTAAGTTTGGAGTTTTGCCATTAGTCGATTAGAGATGCTTGTTTAGCTTAATGAGAGTTTTTATGGTCTTTTTGAGTGTGCAGTATGCGTTGCATTGCCCTTAGGCACTTGTGAGCAGCCATACCAAGTATTTAATAAAGTTTAATATATTTAGAGTTCGAGTTAAAGCTTTTTCCCCGCATAAGATCATATATTACTTGCCTATGCTATTTCCCTCTATTCTCTAAACCTTATATTAGTTGCTTATGCTATTTCCCTCTTTTCTCTACCTCAAGGAGGAGGCAGCTGAGCTGGAGGAGTCCGAGGAGGATCCAGAGGAGCTTGTGCCAGAGCTGGAGAGTCAGGAATCAGTGTCATACAATGAGACCCCTAGTCATCGGAACAAGTTCGCCCTGATGCCGCATCATCTGCCGTAGTGTCCACTTGGAGGCCCGCATCCAGGATGACTTAGTGACTAGGTAGAACCTTGAGTTTTTTTAGTAGTAGTGACTCAAGTGTTCGAGTCGCAAAAGTTAAAGTTTGGAGTTTTGCCATTAGTCAATTAGAGATGCTTGTTTAGCTTAATGAGAGTTTTTTATGGTCTTTTTGAGTGTGCAGTATGCGTTGCATTGCCCTTAGGCACTTGTGAGCAGCCATACCAAGTATTTAATAAAGTTTAATATATTTAGAGTTCGAGTTAAAGCCTTTTCCCCGCATAAGATCTTATATTACTTGCCTATGCTATTTCCCTTTTTTCTCTAAACCTTGGAGTAATCAGTAGATGGTTCAGACTCACGAAAACAACGGAGCTAGTGGAAGTGGAAGCCATCAGAATGAGTCGCCAATTCCTCAAGCAGCGCCACCAGTTGATATAAGAAATTTTGGAGCTTTTCTTGCTACGCAAACTCAGCTTATGCAGACTATGATGCAGCTAATGCAGCATTTCACCAATCAATAAGTGGCCAAAAGTGCAAATCAAGCTGCTAATAATGGGAACCATCCATTCTCAAAGTTGTCAGACTTCATGAGAACCCGGCCGCCAACTTTTTCTTGGAATGCTAACCCAATTGAGGCTGAGGATTGGCTAAGGACAATTGAGAGAAAGTTGCATATCACCCAGTGTGAGGGAAATGAGAAGGTGCTCTATGCTTCTCATCAGCTAGAAGGCACAGCTGCCGAATGTTGGGAGAATTACTGTGCATCACAGGAGAACCCACAAGAGATCACTTGGGAAGAATTTTCTGCCGCTTTTCGTCAGTATCATATTCCTGAAGGTGTCATGGACTTAAAGAAGGAAGAATTTAGAGCCATCAAGTAGGGAGGCCAGTCTGTGGCAGACTACCTGAACCGGTTTACTCAGCTTGCTCGCTATGCGCCTGAAGATGTAGCGACTGATAAGGCAAGACAGTCTCTCTTCATGAAAGGACTGAATTTAGGATTGCAGGTTGGGTTAATCACCCATAATTTTCCTGATTTTCAAGAACTGGTGAACAAGGCCCTTATTCTTGAGGACAAGTGCAAAGAGTTAGATCACAACCGCAAGCGCAGGATAGCACAACAAGGAGCTCGCCAAGGCCAGCAAAAATTGAGGGTTGCACCACAATAGTTTGTCAGGTTTCAGCCCAAGGCAATTTTCAAGACGCCTTCTTTCGCACCTCGCCCCAGTGGCCAAAATTTTTAGACACCTGTTCAGATCAATAACGCCTTGGGAGGAAATCAACAGTTAGCAGTTAGGCGCTATTTTAGCTTTAATGAGCTAGGACATTTTGCCAACAACTGTCCTAAGAGAGGAGGTGTTACGCCTGTTCGCTTCAACCTTGGATCTACGTCGGCAAAGACGCCTGCACCAGGAGGAAACCGTGGAGCTGTTCAATCTGTAGCTACAACTCAAGCCACGGTGAGGGGTCGTGTTAATCATATCACGACTAATGAAGCCCAGGAAGCATCAGATGTCGTACTGGGTAAGTGTCTAGTCAATTCAGTACCTGCTATAGTTCTATTTGATTCTGGAGCTTCGCATTCTTTTATTTCTCGAGATTTTGCTGCTGGGAGTGGATTAGAAATGATGAACCTTAAGTGCATGCTTTTGGTCCAATCCCCTGGATTAGAACTGCGATCTAACCTAGGATGTATGGGAGTTAAGATGCTCATGAATGGAGTAGAGTTCCTAGCGAACCTTATTATTTTGGATACTCAATCATTAGATGTTATCCTTGGAAAGGATTGGCTGTCTAAGCACAAGGTTGTGCTGGATTGTGGTAGAAGAGTAGTGTTAATTGAAAGCCCGAAAGGTGAAAGAGTGGAAGTTCAAGCAACTGCCGTTCGCCATGGTCGGATGATGGTTAATAGTGCTAAAGCAGTCAGCATTGAAGAAGTGCTAGTTGTTAATGAATATCCAGATGTTTTCCCTGAAGATTTACCTGGAATGCCACCTGATTGAGATATTGAGTTCGTGATTGAATTAGTGCCTGGTACAACCCCAATAGCCAAGAGATCGTACCAGATGCCTACGGATGAGTTGGTAGAAATGAAGAAGCAGATTGAGGAGTTGTTAGAGAAAGGTTTTGTGAGGCCAAGTTCGTCGCCATAGGGGCACCTGTTTTGTTTGTTCGGAAGAAAGATGAAGCATAATAATGTGAATTGATTACCGAGCTTTGAATGAAGTGACAATAAAAATAAGTATCCGCTACCCAGGATAGATGATTTGTTTGATCAATTAAGAGGAGTTGGAATTTTCTCTAAGATAAACCTTCGATCGGGATATCATCAGTTGAAGATTCGCGTAGAGGACGTACCCAAGACAACATTTTCAACAAGATATGGACACTATGAGTTCACAATCATGTCATTTGGATTGACAAATGCTCCTGCATATTTTATGAACTTGATGAATAAAGTTTTCATGGAATATTTGGACAAGTTTGTTATCGTATTTATAGATGACATTCTTGTCTACTCCAAGACAGAAGAAGATCATGCCGCACATCTGAGACTGGTTCTTGAAAAGCTTCGAGAGCAACAATTATATGTGAAATTCTGTAAGTGTGATTTCTGGAAAAAGAAAGTGGTATTTCTTGGTCATGTGATGACTGCTAAAGGTATTGCAGTCGACCCTAGTAAAGTTGAGGTAGTATTGCACTGGGAACAACCGAAGTCAGTGACTCAGATTTGCGGTTTCCTTGGAATGGCGGGCTATTAGCGTCGATTCATTGAAGGATTCTCAACAATTGCTAGATCCCTTACGCAGTTGTTGAAGAAGGAGAAGAAATTTGCATGGACACCAGATTGTGAGAAGAGTTTTCAAGAATTAAAGAAAAGGTTAACATCCGCACCAGTATTAGTGGTGCCAGATATTCAGAACAGTTTTAATATTTATTGTGATGCTTCACGTCAAGGAATTGGATGTGTGCTAATGCAGAATGGCAAGGTTGTTGCATATGCATCAAGGCAGTTGAGGCCAAATGAGGAGAATTATCCGACGCGCGATTTGGAATTAGCTGCAGTAGTGCATGCCTTGAAGATATGACATCACCATCTTATTGGAAATCGCTGTGAAGTATACACAGACCATAAGAGTTTAAAGTATATTTTCACGCAATTAGACTTGAATATGAGGCAGAGAAGATGGTTAGAGTTAATCAAGGATTATAATCTGGGGATTCATTATCACCCTGGAAAGGCTAATGTGGTCGTCGATGCTTTAAGTAGAAAGAGTTATAGTGGTAGAATGTTAGTGTAGAAGGATCAATCTGAGTTATGCAAGGATTTTCAGAAACTGAGATTGGAAGTGGTACCAAAAGGGTTTTTAGCTACCCTAGAGGTAAAGCCAACCTTGGAGAATCAAATTAGAGAGGAGCAGGAAGATGATGCCAAAATTAAGAGGATTAAATCCAAGATGGATGAAGGTAAAGCGAAGAATTTTACTCTGGATGAGCAAGGAACTTTATGGATGAAAGGTCGGATTTGTGTGCCAAATAAGAAGGAATTAAAGCGATTAATTCTTGAAGAAGCTCATGACTCGAAGTACACTATTCATCTAGGAAGTGCAAAGATGTACTAGGATCTGAAGGTAAGATTTTGGTGGCCTAATATGAAGCGTGAAGTTGCCGAGCATGTTGCTTTGTGTGATATATGCCAGAGGGTGAAGGCAATGCATCAGAGGCCAGCAGGGTTGTTGCAACCATTGAAAGTACCTGAATGGAAGTGGGAGGAAATCGGTACGGATTTTATTACCGGTTTGCCTAGAACCCAGAGTGGATATGATTCAATATGGGTCATAATCGATCGCTTGACCAAAGTTGCCCATTTCATACCCGTAAAGACCACATATTCAGGAGATCGTTTGGTAGAATTGTATATGTCAAGGATTGTGTGTTTGCATGGAGTACCGAAGAAAATAGTGTCAGATAGAGATACACAATTTACCTCAAGATTCTGGAATAAGTTGATGAAGCAATGGGAACTCGCCCGAATTTTAGTACAGCTTATCATCCGCAAACAGATGGTTAAACTGAGAGAGTCAATCATATTTTGGAAGATATGTTGAGAGCTTGTGCTTTAGCTTATGCCGCATCGTGGGATAAGTGTTTGCCGAATGCTGAGTTTAGCTATAATAACAGTTATCAGGCCAATTTGCAAATGTCACCATTTGAAGCCTTGTATGGTCAATCATGTCGCACCCCGCTAAATTGGAATGAGATGGGGGAGCGCATGGTTTTTGAGCCAGATATTTTAATGGAGGCCGAAGAGCAAATCATCATGATTAGAGAAAGGTTGAAGACTGAAAGACAAGGCAGAAGAGCTATGCTGATAATCACCGCCGAGAGTTGAGTTTCGAGCCTGGTGATTTCGTGTATCTCAGAGTAACCCCTCTTAAGGGAATAAAAAGGTTTCATGCCAAAGAGAAGCTTGCACCAAGATATATTGGTCCGTTTGAAATATTGAGTCACAGAGGAGAGGTTGCATATCAATTGGAGCTGCCGCAGTCATTGGCAGGAGTGCACGACGTGTTCCATGTGTCTCAGTTGAAGAAGTGTCTTCGAGTGCCCGCAGAGCAGACGCCATTAGAGTCAATTGATCTGCAAGAGAATCTAACCTACAAGGAGCAGCCAATCAAGATTCTGGATGTAGCAGATCGCAGATCCCGAAGCAAGTCATTGCGTTTCTGTAGGGTGAAGTGGAGCAATCATTTCGAGAGCGAGGCTACGTGGGAGCGTGAGGAGGATCTGAAGTTAGAATTTCCAAACCTATTCGTTAGTCAACCCTAAATCTTGAGGTCGAGATTCCGTTAAGGGGGGAGGTTTGTAACATCCCAAAATTTGCTTCTATTGGATTTGATATGATCATCCTTTATAATTGATTTTTCTGAAATTTTCTTTAATTCATTTTGAATTTGTTCAAATAAGCCTTTTTCAATCTTCTAATTATTTAGTGAAAAGTGTTGATGATATGTTGTTGGAAATATTTTATTTGGGTTTTAATGTCTTAAAGTATTTTTTGGAATTTTTCTGGATTTTTCCTAGTATTTTTACTATTTATTTGGGCTATATTTATTTATCTGAATTGTTTTTATTCAAAAATGATTTAAAATCCACAAATATTGTTGGGCCAAACCTCTTCGGTCCGGCCCATTTTTTCTCGTGTTGCCGGCCCGCGTCGGCCTGCCCGTCGCCGAAACCCTAACACTAGCATTGATGACTGTCGGATCGAGATCTAACGGCCATGCCTTCTCCGCGTCGCCCATATGTTTCAGGATATCGATCGCCGCCGTGTGGATGGTTGCGATGCCGCCACATCGCTCTTCTGTATCCCCGTCGGATTCCACCGCCGTATCCGAGCGAACCTCGTTTCGTGGGAGATTCACTGAAGCCGAGGGCCCTATTTAATGTCCCGCCGCCACCTCTAGGTTGCGCACCTCGAGACACACCCATAGCCCTAGATCACACCCACCGAGACATCGTCTTGCGCCCGTGCAAGCTTGCCCTAGTTGCCGCTTCGTGCCACCGCGGTTTTCGTCTCGTTTCGCTGCCGTCGAGTCAACTCCGCCACCGCCAAGACCCTCGCTGAGTTCGCCGTGTCGAGACGCTTTGGACGCGCCAGCTAACATTGCCGGAGGTGCCCAGAACGTCTTCGGCCATGCCTTCGTCTTCGTCTCCGGTGAACCTGCTCCGCCGCGCCATTGCCGCCGTTGCAAGATTCGTCAGTTGTCAGATCTGGTGAGCACCGTTGGATTCCTTCCACGTGTCGCCTGCCAGGGTAACCACATGGCCATCTTCTCTTCGCCGCTTCGCGGTCGTTGGATCCTCATCAGTTGTCTGCGGTTGAGCCATGTAGTCGCCGCCGCCTTGCCTCGCGCCGTCACATCGTAGCTGTCAGATCCACAGTGTGCGTCCCGGATCGTGCCACGTGCCGTCCACCGGGCTAGTCGCGTCACCTCGTTGTCTCAGTTCTCGACACCGTCGCTGCCGTTTGATCAGACCTGGACGATCGGGATGGTGCCATATGTCACCTTCACAATGAGCCGCCGCATAGTGCCTTGCGCTGATCTCGGCCATTCGATTTGAATTGGGCGGATGAGATTGCGCCGAGCCTGCTGCCAGTCATTAACCGCCGCGTGTCGCGCTATGATTGGTCGAGTGCTGTCGCTGACACCACGGCTTGCGTCAGCCGGTGCATGGGCATAATGCTATCGGTCCACCGTGGACTAGCGCTGGCCGTGGACCGAGTCCATAAGCCGTTGATGCGTGTCAGCACCTGATTGGGCCACGTGATCGCTGATGTCAGCATGACGTCATATATCGCTTTTTTCGTAGAAAATTATTTCAGCCGAAAATCATTACGTTGCTGACGTCAGCATGACGTCATAAATGCTATTTTGCCGTATAAAATAATTCGGTTTTTCCAATTTTTTTATTTATCTTTTATTTCAAACTTTGAATAGCTATATCTTTTGCATATGAGCTCCGATTGAGGTGATTCCATTTTCCAAAAATTTGTAAAATCAAGATCTACTTAATGGTGAATTTTATTTAATTTTTAGAGTTGAACTTTCTCTCGTTCGTTTCGCGTAGACGTCAAGTTGCCTGGTGAGTTTGTCATCGAGGATCCAGCAGTTGAGCAAGGTCCAAAGCAGGAGTCGGAGCTATTTGAAGGAAAGTTGTGCTTTGATCATGTTGAACCTATGCTTTAAATATTATATTATTTCAAAGTATTGCATATTAATTCAAGTATCGTTGTTTCAAATATGTTGGGATTAGTTATTGTCCACTTTGAGTTACATCCACCTTGCCATGTTGTATGTCGTATTTCATTTGTCACCCTAGAATGGTTTAATACTAATCGGTAACAATAATTGCCAATATGGTTGGTGAGAACGCAAGTAGAATGCTTAGCCGTGCAACGAGCCATCATTTTATGTAAAAGTGGTTAATCTTGCTTAACAATTACGAAACATGTTTATTAAATTATGCGTTGGATGTTGTCACACAATGATGTTGTTGTTGCTGATGGCACGTGGTGCATGGTAATCAACAGGGGTGGTAAAATGATTTAGACTGAGGCAAGTGGCATGTATTTGTGATGGGCCAATGTGGCACTTGGGCGGTCTCATTGTTTTTTATGATAATGGTTGGTTCATGGTTGTGATGATTTTTTAGTTAGTCTTGCCTTGGTCAATTAGGGACTTAACCTTGCAAGAATTTGAACTGAGTCATTCATACAACCACATGTCTGTTATGGGACAGACCTAGCTGATTAATCTGTCAAGTCTAAGCTTTTATACTATTTGTGGTGGTGCGAGGCCCGGGTAGTGGTAGCCAGTCCTCGCACGGGTATGCTCACATGGCGCAAGAGGGGGCCCCTGGATGTGGTAACCAGTTCCACCAGTGTTGAAACCTTAGCATATAGTACTGGGTTGAGATAAGCTTTGGAAAGGCTTTGTTATAATCACTCGCCTCTGTGGTGTATGGTTGTATCTTGTGGGTAATGTGTATAACCTCTGCAGAGTGTAAAACCTATTCAAATAGCCGTGCTCGCGGTATTGAGCATTGCTCGGTGATTACAGTCAATGGTTAGATTTACTAAAAACAAATGTGGGTATGGATATGAAATGTGGAATAAGGTTGTGAGTTGGTTATTGGAAAAACAAATGGAAAATGTATTATAGTTATTATTTGTTTTACTGTCTTTCAATCTATTTATGCTATTCTTTTACAAATGATGTTTTTGCAAATTAACCATGTCAGCCTATCATTTGTAATAAGCCTTGCATGTAGTATATTAGACTTGCATTCTATGCGCAACTTGTTGAGTGCTTTATGTACTCACCCCCCTTGCAACGAAACATCACCAGTTGGAGAAGAAGCTTCGCCTGCTTTTGAAGTGGAGTTTCAGGAGGAGACGAATAACTAGGATGCGAACCTTGTCAGTTGCCTCTGGCAGATTGAAGGGTTTGTACGCTTGTGTTTATTTCCGCTGCTATTTATTTACTTTCAGTCTTAGCCCTGCGAGGCGTATTCATGTAAGGTTGACCATAAGGTCGTCGAACAATTATATTTAATATTGATGAAGTCTTTATTATGTTGCCGTTAAGTATGATTGTGATATTCATCAATGTTGAGCCTGTGTGCACTAGCGTGATTCTGGACTAGTGCAGAATACACAGAGGGTCCGGATTTGCATATTCGGGTTCCAACAGGATCCCACCAGCCTGGCCAAGTCGTTCGTGGATGAACTGAAGTTGTCCCTCGTTGAGAGCAGCACCGCCCAAGGCTCCTCTGCCTGACCATGCAACTTGTAAAAACTAACCTTTTTTCCCCTTTGGCAATGATCTATAACTACTGCACTTAACCAGTTTGCCTGCTTAATATGTCTTGCTTTCTATTTCCTTGTCGATGAAATGAAGTAAGCACAAACAAGCGCAAACTCGAGTTAGCACTCATAGATCTTCAGGGAAAACAGTGTCCTGACTAAACGGGTGCCTGATTTTATCTGCACACAGGTTTAGAAAAAACTTTTGTTAAAAGACATAGCCCCCTAGTGCATACCCGGAGAGGCTTCTTTACATAAACGCTATACGATTTATTATAATGATTACCACGCGACCTTTTGCTAGCCTTCATCGACCATGTGACTTAGTCCCTACAGCAATCAAGAACTTATCGAGCAACGCATGTAGAATTGACTAAAAGTCTCGTCTCCCACCGGTCGGTGAGCTTTTAGGTGTCTGACAATCTTGTGCTCGTTTGCACGCAGGATAGAATTACTCATCGTTGGATTAGAGCATGGTTGCACTTTGGTTTCGCTTGCTGACATGCTAAGACTTCATCGAGCAAATGCGTGCAAAGAAATCGCATGTTTTACAGAATTTAGGACAGATAAATGGATATTCTACTCGATAACAGCATCGATCAGAAAAAAAAACAGAGTATAGGGCTACCTATAGCCCTGACTCCTTACTCAATGGGCTCATCGAGTAGGGAGTAGAGCAAACAAGAGAAACACACTGGGTTCTTGTTCATGATGTAACCCCCAGCTTCCTACTCGAGTACCGCTTCGTGTATAGGATAGGACCCTTGGTCGAAAATGACCCAACCCCGGAGCCTTTGTCCGATGGGCTCATCGAGTAGGGGAAAACAGGGCATGACAGTCAATGATGCACGGGGTAGTATTTGACCTCTTTCTCGATGATTGAATCGAGTGGGTGAAAAGACTCAGCCCCTAAACCTTGGGATCAGATTGAATGACGGTAGGTGGGTAATTAAAACCCACTTTTGCGTCGCAATAAGTTTACAATTTTCGCACCCCTTCAGCTTCCACCTGGTGGCGTTATCCGCCCTGCACCATCGCTTGACACCTTTGCGGTTCCCGCACCTGTGAGAAAGTGCGACGAACGCCTCAGGGATTGGGATAGACTCGGATAAATAGTCGGCACTTGTGGCCGTCTGCCGCACTCCATCTTCCTTCTGAACTTTTTGCTCGTAGAGACTTTGTTCCACCACTGCACTCATGTCCACGACACCCACGTCCTCCACCTCCATGGAGATCATCGGGGATACTCCCCCTGCTCCATTGGCGGTGGTTTCCCCGGGGAGGATCATCATCTCCTTTGATGAGGAGAATGAGACCAATTGAGACGCCATCGAGAGGGATGTCTGGCCGAAGGAGGAAGAGAAGGTCACTAGCAGGCTAAGGGTAGTGGTCAAAGAGCCCAGTGCCACCTTCGTTTTCCTCGCGAGAGCAGATGACGCTGGTGAGGCCGCTGGCACCAGCGGCAGAGGTGAAGCTCAAAACAGCTTCACTAGCCTGGCGCTTTCTCACCCTCTGACCCATCACGGCGCTCGGGGAGCTTCATCGGGGCAGAAGCCTCCTTCTCCCTCCACGGTCCTGCCTATCAGGCGCTCTGCCTCCGCGCCTTCTTCGTCGACGAGAGGCCGGATTTTCGCCGCCTCTTTCAGCCCGTACGTAGGGCGCAGGCCCATCCCGGACACCATCTTGTTCAACTACCCATGGGCTCTGAAGAGGCGGCAAGATGCGCCTAAGGACGAGTAGTGGCCGCGATGTACCTATTAAAATATAATCGGACAAGCTTTTTGTTAGTTTTAAATATAATAAAATTTTGCTTACCTGAATTTCGATTGCACCTGATGCCTGTGTTACTTATGCATGAAATTTCTTTAATTGATCGATGTTCCACGAGTTTTCAAGTATAGCGCCTTCTGATGTCGCTAGCCGCACGGATCCTGGTCGAGTCACTTCGACCACCACGTAAGGACCTACCCACTTGGGTGATAGCTTATTGCAATTTTCTTGCTTCTAAACCTTCCTAGTACTAAGTCCCCCGTGGCAAATGCTCTTTCTTGGATCCTTTGGCCATGGTATCTGCGTAAGGCTTGTTGATACTTAGCTACTCGAATTGACACTCGATCTCTACACTCCTCGAGTAGGTTCATGTCATCTGCCTGTGCCTGCTCTTGTTCCTCTTCCAAGTAGTTGTCCACTCGAGGTGATTGTCGGGACTCGAATTTGCAAATCCGGACCCTCTGTGTATACCGCACTAGTCCAGGATCACGCTAGCGCACACAGGCTCAACATAGATGCTATCATAGTCATACACAGCGGAATATAGCATAACTTTAATAATTAATAGTAACTGTTGTCTTACATGATTATTGCCACACAGGGCTTATAAAAGAAATAGCAAATAAGCAGCAGCGGAAAAATAAATAAATAAGCGTAGCAGCTCCCTAGTTCACCGCAGGCAACTGATGAGGCTCGGACCCTAAGCATTCGCATCCATATAATTCTCCTCCACAAAGGGCGTAGATTCTTCCTCTTCTGAAGTTGTTGTTGGGGTGAGTACATAAAGCACTCAACTAGTTGTGCACAGCAATGCAAGTCTAATATTCTATATGCTTGGCTTAATCCAAAGGAATGGCTAATATGGCTATTTTGCAGTAGAGCGGCATTAAACAAGAATACAATAAATAGATTGAAAAGCAGTAAAACAATAACAGTAATTAATAGATTCAGTATTTATGAAGTAAACCAAATTTCCAATCCTAAATCAATTTCCACCTTCCATGGCACCCTGCCATCCCAACAAGTTTTTGTTTAACAAAAGTCTAACCCTTAACTGTAATTCCCGAGCATTCCCCAATACCGTGAGCACGGCTATTCGAATAGATTGTACACTCTGCAGAGGTTATGCACTTTACCCACACGATACAACCAAACACCACCAAGGCGAGTGATCATAACAAAGCCTTTACAAAGCTACACCTAGACCCAGTACTGTTCGCTAAGGTTTCAACACTGAAGGGTTAAACCACCACAACAGGGCCCCCCTCTTGCACCATGTGAGTTAAACCGTAAACCCGGGACTCACTGTTCACCACGACAGTACCAAAATCTAGGCTTCACAAATTATTCAGCTAGGCTATCCCATTCCAGACATGTGGTTGCAAGAGAGACTCAGGTAAAGGCTTGCAAGATTAAGTCCTTAAATTGATTAAGGCAAGACTTCCACATACCCCTGCCAATCCTGGCCCACCTTGGCACACTGCCCCTTGCCACTTGCCCCAATCTAAATCATTACCACCCGAGTTGATTACCAAGCACCACGTGCCCCCCACATTTCAATCTACTTGTGTGACCTCCTCGCCACGACAACTTGATAGCACTGTGTGACAACACATGACACACAAATTCTTAAACATTGTTCCATATTCCATTAGTCAAGATTAAGTAACAATATTCGGACACATGTGATGACGTGGCATGGCTAAGCAATCTACGACGGTCTAACTAGTCCCATGTTGATTATTAATATTAACCAACTATAATTCCACATCTTAGGGTGACAATTAGATCATGGCATAAAATTGACAAGGTGTGATTTAATTCAATTAGGCATGTCATCTAATTCCCAGATTAATTGAAATCATTTATACACATAAAATATCATGCATAATTTAAAAGACAAAATAACAATTTGGTGAAATTGGGTGCAACATGATCAAAGCACAACTTGCCTTGGAGTAGGTGCTGGTCTTGCTCTAAGCTTGGGTCTTGAAGCGATGAATCTTCCTCCGGATCACCGAGCAGTTCAACGTCTACGCGAAACGATGCAAAATAGCAAATAAACACCAAAACAGGGAGCAACAAAACTTCAAAAATAAAATAAAATTCACCAATAAATAGATCTTGATTTTAAAAAATTTTAGAAATTTGAATCACTCGAATCCGAGTTAAAATGGAAAGATATAGCCTTTTGAAGTTTGAATAAAGACTGAAAATACAGAAAATAGAATCTCCGATTTTCCAGAATTATTTTTCTACTGAAAAAGATTTTTATTGCGCAACGCTGATGTCACTACGCCCGAGCCAATCGACGCGACACGTCACCTCGGCGCATGGACCGGTCCACGGAACCGCCTCGGTCCACCGTGGACGCGGCTCAGCGCCTCGCCACGCGCGCGACCGCGCACGCATCTCATCGGCTGCGACGCCGCCCGTGCCGATGCTTGACACACGGCGCGCATCCGGGCGACGATCCGACGGCTACCGCCCTAACGCACATACGGCGCGATCTCAACCGAACAGACCGATCGAGCGGTCCATGCTTACCCGAGTTGATCACTGCGCAGACGAAGCGGCGCGCACGATCCGAGACGCCCCGGAAGATCCAACGGTGTCCGAGCTCCGAGGCGAAGATGGCGGCTGGACGGGCGGATCGCACCGGAGTGGAGGAAGAAGACCACCGAACGGCGTTTGGCGCGACTCGGCGAGAAGAAGTAGCGGCCGGTGGGGCTCGACGCGACGCAGTCCGGATCTGGAACCCAGCGGCGGATGGAGGCTTGATGGCGCGAACGGCGAAAAAGAGAGGCGGCGCTACAAAGAACTACGGCGAGCTCGGGGCTAAACGGCGGCGACTCGGCAAAGAGGCTAGTGCTCTTGGTGTGCAAGGGGCGAGGAACATCGGTCGCGGGCTGCGGCTTTATAGCCTCGGCATGCGCGCAGGAAGGAAACCCTAAGCAATCACGGCGGAGGCGGCATGGCGGCGAACTCGGAAACCGAATCGGAGGCGACAACCGAGAGTCGTCCGATTTGCGATCAACGGCCACGATTAGATCGAGCGATACGATCCGATCCGTTCTTTCCAAAACCGACGGCGCGATCTTGGCCTTCCAAAACAACGCGAGAATCCTCTCCGCCCGATCTTGATCCAACGGTAGAAGGCGCTAGGGTTTCGGTGAGATGCGGATCGTCGATGTAAATCCAACGGCCAAACGCGGGGTGGCGGGGAAGCGGGTGAGCGGGCCACCTGCCTTGTTTGGGCCACGACACCGCGATCTTGGGCTTGGCCCGATCATTCACCATTCTCAAAAGCTTTTGATTTAAAATAATTCCCGAAATTAGATTAATTCATTTAAGGTAATTAAAATATCAGGAAAAATCCAAGAAAATTCTCATAAATACTTCGAGACATTTTGAATCCAAATAAAATATTTTTGGCAAAACTTCATATTAGTTTTATCTATATATAATTAGTTTTCACCAAAGGTTCAATATACTTAATTAAAATAAATTCTATTAAATCCCAGAAAATCCAATAATTTCAGAAAATCATTAAAATGCACATAAGTGAAACTATAGGCCAAATTTTAGGATGTTACAAACCTTCCCCCCTTAACAGAATCTCGACCCCGAGATTCAAGGCTAACTAGGGAATAGGTTTGGGAATTCTGACTTCAGATCCTCTTCACGCTCCCAGGTTGCCTCATTCTCGGAATGGTTTCTCCACTGAACTCTGCAAAAGCGAACTGACTTGGTCCTGGTCTTGCGGTCCATAACATCCAGGATTTTGATTGGTTGCTCCTTGTAGGTCAGATCTTTCTGCAATTCAATCTTTTCTATTGGTGTCTGCTCTGTTGGTACCTGAAGACACTTCTTGAGCTGCGACACATGGAACACGTCATGCACACCTGCCAAAGACTGCGGCAACTCTAACTGATAAGCAACCTCTCCTCGACGGTTCAAAATCTTGAATGGTCCAACATATCTTGGAGTAAGCTTTCCTTTAGCATGAAACCTTTTAACTTCTTTCAGAGGGGTAACTCTAAGATACACAAAATCGTCTGGCTCGAAACTCAAGTCACGGCGTCGATGATCAGAGTAACTCTTTTGTCTTGACTGCGCGATTTTCAACCTCTCTCTTATCATGGCAACTTGCTCTTCAGCTTCCTTGAGAACATTAGGGCCAAATATCATACGCTCTCCTGTCTCATTCCAATTCAGCGGGGTACGACAAGCACGACCATATAAAGCTTCAAATGGCGACATTTGCAAGCTAGCCTGTAATGCTTGTTGTTATATTTGAACTCGCATCTGATAAACATTTGTCCCATGAAGTAATGTAGGCTAAAGCGCAAGCCCTCAACATATCTTCAAAATCGATTTACTCTTTCCGTCGACCATCGATTACATGGGTGATATCTTCATCTTGAAGTTCAATCGTGTTCCCATAGCTTCGTGCAATTTATCCCAAAATATCGAGGTGAACTGAGTGCCTCTATCTGACACTATTTTCCTAGGCACACCATGCAAACACACAATTCTGGCCATGTATAATTCTGCTAACCGGTCTCCTGAGTACATTGTCTTAACTGGAATGAAGTGAGCAACTTTGGTCAATCGATCCACAATGACCCATATAGAATCATACCCACTTTGGGTTCTTGGCAAACCGGTGATGAAATCCATACCGATTTCTTCCCACTTCCATTCTGGGACTTTTAGCGGTTGTAGCAAACCTGCTGGTCTCTGGTGTATTGCCTTAACTCTCTGGTATACATCGCACAAGGCAACGTGCTCGGCGACTTCACGCTTCATATTCGGCAAACAGAACCTCTCCTTTAAGTCCTGGTACATCTTAGCGCTTCCTGGATGAATTGAATACTTGGAATCATGAGCCTCTTCCAAAATTAAGCGCTTAAGTTCAGTGCATTTGGCACACAAATCGACCCTTGAACCACATGGTACCTTGGTCATCCACGGTAAAGTCCTTTGCTAATCCTTCATCCTTTTTAGCCTTGATTCGGTTGACTTTCTCATCATCTTTTGTCCTTCTCGAATTTGATCTTGAGCATTGGCTTCACTTCCAAATTAGCTAGGAATCATACGAAACTACTTCCGGTTTTAAATTTTGCAATTCTGCGCACAATTGATCGTCCTTCTGCACCATCATATTCGCCACGTAGCTCTTGCGACTTAAGGCATCGGCTACCACATTTGCTTTTCCGGATGGTAATGGATTCCCATGTTATAATCCTTGATTAATTCCAACCATCCCTTTGCCTCATATTGAGATCGATTGAGTGAAAATATATTTCAAACTCTTATGGTCCGTATATATCTCACATCTATTTCCAATGAGATAATGACGCCACAATTTCAAGGCATGCACCACGGGCCAATTCCAAGTCATGTGTAGGATAATTTCCTTCATGCGGTCTTAAGCGCCTTGGCGCATATCGACCACTTTACCCTCTTGCATCAATCGCATCAAGACCTGTCTTGACGCATCACGAGATATATCAAGTCTATTACGAACATTAGGCAAAACCAACTTGGGATTGTTGTCAAGCGCTTCTTTAATTCCTCAAAACTCTTATCACAATCTGGCGTCCATGAAAATTTCTTTTCCTTTTTCAATAACTGCGTAAGAGGTCTCATGATCGTCGAAAATCCTTCTATGAACCGGCGATAATATCACGCCATTCGAAAACTTGGACTTGAGTGGCGGACTTTGGTTGCTCCCAATGCAACACTACCTCCACTTTGCTTGGGTCGACAACTCCTACTGCGATCATAACATGACCGAGAAATTCCACCTTTTCCTTCCAAAAGTCGCACTTATTGAATTTAGCATACAATTTGTTGCTCACGCAGACTTTTCCAACACTAGCCTCGGATGATTTGCATGCTCGCCGGTCTTTGAATACACCAAAATATCATCTATGAACACAACAACAAACTTGTCCAAGTATTCCATGAAAATCTTATTCATCAAGTTCATGAAATATGCCTTGCGCATTGGTCAATCAAAAGACATGACCGTGAACTCATAATGTCCATATCTTGAAGAGAATGCGGTCTTGAACATCTTTCGTTCAATCCTTAGTGATGATATCACGAGCGAAGGTCTATCTTGGAGAAAACTCCGGCTCCTCTCAAGCGGTCGAACGGATCATCAATCCTTGGCAGCGGATACTTATTCTTAACCGTCACTTCATTAAGTGCACGGTAATCAATACACATTCTAAGGCTTCCATCCTTTTTCCGACAAACAAAGCTGGCGCCCCATGGCGGCGAACTTGGTCTTATAAAACCTTTCTCTAATAACTCGTCGATCTGTTTCTTCATCTCCACCAACTCATCGGTAGGCATCCGATAAGGTCTATTTGCTATTAGTGCGGTTCGGTGCTAACTCAATGCGAACTTCGATGTCACGGTCGGCGGCATTCGGCAGATCTTCCGAAATACGTCTGGATATTCACGACTCATCGGCACATCCTCTATGACGACGGTTCTCATGCTATTAACCATTAATTGACCACCACGAACTGCTGTTGCTTGAAATTTCACTTTCTCTCCTCTAGGGCTCTCAATGGATACAACCCTTCGACCACAATCCAAAACTGTTTTATGCTTGGTTAACCAGTCCATTCCCAGAATGACATCTAAAGCTTGGGCATCTAAAATAATCAAGTTCGCTAGGAACTCTACCCCATTAATTATTAGCTTCACCCCCAAACACCCAAGGTTAGATCTTAACTCAGATCCTGGGGCTTGGACTAGCATCACACACTTAAGATTTTTCATGCGCAAACCATTTTCAGATGCAAAAGCTCGAGAGACAAATGAATGCGAAGCTCCTGAATCAAATAATCTTATTGCAGTCTTCGAGTTTACCAAAAACTTACCCAAGACGACGTCGATGCTTCACAGGCTCCATCGGCGGTGATGTGGTTGACTCGCCTCGAATAGTAGCTTGAGGCGTCGCTCTGCTGTCCAGCTCCTCGATTCGCTCCCATCATCGGTGCCTTAGCAGGCGTCGTTCCAAGGTTGAAAGCGTCTTGGCGTGATACTGTAAGGACCGAATCCATCGATTCGAACCCACCGTGTTTACCGCACTAGTCCGGGATCAACGCTAGTGCACACACAGTAACATTGGTACATATCACATCATACACAACGATAATAGAATAATAGTTCATTTATTGATATAGCTAAATGTATGATCTTATGACCAACTTACATTATTAAGCCACGCAGGGCAAGACTGAAAAATATAAACTAATAATTATGCAGCGGAAAGTAGAAAACGTAGATAGCTCATCAGTTCACCACAGGCAACCGACAAGGCTCGGACCCTAATGACTCGTGTCTTCCTGGACTTCCTCTTCCAACACAGGTGTAGATTCTTCAACGGTCGATTATTGTTGTTTGGCAAGGGTGAGTACTTAAGCACTCAACAAGTTGTGCACAGAATGCAATTCTATGTATCTATATGCAAGGCTTATTCCAATGGATAGGCTATTATGGCTATTTTGCAATAAGCAGCATTTATGAACACATCTGATAAATAGATTGTAAAGACTGTAAAACAAATAGTAATAGTAAATAGATTCAGTATTTCTCAAGTAAACCAAGTTTCCAATCCTAAGTCAAATTCCATGTTCCATATGGCCTTCCGCCATCCCAACCAAGTTGTCCAATTAATTAAGCTAACCCTTAACTGTAATTCCCGAGCATTGCTCAATACCACGAGCACGGCTATCCGAATAGTTTCACACTCTGCAGAGGTTATGCACTTTACCCACGTGATACAACCAAACACCACCAAGGCGAGTGATTATAACAAAGCCTTTACAATGCGCTGGCTTAACCCGATACTACCCGCTAAGGTTTCAACACTGGTGGGTCTGAAAACCATAACCAGGGCCCCCCTCTTGCGCCATGTGAATTACACCATAACTCGGGAACTCACACCGACCACGATAGTACCAAAATTAAGACATTGCAAATTACTCAGCTAGGCTGGCCCATACCAGACATGTGGTTGCATGATTAACTCAGGTCAAAGGCTTGCAAGGTTAAGTCCTTAGAGTGATCAAGGCAAGACATCCACATACCCTCTGCCCATCGGGCCCACCTTGGCCTCCTCGCCCCTTGTCACTTGCCCCAATCTAAGTGATTATCACCCAAGTTGATTACCAAGCACCACGTGCCATCAACAATTCAACATCGTTGCGTGACATGACTCGCCACAACAACTGAATCTCATCGTGTGATCCACATGACACACAAGTTCATAACATTGTTCCATATTCCATTAATCAAGATTAATTATCAATGATTCTGACACATGTGATGACGTGGCATGGCTAAGCAACTAATACGGACTAATCCTCCAATGTTGATTATAATTACTAACCAACCATATTGAACCAATCTAGGGTGACAATAGATCATGGAATACAATGACAAGGTAGGGTATAGATCAATCAGTACATTAGCTAAACCCAATCTAATTTGAAACAATTGTATACTTGAAATATATGCAATAGGGTAAAACAAATATAGCAATTTTATAAACATGGGTTCAACATGATCAAAGCACAACTTGCCTTGGAATAGGTCCTGATCTGGTTCTGGAACTTGCTCTTGAGTTGCTGGATCTTCCTCCGAAGCGTCACACAATTCAACGTCTACGCGTATCGAAGAAGAAAAGCAATTAAATACCAAAAAAGAGAGCAAATGAACTCCAAAAATCGAATAAAATTCACCATTAAATAGATCTCAATTTTACAAATTTTTAGAAATTTGAATCACTCAAATCCGAGTTACGATGCAAAAGATATAGCCTTTTGAATTTTGAAATAAATACTGAAAATACAGAAATTAGAAATTCGAATTTAACAGATTTACTTTTAAACTGAAAAAGCGATTTATGACGTCAGCGTGACCTCATGATGACGTCATCATCACAGAATTTCCGATCAGATTATTTTTCCAATTGAAAATACCTTTATGGCGCAAGCATGGCGTCGGCGTGGCGTCGACCCTTGATCCGAATAAGATCTTTCGCCACGTGGCCTCGGTCTATGGGTGGGTCCACGGCTGCGCCGACCCACGGTGGACTCGGCTCACGTCTCTTGGGCTCCGCGTGCACACGGCCTCATCGATTGGCTAGCCAGCGACGCGATCTGGGCCTTCCATCACCGATCAAGCGGCTACGCTTGGCGACGACGCGTGGCTTACCGACACGCACTCCACGCGGCGAAATCGGCGTCCTCGATCCAAGATCCAATGGCCACGAACTCACCCGAAGCTCACGGCAAAGCGCGGCGAGAAGATCCACCGAGACGAAGAAGAAGAAGCGGCGGCGTTTGGCGTGTCCCCGGCGTGAAGAAGTGGCGTAGCCAACACGGTGCACCCGGCGAGCTCGAATGCGGAACCAAGGCGTCGAAGACCAGCGATCGGCGATGATCCAAGGCAAAAACGCGGTGGTTGCGGACTTCAACTCAACGAGCTTCCTTGCGCTCACCACGGCGTTCCTCGCTAAGCGGGTCCGACCAAAATCTGCGGTACGCTCACGAGGAACCTCGGCGAGTACCCCTTCTTTTATAGCCTCGGCGTTCGAGCCCTACGGCGGGAAGTCCGAGTCGTTCTGGCGGCGGACTCAGAGTTCGCATCGGAGACGAAGAATGGCGATGCGACGCGTGTCCACGATCAAACGGCCAAGACAAAGGCGCACGCGGCCTTCCTAGATCGTTGAATCGCGCGCGAACGGCTCGATCTAGGGTTTTCCCCCAGAGGTTCACGGGCGACTGGCGCAGAAGCAGAGCCTCAAGCGCCTGATCTTTGGGCTCGCCCAACAACATTCACCGACTTTTTAAAGATTTCTTATTTAAAATAATTCCAGAAATTCATTTTATTTATTTTAAAGGATAAAACTATTAGGAAAAATCCAAGAAAAATCTCAAAAATACTTTGAGACATTCTGGACTCAAATCAAATATTTTTGGCAAAACTTTATTTTTACTTTGCACAGATTTAAATAGATTTGAATTAAAGGGCAATAAACTTAATTTAAAATTTAATTCAAATAAATTCCGAAAAATCCAAATAAATTCCAGAAAATCATAAATACACATTTAAGCAATAAAACTTAATTAAGCCAAATTTTGGGATGTTACAATACCTCCTTTCTGGGGACATCTATTAGCATAATGCCCCAGCTCATTGCAACTGTAGCACCTTCTGGCGGCTGACTGCTGCACTCCTCCTTGAGCATTGTTACCCTGAATCGGCGTCTGATAACTCTGTCCTGTGGTCGCGACGCAGTGTTCTTTGGTTACCGCGAGCTTGCGATTGGAGCACAGCAAGCGTTGTGGGTCATCCTCATTCGCAGGTGGTTAGGGCGTCCACTTTGGTTGGTCATCAAGCGCTTGCGATTTTCCTCCAGTTCTTTGCGCTTATCCTCCAGGATCAAAGCCTTGTTTACCAATTCTTGAAAATCCGGAAAAGTGTGGGTAATTAGCCCCACCTGCAGCTCTGAGTTTAGTCCTTTCATGAAGCGGGACTGCCTGGCCTTGTCCGTCGCTACGTCCTCAGAAGCATAGCGAGCTAACTGCGTGAATTTGTTCAAGTAATCGCCACCGGTTGGCCTCCTTGCTTAAGCCCCGAACTCTTCCTTTTTCAGTCCATCATCCCTTCCGGTACATGGAATCTGGCGGAAGGCCGTTGCAAACTCTTCCCATGTGATTTCCATGGGTGCTTCATGAGCGACACAATAGTTCTCCCACCATTCTCGCGTTTGTTCCCTCTAGGCGATGGGATCGTAAAGAACCATCTCATGGCCTTCACATTGAGTGATGTACAATTTCCTCTCAATGGTTCTCGACCAATCATCCGCTTCCAAGGGATTGACATTTCACGAGAATGTTGGCGGTCGGGTCCTCATGAAGTCCGACAACTTGGAGTAAGGGCGAGGCCCGCCATTGTTGTTACGGCGGCAATGGGTTGTTGGCGCAGCCATATTGGTCATCTGTTTGCATCATAGTGCGCATCAAGCGAGTTTGTGCGTGAGAAAAGCTCCCAAGTTCTGCATATCCACTGGCGGTGCTTGCTGCGGTGGTGCTCCTTCATTGGGATTGTTGCCTGAGCGCAGACCACTTCCTGAAGCTCCATTGTTGCTGCGAGTGTTCACCATCTGCTTGATTGCTTCTTGGGTTAGGAAAGATAGATGTAGCATAGATAAGATGCAAGAATTTCTAAGGCGGGGGAAACAGGTTAAACCCAACTTAAATAATCTTTATTGATACTTAGTATGGCTGCTTACAATGCCTAAGGGCTTTGCAACGCATACTGCACACTCAGCAAACAATTAAGAACCAAACTAAACATGCAACCTTAATGTCTACTAAAAGGTAAAGACTATCTTAAAGACGCGACTCAACACTCGAGTCTCAACACAACTCTAAGACCAACTCTCACTCATCCAGCCACCCTGGCTGGGACTAATCCGTCGCATACACCGGAGGGTGGGTTGGCATGGGTGCAAACCCATCCTGGTGACCCTCTGCTGGCTCCTCTGGCTCCCACTCACGCTCCTCTGGGTCTTCCTCTTCTTCTTCTTCTTCGGCGACTCCATCTGGCTCCTGGACGACCTGGTCCGCCAACTCCTCGGCTACCTGCAAGGCCTCCTCCAGCTCGCTGATGACCACAGCTCTGCGTCACGGGTCTTCGAAGCTCGCTCGGACACCCTCGATCTCGTACATCGTCTCCGGCTCTGAGCAATGTCCTCGAGTGCTCCTCTGGGCAATGGCGAACTCGGCAAGGTGTCTGCGTAGAGCACTCCCCTCCACGATCCATCGACGTTGCTTGCGCTCGCCTTTGTCGGGTGAAGCGAAACACGGTGTCATGGCTTCGTAGGCGTGGTCGTGGCGATCCGTCGTGAGCAAGTCGGTAGCCTCTGAATTCCCACCTCGTCACGTGAACCTCGGGTGGTGATGTGGATCGATGCGGTGGTCTCATCGCACTCTCAGCGAAGATGGTCGACTGCGTAAGAACCCCGATGCACACCGTTGGCGTTCTAGTTGCTTCCTCGGTAGAAGCGGACGATCGAAGCCTCCAATCACTTGAAGAACTCTCCACGGCTCCATGGCATAGCCACCTGTCTTGACTCGAAGGATTTGGAAGATCGGCATCTATTCAAAACAAAATTTTGAATAAGATCTCCACTCAAGCGACAACGAAAAGAAGGTAATTTAGCAAGGATGAGTAGAGGGATGAGATAAGCCAAGAGTTTCTTATTAGTCAATTTTACCTTTTTCTTTAGAAAATAATTTTGGACACTCTAAGAGATACCAACTACCTAGGGCCAAGACCTATAGTCAGTATGGCTCGATACCACCTTTGTCGGGACCGAATTTGCAAATCCGGACCCTCTGTGTATACCGCACTAGTCCGGGATCACGCTAGTGCACACAGCTCAACATAGATGCTATCATAGTCATACAGTGGAATATAGCATAACTTTAATAATTAATAGTAATCTTTGTCTTACATGATTATTGCCACAGGGCTTATAAAAGAAATAGCAAATAAGCGGCGGAAAAATAAATAAATAAGCGTAGCGACTCCCGATTCACCGCAGCAACCGATGAGGCTCGGACCTAAGCATTCGCATCCATATAATTCTCCTCCACGAAGGCGTAGATTCTTCCTCTTACGAAGTTGTTGTTGTTGGGGTGAGTACATAAAGCACTCAACAAGTTGTTCTGACAATGCAAGTCTAATATTCTATATGCTTGGCTTAATCCAAAGGAATGGCTAATATGGCTATTTTGCGAGAGAAGCGGTATTTAACAAGAATCTGATAAATAGATTGAAAAGCGATAAAACAATAATGATAATTAATATATTCAGCATTTATGAAGTAAACCAAATTTCCAATCCTAAATCAATTTCCACCTCCCATGGCACCCTGCCATCCCAACAAGTTTTTGTTTAACAAAAGTCTAACCCTTAACTGTAATTCCCGAGCATTGCCCAATACCGTGAGCACGGCTATTTGAATAGATTGTACACTCTGCAGAGGTTATGCACTTTACCCACACGATACAACCAAACACCACCAAGGCGAGTGATCATAACAAAGCCTTTACAATGCTACACCTAGACCCAGTACTGTTCGCTAAGGTTTCAACACTGAAGGGTTAAACCACCACAACAGGGCCCCCTCTTGCGCCATGTGAGTTAAACCGTAAACTCGGGACTCACTGTTCACCACGATAGTAACAAAATCTAGGACGATAGTACCAAAATCTAGGCTTCACAAATTATTCAGCTAGGCTGTCCCATTCCAGACATGTGGTTGCAAAAGAGACTCAGGTCAAAGGCTTGCAAGGTTAAGTCCTTAAAATGATTAAGGCAAGACTTCCACATACCCCTGCAAATCCTGGCCCACCTTGGCACACTGCCCCTTGCCACTTTCCCCAATCTAAATCATTACCACCCCAGTTGATTCCCAAGCACCACGTGCCCCCCCACATTTCAATCTAGTTGTGTGACCTCCTCGCCACGACAACTTGATAGCACTGTGTGACAACACATGACACAACAATTCTTAAACATTGTTCCATATTCCATTAGTCAAGATTAAGTAACAACATTCGGACACATGTGATGATGTGGCATGGCTAAGCAATCTACGACGGTCTAACTAGTCCCATGTTGATTATTAATATTAACCAACTATAATTCCACATCCTAGGATGACAATTAGATCATGGCATAAAATTGACAAGGTGTGATTTAATTCAATTAGGCATATCATCTAATTCCCAGATTAATTGAAATCTTTTATACACATAAAATATCATGCATAATTTAAAAGACAAAATAGCAATTTGGTGAAATTGGGTGCAACATGATCAAAGCACAACTTGCCTTGGAGTAGGTCCTGGTCTTGCTCTAAGCTTGGGTCTTGAAGCGATGAATCTTCCTCCGGATCACCGAGCAGTTCAACGTCTACGCGAAACGATGCAAAATAGCAAATAAACACCAAAACAGAGAGCAACCAAACTCCAAAAATAAAATAAAATTCACCAATAAATAGATCTTGATTTTACTCATTTTTAGAAATTTGAATAACTCAAATCCGAGTTAAGATGCAAAAGATATAGCCTTTTGAAGTTTGAATAAATACTGAAAATACAGAAAATAGAATTTCCGATTTTCCAGAATTCTTTTCTCTTGAAAAGATTTTTATTGCGCAACGCCGATGGCGTCGACCCGCCCGAGCCAATCGAGGACGACACCGTCACCTCGGCGCATGGACCCGGTCCATGGAACCGCCTCTGGTCCACCGTGGATGCGGCTCACAGCGCCTCGCGTCCGCGCGACACGCAGCGCGCATCTATCGGTGCGCGGCGCTGCGTGCCGATGCTCGACACGCGGCGTGCATCCGGGCGACGATCCGACGGCTACCGCCCTAACGCACATGCGGCGCGATCTTAACCGAATAGACCTGATCCAACGGTCCATGCTTACCCGAGTTGATCGCTGCGACGGCGACGCGGCACGATCTGAGATGTCCCCGGAAGATCCAACGGCCGTCCGAAGCTCCGAGGCGAAGATGGCAAGACGGCGGCGGATCGCCGGAGCGGAGGAGGAAGACCACCCGAACGGCGTTTCGGCGCGACATCGGCGAGAAGAAGTAGCGGCCGGTGCGGCTCGGCGCGGACGAGTCTGGATCTGGAACCCGGCGGATGGAGGCTTGACGGCGCGTAAACGGCGAAAAAGAGAGCGGCGCTACAAAGAACTACGGCGAGCTACTCGGGGCTAAACGGCAGCGACTCCGGCGAAGAGGCTAGTGCTACTGGCTGCGCAAGGGGACGAGGAACATCGGAGTGCAGGCTGTGGCTTTTATAGCCTCGACATGCGTGTAGGGAAGGAAACCCTAAGCAATCCGCGGTAGAGACGGCGCGCGCGGCGAACTCGGAAACCGAATCGGAGATGACAACCGAGAGCCATTCGATTTGCGATCAACGGCCACGATTAGATCCGAAGCGATACGATCCGATCCGTTCTTTTCAAAACCGACGGGCGCGATCTTGGCCTTCCAAAACAACGCGAGAATCCTCTCCGCCCGATCTTGATCCAACGGCCAAGGCGCTAGGGTTTCGGTGAGATGCAGATCGTCCGATGGAAATCCAACGGCCAAGCGGGGTGGCGAGAAGCAGGCGAGCAGGCCACCTGCTTTGGGCCCGCAAGACACAAGATCTTGGGCTTTGGCCCGATCTTTCATTCGATTTTCAAAATTATTTTTGATTTAAAATAATTCCTGAAATTAGATTAATTCATTTAAGGTAATTAAAATATCAGGAAAAATCCAAGAAAATTCTCATAAATATTTCGAGACATTTTGAATCCAAATGAAATATTTTTGGCAAAACTTCATATTAGTTTTATCTATATATAATTAGTTTTCACCAAAGGTTCAATATACTTAATTAAAATAAATTCTATTAAATCCCAGAAAATCCAATAATTTCAGAAAATAATTAAAATGCACATAAGTGAAACTATAGGCCAAATTTTGGGATGTTACAGTGACCTAAACGTTAACTCAGTCAGGAGCACTGCCTCTGCACCATAGACTAAGAAAAATGGTGTTTCATCGGTGGCTCGACTAGTCGAAGTACGAACAGCCCATAGCACCGAGGGGAGCTCAATTGCCTATCGGGTTGAGTAGACCCTGAGCCTATCGAACACATGGGTCTTGATTCCCTACAGGATTAAACCATTGGCACGTTCGACCTGACCGTTACTCTGAGGATGAGCTACGAAAGCAAATCAAAGTTTGATACCCAAATCTTCGTAAAAGACTATGAAAGCATTGCTTTTGAACTGTCTACCATTGTCTGTAATCACTCGATTAGGGATGCCAAATCGAGTAACAATGATCCTCATGAACTTCTTAGCCGCTTCTGATGTGATGTTCCTGACAGGTTCGGCCTCGATCCACTTAGTGGACGTGTCGATGGCTACAAATAAAAAATTTTAACCTCCTTGAGCTCTCGGGAATGGTCCCAAGATATCCAAGCCCTAGACAGAGAAAGGCCAAGACAGAGGAATAGTTTGCAGTGCCTAGGCCGGTCGGGTGGTTTGCTTGCCATAGAACCAACAGCTCACGCACTTTTTCACCCGCTCGCAAGCGTCCTAGAGGGCAGTCGGCCAATAGAACCCTTTTCAAAAAACTTTTCCGACTAAGGTGCGATAGGACGCATGGTTGCCGCAGATGCCTCCATGGACATCGAGCAATATCTTATTGCCCTCTTCCTAAGCGATGCACTTCATCAAGATTATGTTACTCCCCTTTCAGTAGAGCTCCGTCTACCAACCGTATAGCTTGGACTTACGTGCAATTTTCTCGGTTGTTGCATCATCGTCAGGGACTTCTCGACCTTCGAGGTAGGCTTCGAATGGAGTCATCCAAGTTGGTTCGCGTTCGAGTAGTGCAGCTTTCGTGTTTGCAGTTTTTACCTCGCTAACTCGACCAGACCGCTGGCCGAGTTGGGCATCATCGGCCTCCCGTACCGGGGAGGTCTATGGCTTGAGAGTTTCTCGATGAAGAATCCTATGGGCGTTGGCAAACGAGACGAAGCGAGCTTGGCACGTTCGTCAACAGCGGCATTGTCACATCGCTGGGTGTGTCTTACCTGGAGCCCTTCGAACTTGTGCTCCAGCTTGCGAACCTCATTCAGATATGCCTCCATGTTGTCATCCGAGCACTAGTACTCCTTCTGGACCTGGTTCATGACTAGCTGTGAGTACCCTTTCACGAGTAGTCGTCTGACGCCAAGCGACGTGGCTATGCGGAACCCATTGACCAGTCCCTCATACTCTTCAACGTTGTTAGAAGCTTGAAAATCAAGTCGGATAGCATACTTCAGCTCTTCACCTGTTGGAGATCTAAGCACGATGCTAGCCACCGAGCCATGAAGGGTAAACGACCCATCAAAGAACATGGTCCAGTGGTCATCGACCGCCTTGCGCTCCTTTTCTTCCACATGTGTCCATTCCGCGATGAAGTCTGCTATGATGCCTAATTTAATCCTGGTTCGTGGCGCGAAATCAACCTTGATCTCGTTGAGTTCGACCGCACATTGCGCTATTCGACCCGTTGCCTCACGATTACATATCACCTCCTTGAGCGGATATGTGGTCATGACCATGACCTTGTGCACCTGGAAGTAGTGCCGCAGCTTTCGGATGCCATCAAGACTGCATACAACATCTTCTATACCTGAGGGTATTGTGCCTTGGCGTCGTGCAAGACTTCGCATACGTAGTATATCGGTTTCTGGACCTTAGTCTTGGTGTCAAGGCAATCCCGTTCGACCACCAGGACGGTGCTTACTACCTGAGGCGAGGCTACAATATACAGAAAAAGCTCCTATTTTTCATGAGGCGAAGTTAGAACTGACGAAGATGATAGGTACCTTTTTAGATCTTGAAAAGATCCTTCCGCCTCCTTGGTACATTCGAAAGAATCCTGCCTCTTGAGTAGCTTGAAGAAAGGTAGCCCTCACTCACTCATCCGAGAGATAAATCGACTAAGGGCAGCGATACAACCTGTGAGTTTCTGTACCTCCCTTAACGTCCGCAGGGGGCGCATCTGGTTGATGGCCTCAATTTTGCGTGGGTTGGCCTCAATGCCTCGACTAGACACCAGGAAGTCGAGAAGCTTGCTGGACGGAATGCCAAACGTGCACTTCTCGGGATTAAGCATCATTCGATACTTTCTGAGGTTGTCGAGCGTTTCCTCAAGGTCGACCAACAGAGTGCTGCTGGTTCTTGACTTTACTACGATATCATCGATGTACGCTTCCACATTCCGCCCGGTTTGGGACTTCAGGCAATTTTGAATGCAACGTTGATATGTAGCACCAGCACACTTTAACCCAAAAGGCATCTTAACATAACATAATACACCAATGGGAGTAGTAAAGGCGGTTTTTTCTTCATCCTCGACAGACATGTTAATTTGGTGATACCCCGAGTAGGCATCTAGAAAACTTAGCTGTTCACGGCCTGCAGTTGAATCTACAATATGGTCGATGCGGGGGAGTGGAAAATGATCCTTGATGCAAGCCTTGTTGAGGTTGGTGTAGTTGACGCACTTCCTCTACTTGCCGTTGGGTTTTTTGACGAGGATTGGGTTTGCCAGCCACGTCGGGTGATGAACCTCTCGGATGAAACCAGCCTTCAGGAGTTTGCTGACCTCCTCTTGTATGGCTTGTTTCCGGTCTTTCGCAAATCTGTGATGTTTCTACACCACCGGCTTGGCGCTGGGTTCCATAGCCAATTGATGCTCGATCACTTTGCTGGGGACCCCGGGCATGTCGGACGGTTGCCATGCAAACACGTCACAGTTTGCCCGAAGGAAAGCGATGAGCTCGAGTTTCTATTTGGGGTTATGGTCAGCACCCACCTTAATCGTCTTGGAAGGCTCTAACGGGTCCAGGGGCACTATCCTGATGCCTCCTTTGGTCTTCTTATCCTTGTTGCTACCGTTGCTCGAGCTCTCAACAGCGCTGCTAGACACAAGAGCTTCGGACTTCTAGCGCTTGGCTCCCTCATCATCAGCGCTGGTCGCTATTCCACACAGGTGTTTCGCCATTTCCAGGCTCTTTTTGTCGCATCTGACTGCGGTGCGCTGATCTCCTTTGATTGTGAGGAACCCTTTTAGTGCTGGGATCTTGACAGCTTAGTATGCATAACGCACCACGACAATGAACTTGGCTAGCATGGGGCAGCCTAAGATCACATTGTAAGCAGTTTCAAAATTCGCCACATCGAAAAGAAGCTTTCAGTCCGGAAATTTTATGGCATGCCGAACGTGACTGGTAGCTCAATCTGGCCGAGCGGCGTGGAAGACGATTGTGGAGTTATGACATGAAACGGCTCTGCTCCATCTATGATCTCTGTCCGGGGGATCCCCATGTTATCTAGCGTCTTGGCGAAGATGAGGTTTAGTGAGCTACCCCCATCGATCAAGGTTCGAGCGACCTTTACATTGATGATGGTTGGCTCTACCACTATGGGGTATCAGCCCGGATGTGGGACCACAACTGGGTGATCCGCCTGGTCGAAAGTGATTGGTACTTTCGACCATTTGAAGAACCTAGGGAGGGCCGACGCAGCCAGGTTGACCTCCCTTTTGATTGCCTTGTATCTCCTCTTGGACTCATACGTGGAAGATCCTCCAAAGATGTGTGCCAGTTTGTGATCAGCCCCGTGGTATTCGGGCTCATCGTCCAGGGACTTCTCCTTGGCCTACTTGATCCCACGCTCAGCAAGTGCGGCTTTAAGCTTTTCCTGACCTTTCCTGCCGATCACGTGGCACTCATCAAAATCATGCTTGTCAGTTCGGTGGATCAGGTAGTACTTACCACCACCACGACTTTGGCCTTTGCTGTCGCCTGTGTTGCGCGCCTTGCCCCTTTCGACCACGGCCACGGTGGGGTCACCTTTGCGCTTCTCCCCGTGGTTCTTATTTCGTTCGCTCCTTGCTTGGATGACTCGGGTTTGTCATCGTCTGCTCTAGGGCTGTCCACGTGGTCACAAGCCTCGGCACGTTTGGCGTACTTGTCTGCCAGCTCAAAAAGTTCCATAGGAGTTTGGATCTTTCGAGTGGCTAACTTTCCCTTCAACTCCTTATCCCTGACGCCGTTCTCAAAGTCCACGATGATGGCCTCGTCTAAGATGTTAGGAATAGAGTTTCGCTTATCGCTGAAACATCAGATAAAACCACGCAATGACTCACCTGGCTTCTGCACCACCAGATGCAAGTCGGTACGAGTTCCAGGGCGTTCGTAGGTGCCTTGGAAATTGGCAAAGAACTGGGCCCGCAACTCTAGCCATGAGGATATCGAGTGTGGTGGAAGGTTGAGTAACCAAGACCTGGCTGCACCATCAAGGGTAGTGAGTAAGTAGTTGGCCATCACCTTTTCATTGACACCAGCTGCCCTCATGACCGTAGTGTAGATCGGCAACCACTCGATCGGGTTTATCTTGCTCGAGTACTTCTTGATGGGGCCTGGCTTGAATTTATCCGGCCACCTGACGGTATGTAGCTCGGGGCTGAAGGCTTTACATCCTTCACCATGGCCCTCGGGGGTCACTGGCCGTAGACCTTGCTGGGGGAGAAACCTTCGCTGTGTGGAAGAATGGCCCCTTGAGGGTGGAGACTCACCTCGCCATGCCAAGCAAGTAGGTGATTGGCCCCTCGAGGATGGGGATGCATGTTTCCGCCACTCACGGTCCTCCTGTCTATGTTCCTCCCTCTGATCTCAGATGACGTCACGCAGGTCTCGTTGATCGTGCGGAATTAGATTCTGAAGATCTTCAGGGCACCCTCGACGGAGGTTGGAGTGTGTTGCCCTAGAAATTCTTTGGTTAGAGCTAGCTGCTATCGACTCTGTTACTCGATGGTGGTTGGACAGCCCTGACCGTTGGCTCCTTGGCCCCGGCTGGCTGGGTCGCGTTAGCCTCGAGTTGGCGGCTCGAGAGGTCTGTGCATATGCCGCGTCAAGTAGTGTTTTCATCTAGTCGAACACTGGAGTCATCGGGTTGCTCGGTTCTAGTGGGGGAAGGGATTTTAGCAGCACATGAGCACAATGGACATTTGCTTTAGGGGTACTAAAACACCGCTGTTGTGGCTCTGATGGGACGCTGTCACCGGAACGAAGTCGTGCTTTCCGTTGTGGCCGTGCGGTCTAGGGACTTGTTGCATCTAAAGCTCTGCGCCTACGGACGAGGCGTTGTGGGGTCACCGAGGGCAAGCTGCCTTGATAGATTAGCCACGATCCCTATTGCGGCCGCGGCTGCCAAGTCACGCCTATGTACTGTAGTGTCGGGTGCTATAGTGTTTGTGGCCAATCGGGCTACGTCTATCAATGCCGTGAGGTTTTGAGGCGTGTGCAAAGGGATTAGGGGTCCCTGGCCCCCTGAGGTGTCTGCGCCTGGGTTCTTGTTCTGGGAATCCTCAGCAGTAGCACCGTTGTCACCCGCAGTCACAAACACGCACCGATCTATCTGGCTGCTGCCCTGACTGCTGCAGGTGTTGCTTTCGTCTTCACTTTCTGTGTCAATGCACATTAAGACGTTGGGCTCCATTGGGTCGAAGTCGAGGAAGCCTACTTCTCGGCGTGGATCCCATGAGGAGGATTCGATAAAGCCGATGCGCAGGAGGTCTCCATTCATCCCCCATCGGTAGAGCATCGCTCCAAAAGCGATCTCATCTCCGCTTGGAGGTGCTTGATCCAGGGTGGTGACCGACAGGTCGTCAGAGAATTCGTTGTTGGCATGCTCTGAAGACATGCTTGATCTGCAAGAAAACAGCTAAAAGCCCTTACCTGGCGCGGCAACTGTCGAAGGTTAGGAATCGACAATAAACTTATACCTCGGGTACCTTTGAGATAGCAGAGTCAAGCACGCAAACAGAGGCACATGATGTAGACAGGTTCAGGCCTCCGGGCGGAGTAATACCCTACTCCTATATGGATGATCTATGGAGTTGATGAACAAAGTACAGAACGATATGTCTAGCCCTAGTTACAATGCGGATTGCACCTAAGCTAAGGCTATGCTATGCTAGAGGATGACGAAACAGGCTTCGTCGGCTCCTTTGCTTTGCACACAAAGAAGAACTGCTTGCTGAAAGCTCTAATCTTTTTGGAATTTCTCGTATTTGCTTGTTATGGCTTCTTCTTCTCATAATCCTCTCCTAAGGACCCCTACCCCCGGCCTTATATAGTCGGGGTAGCCTGGCCTCAAGTCGAGTGGCATACTCGAGTCGATTTCCTCGTAACGGGAACACGATCAAGTCCTTCCTAATATGGAGTTATCCTTTCCTCGCATATCTTATCCCTCATAATTGGGCCCGTGATATCCGGAATATCTACATGTCGTTAGGACATATCCTCTGTGGACACATACCCCATGTTTAGACAGTCGACAAATGGTTGATACAGTTATTTTGCAGTGAAGCAACATTTTCAATTGAATACTATAAATAGATTAAAATATAGTAAAACAAATAACAATAATAATAATGTTTCAAGTATTTCTCAAAATAAAATGGCACATAGCCTAACCCAATTTCTATTACTTCCATTGCACATAACATACCTTTCCAAGTTTTATTTTATAAAATCTAACCCTTGTATAAAATCCCTAGCATTGTTCATAACCAGGGACATGGCTATTCAAATAGATTGACACTCTGTGGAGGTATACACTTTACCTACATCAATGTGCTTCATGGCGGACACCAACGACATCAGCGACTCCGAGCTCTACAGCGACTCGGACGATATACCCTCCTATGACCAGCTCAATGAAGCTTTCTGCAAACTAGGGAAATTTCATGCTAGAGCTAGAGCTAGGTGTACGAAGCTTAAGAAGAAAGTAGGTACCTTGACTAGGGAGTTAACTTCTCTTAGATCATCTCCCTCTCGAGTAAGTTATGACTGTTCATTGTGTGATGCTTTGCTTGTGGAGCTAGAGAACCTAAGGACTATGCATGATAGTGTGCTTACTGAGCTTGAGAGTCTTAGATTGAAGAATGCTAGCAATGAATCTGTTGATGCCATGTCTATAGATGCTAGTTTTCTTCATGCTCACTCTACTCCTTGTGCTAATTGCCCTAAACTTCTTGCTAAAATTGATGCCATGAGCACTCACCTTAGGAAGCTTTCTTCTAGAAATGATGAACTTGAATTGCATGCTTCTCAGGACCCAGTCAGCTCATGTGATGGCTGTAAGCAACTAAAAAATGACAATGAATCTCTAAATGTCAAGTGTGCTAAACTTGCTAAGGACTTACTAGATAAGTCACAAGAAAGTTGCTTGCAATGTGCTGAGATTGAGGGGGACTTGGATAAAATCCAAGTCGAACTTAGAAAGAAGTTAAAAGACCAAGCCCTTAGGATTAGAAATGCTCCTTGCGTTTCTTGTGAGGCCCTCAAGATTGAGGCAGCTGTGCTGCAGGAGAAAAATACACGTGTTGAGAGATCTTCTCTTTCTGGTTCTTCTTCCTCTCTTCCCTGTTCTTCATGTGCCTCTTTCTTTCGGGATTGTGAGTATCTCATGAGCACTCTTGAGAAGTTTGTAGGAGGCAAGAAGAAGTTCAATCTCATTCTAGACCAATCCAAAATTAGTCGATTTAATCAAGGTCTAGGATTTGACTACTTGGAGGACGCTCGGGCGCATCGTCCCACCATTGTGCGTGGCTCCAAGAGTGGTGAAATCATGGTAGCTCCTAGAGTAAGTACCACTGTGTTTAGATCTTTTGGAGTTGTCCATAGGACTTCTGACCAGAAGGATGCTTCTCATGTTACTTCTGCCTCCAGCAAGGCGAAGTACACATGCACCTTCTGTAAGAAGGATGGTCATCTAGTGAATTTCTGCTTCAGGCGTGCCAAGATCAGTCGGCGTGGGCGTGTCATTGCTCTTAAAGGTATTCTGGGTTATCCCCAGACCCTGAGTGCTCCTAAGGCACGCACTGCTTCTAGTCAGGTTAGAGAGTCGCCTGTTTTTTGGCAGATTCCAGGACTTGATTTTCGTGATATTTCTTCGAGTTTTAGTCCTAGAGCTGCTCATGGTCAGTTTACTCATCGTTCTCATGATATTCCTCGTTTTTTCCATCGAGGTAGATATCAGCGGTGTGAGGTGTTTTCTGGTAGGAGATCTAGGAAGCCTTACTGGGATGGTCCGGCTTTTGCACCACAGCGGGTCAACCCAATTCCAGCTCCTAGATCATCTACTAGAGTTGCTACTGATCTTGTTAGGGTTGAGTGTCAGAGAGACACTCGAGTCCAGTCTTCTTCTGTGGCTAGTACTCTGAGGTGTCGTGTGGTTCAGTATTGGGTTCCCAGGTCTTCACTCTATCCTAGTACTTAGTTATCTCTCACTCCTTTGACTTGATCAAGTTCGTCGGATGGGGAAGGGAGATGTTTGAATTGTCGACTCCGGTTGTTCTCGCCATATGACCGGAGACTCTCGTTGGTTCTCTTCCCTAGTCTGAGCCCTCGGTGATGAGTTGATCACTTTTGGGATGCTTCTTCAGGTAGAGTCATTGCTAAAGGTACCATCTGCATTAATAAAAATTTTATTTTTAAGAATGTTGCCTTAGTAAGCTGCAGTATAACTTGCTTTTTGTTTCTCAGCTTATCGATGACTCTTTCGAGGTAAGTTTTAAGAGTAATGCCTGTAGAATTCTCGAGTCATCAGGAGGGTTAGTTTGCGGGATTTCTAGATTTGGGAGAGTCTTTCGTGCTAATTTTTCTGCTTCTTCTGGAGACTCTCTTCGATGTTTGATTGCTTCTGAGTCCCGTGATCTCTCCTTCTAGCATAAGAGACTTGGTCACATTGGCTTTGATCACTCGACCAGAGTTAGCAGCCACGATCTCATTCGTGGTTTGCCCAAACTCAAGATGGTCAAAGACTTAGTTTGATCTCCTTGCCGATATGGCAAGATGGTTACTGCTTCTCATCCTTCAGTTACCGTAGTGTTGACTGATGCACCAAGATAGCTTTTACATATAGACACTGTTGGTCCAGCTAGATTGCAGTCAGCAGGAGGGAAGTAGTTTGTTCTTGTCATTGTTAATGATTTTCTAGGTATTCTTGGGTCTTTTTCATGGCCTCGAAGGATGAGACCTTTTCTCACTTCAGGGGTTTGGTCAGTAGGTTGTCTATTGAGCTCTCAGGTGCCTTACGAGCTATACACAGTGATAATGGTATGGAGTTCAAAAACTCGTACTTTGAGAGTTTCTGTGTAGAGTCAGGTTTAGAGCATCAGTTCTCCTCTCCCTACACCCCTCAGCAAAATGGCATAGTGGAAAGGAAGAACATGACCCTTGTTGAGATGGCCAGGACGATGCTAGATGTGTACAGTACTCCTAGGAAGTTTTGGGCTGAGGCTATAGCTACTGCTTGCCATGTTTCTAAACACGTGTTTTTGAGAGCACATTTGCGTCGCACTTCATATGAGTTGAGGTATGGGCGGAAGCCCAGTGTTTCTCATTTTCGTGTGTTTGGTTGCAAGATGGTAACCTATATAAGTTTGAGTCTCGTTCTTCTAATGGTATTTTTCTAGGTTACTCAACTTCTTCTCGTAGCTATAGGGTCTGGAGTTGTGAGGCGAATAGGATCATAGAGACCTGTGATGCGACCTTTGATGAGGCTAGTCCAGGAGCTAGACCTGATATATCAGGCTCTTCTTCCCTCTCCAAGACCTTCTTTGTAGAGGATGAGGATGATGGAGATGACGGTGATCCACCTGATCCAGTCCCCTCTACACCTAAGGTGCCTCCTGTTTCTATCTCATACCTCAAGGAAACCAGCCCTTACCTTCAGTCTCTCCTTCAGCAAGTGGCTCTGATCCTACCTGCTTCTTTTGTTCATGAGGTAGAGGCCACTTCTACTTCTGGACCTCCCTGCCATATTCAAAGGCGTCATCCACCTGATCAGATCATTGGCGATCTGTTTGACCGAGTCACACGCTCAAAATCAGGCTTGTCCAGCTTCTTCCTCCACTCAGCCTTTGTTGCCTTTTTTGAGCCGAAGGATGTTTCTCATGCATTATCCGATGAGTCTTGGATTAATGCTATGCATGAGGAACTTAAAAACTTCGAGAGGAACAAGGTATGGCAGCTTGTCGAGCTCCCATATGGTCATAATGTCATTGGGACCAAGTGGGTGTTCAAGAACAAGCTCAGTGAGTATGGGGTTATCATTCAGAACAAGGATAGGCTAGTTGCACAGGGCTTCACTCAGGTTGAGGGTCTTGACTTTGAGGAAACATTTGCCCGTGTAGCTAGACTAGAGGCTATTAGAATCCTGCTTGCATTCTCGGCATCCAAGGGTTTCTGTCGGGACCCGGATTTGCAAATCCGAAACCCTCTGTGTATACTGCACTAGTCCAGGATTACGCTAGTGCACATAGTGGAAACATAGATGAAATATCATTCTATACAACGAATTAACTAAGAAAAAGGCAAACTATTATTGAATAAAGCATCACACCTTATGGTCAATGTTTACACCATTATGCCTTTAGGGCTTAAGAAACAAATAACTAATTGCAGCGGAAAAGATAACTTGGGCCATTCGATATGCCACAGGAAATCGTCTAGGGAACGCCTTCCTAATCCACGTAGTCTTCATAGTATTCCTCATCATGATATTCAACATTTCCCCATCCTTCCTCAGTAACTGATCAACAAAGGCGTATAGCCGTGAGTACAAAAGTACTCAGCAAGCCGTAGGGAATTGTTGCAATATATTCATGCACGGCGTGACAAGGATAGCCATATGGTTCATTTGCAGAAGGCAATAACTTATTGAAATACAGTAAATAAATTGAAAGCATATTTATGAAAAGATAATAAATAACTGGTAAATCAATAGTAAACAATATGAATAGAATGGCGAGGCATCACCCTACACCATCTAAAACAATTATCAACCCACTATATTCAACAGTATTAACTTTAGACAACAAAACAACAGTGAACTCCCTGTTCACATCCCAACAATTACACATTCCAATATTTCATGAAACACTCTATACCCCGTGTGAAATTCCCAGGCTTGTCCATGACCGCGGACGCTTGTATTCGAATAGTTTTACACTCTGCAGAGGTTGTACTTCTTTACCCACAAGACATTATCATCTCTTTGTGCAATTGATATTAGCACACTTTCTTTGGTGTGCCGCAGAGAGATCATAACAAAGCCTTTACAATGCCCTGTCTAAACTCGGTACTGCCCACTAAGGTTTCACCCCTCGGGCCCCCTCTTGAGCCCTCGGGCCCCCTCTTGAGCCATGTGAGTCTACCCGTTCACTCCGGAACCCACACCACCAATTTGTAGTATTTAAGGCTAGACATTGCAAATTAATCAGCTAGGTCTGTCCCATACCAGACTTATAGTAGTACAGTTAGGCCCAATACAATGGCGTACAAAATTAAGTCCTTAAGTTATCTCAAGCAAGACATCTACATCCCAATGTGCTAGAAAGCACCCCTTTACTGCACGATCACTTGCCTGAGGGAAAACAATTCGTTCAACCAAGACCAATGGCAAACCCAGCCATGGTACAACAAATTTTACAACAGTGGCTATCAGCCACACTTTAATATCTCATTAAGTCAAGATTAACATTATTCAACATGTGATATGAATCCCATCGTACAACTAAGCATGTCTAAGCATAGCTACAATAACCCAGTGTTGGTAGTATGATTATATCCAACTAGTAATGACCCAACCTAGGGTTAACAATGGATACATGTCATCCCAATAATCAAGGTGGTATAATGTCAACTAGGTACATAGCTACTCCCGGCAAATAATCATTGTACAGAAATAGCATGCAATTATATAAAGCAAAGTACTTTTACAAACATAGGTCCAATATGATCAAAGGTTATGACTTGCCTTGCTGATCTAGTGCTGAGTCTTGATCTTCGAAGTCTCTGTTCGCTCCTCCGGGATTAGCGTCTACCGGAAAAGAAAGCAATGAAACCAAATAAATACCAAACAAAGACTCAAACAAGATCAAAACTGAAAATAGATGGCTCTGGAAGGTAGAGCTTGATTTTATAAAAATTTAGAAATTTGAATCGCCTCAATCGGAGTTCGTATGAGAGAAAACGGTGTCCTAAAAAATTAAATCAGAGAAGATAGAAAAATACATTTTCTGGAATTATTTTTCTAAAGAAAAACAGATTTATTACGCAATCGCTGACGTCATCCGGAACTCAATGGACTGGGTCCACGGCACTGCACCGGTTCACCGCGCACCCGGTGCACGGATGACGTGGTGCTTGCGTCGGTGACACGTAGGCGAAGTGGCTGACGTGGCGGCTGAGGTGGGCGTTGACGTGGACTTGCCATGGGTCGCACATCCAACGTGGGCACTGATCGGACGGCAGAGAGGCAAGCACACAGGCGATGGAGGCGTGGCAAGATCTAGAGAGCATGGGGGTGATCGGACGGCCACAGATCATCGACGGAGGCACAAACTTGCCAGACACGGGGAAGAAGAAACGGCCGACGGCAGAGAGGAGGTCGCGGGCGACACGAAGAGCTGCTCGGTTGCGGCGGAGAGGATCCAACAGAGGAGCTAGAAGCGGCGAAAAGCTTCAGTTGCGGTGGAGAACTCCGGCGAGCTCGGGCAAAGCAACGGCGGCGACTCGGGTTGCACGAGATGGGGCAAAACAAGCTGCGGCGTGAGGGAAACCTCGGACGAGGGTTGGCGGCACCTTAAATAGGCCTGGGGAGGCGTGCGAGGCACAGACTCCGAGAGGTGGCGCGGACGCGGTTCGGACGCGGCGGCGGCTAGGGTTTGCGACAGCGGCGCGGGCTAGCTTGGCCGAGCAGGCGACTGGGCCGGGCGACGCGCGAGGAAGCGGGCTGGCAAGCGGGCAAACCGGCCAAGGAAAAATGGGCCACGAAGGAAAATAGGAATGGGCTGAGGCGCTAAATAGGAACGGGCCGAGGAAGATTCGACCTAGGAGCAGTTTTGAAATTGAAAACATTTTTCGATTTAATAAATTTCCATAAATTCAATTAAAAGCAAATAAATAGTAGAAAAATCTCCAAAAATACAGAAAAATTAATTGAAGCACAATGAACCCAAATAAAACTAAAAATCTTTAGTTTGATGAATAGTTTAGTCAAATTAAATCCTTTATTTAATGGAAAGTTAAAATTAAGCTTGGACTAATTCAAGAAAAATGCAAATGGTTCATTTTCAAATTCAAACATTCCAAAACTCAAATTTTGGGATGTTACAACTTCAGGCTTTATCAAATGGATGTCAAGAGTGCATTCCTCAATGGCTATGTTGAGGAAGAGGTGTATGTCAGGAAACTTTCAGGATTTGAGAACCCCAAATACCCGAACCATGTTTTCAAGCTTTCTAAAGCCTTGTATGGACTTAAGCAGGCCCCTAGAGCTTGGTATGAAAGGCTTAAGTCCTATCTTCTCAGTCATAGTTTCAAAATGGGTATAGTAGACAAGACTCTGTTCATCATACACCAGGATTCTCATTTCCTCCTCGTCCAGATTTATGTGGACGATATCATCTTTAGTGGCTCATCTCATTCTCTTGTGTCTCTGTTTTCTGATGTGATGAGCATAGAGTTTGATATGAGTATGATGGGCGAGTTGAGCTACTTTCTCGGCCTTCAAATAAAGCAGACTCGGGAGGGTACTTGTGTATGTGCGCTCGATTTCGAGCTTCTCCTCGCACCTCTCACCGCCAAGAGGTGAAGCGCATCTTTAGGTACCTTCGAGCTACCATTGATTATGGTATTTGGTACTCTTCCTCTTCTTATCTGTCCCTTAGAGCCTTTTCCGATGCCCACTTTACTGGCTGTAGGATAGATAGGGAGAGCACTTCTAGCACTTGCCAATTCATTGGCACTTCTCTTGTTTCTTGGTCTTCTAAAAAGCAATCCAGAGTTGCACAGTCCACAGCTAAGGCCGAGTATGTTGCTGCAGCCAGTTGTTGTTGCCAGGTGCTCTAGATGAGATCGATCTTGCGGGACATTGGGTTAGAGATAGAGAGTGTTCCACTTTTCTGTGATAACACTTCTACTATCTGCATTGCTGATAACCCGGTGCAACACTTTAGGACCAAGCACATTGATGTTAGATATCACTTCCTTAGAGACCATATGGAGAAGGGAGACATAGTGCTTCAGTTTGTGGAGAGTGATCACCAGATAGCCGATATCTTTACCAAGCCTTTGGATAACTCTAGGTTTGTGGCCTTAAGAGGAGAGCTTGGAGTTGTGTGCCCTTATGGCTTATTGTGAGGGGGAGCTGGTTTGTATATTATATATTATATGTATTTCCTTCCAGTTTTTCCTTTCTCTTGTTTTGTTCTGGGTGCTTATGGGGTTTATTTTCTAGAGTTATGAGTTCACTTCACTTAGACTTCTGGCATGCTTTGCATGGACCTCTCATCTTGTGCTTTAGGTTGCTATCATGCGCAATTAGCTGTTCTCTCTTCTCTCTAGGTTGAATTCCCTCAAAGTCTTATAAGTCTAGCAGGTGTTGGGCCCCCTAGGTAGATAGGGTCTGTGTGCACTCATTACCTTGGGATCTAGAGCCAGCTTCCCTATGTCAGTCATTGGGGAAGATGAGAGCGAGTCTAAGCTATAGTGTTCTCTACTAACTTTTCGATACTCTATAGCCACCCAGTATGCAGTTTCTCAACTTTTATCTCCTCATTCTGTGTTTTTTGTTTCGATTGAGTTCATTTGGTTTTCCTTGAGCTTAATTATGCTAATAACTCAACTTGAACCAAATTTGTGCTTAAAATTGATTCATGTGTTGAGGGGGAGTTTGAAAATCTGTTCATGCATTGCATATAAGCTTTATTCTCTATTTAATGAGCTTTGTCTATTATGCAAATGAGCTTCTATTCATGTTATGCACCATGCTACTTTTATGAAGAAAATTGCTAGCTTAGATATGTCCAAGTTCATTTTGTCTTGCTAAGCTTGTTAAAATTTAAAAATTAAAGCTTTAAATGAAAACTTGATTAAACATGTTGCTTTTACATGCTATGTTTCTTCCCTAGGTGCATATGCTGTTATTTGAAAAAATTTGGATTTCTACTAGAGTCCCTATTGTTGGTGATATGCCCTTGAGGCGATCATAGAGATAATTGTATCACGCCTTATGTTTATAAAACAATATAATTGTTTTCCTTTGAATAAATATAGATTGGATTAATCAACAAGTAAGTGACTTGTTCGTGCAACTTTTTTCATATATTGATATTATTCAAGTTATACATGATCGGTTATCATAATATAGGACAATTATGTTTCATAGATCAGCACATGTATTGATTGATGACCATGTTTCACGGGTCATAGAGATATGGAGATATCCAATCAATAATGTGGACACATGTTAGAGAACATGCGTTGGATAGACCCATATGAGACACTGCGAGAATTGTAATATATATATTCTTATGTGTTATCAGTTGGTCTCATGCATTGTGTATGTATGTTCCTTAGACCTGAGATCGTCATTGGTTTCCTAGATGTGTAATGGTTTACTTAGGAGCTACCGAACGCTACTCTTTAACCAGGTAGTTATAAAGGAAGCTTTCGGGTTTACTATGAAACATGCTGAGGTACATGAATGATCAAGATGGAATTTGCTCCTCATATATAACAGAGAGATATCTCTGGGCCCCTCAAGGTAGATGGATTAAGTAAGTGCATGGCCATACCGGATGTGATTGAGAGTCAATCTAGATAAATTATTCCACTACTGTATGAGTGAAGAGATCGAGCTGTCATAGGATGACACGACTCTCGCATTGAGCTTGATCTGATATCGTGAAGCAAAGGGAATATGACATTATCACATTATAGTAGGTTCGTCCGATGCTTGATGGATATTTGAGAATCGATATGTACTACTAGGCACAGCTGTCGATTATCGATCGGAAAGGTTTTTCCGAGTCGTGTTCAAATATACATGAACCGATAGGGTCACACACTTAAGGGGTTGGAATATAGTGGTATGGATTGGATCCATCACTAATGGGCCAAGTGGGCTTTGTCCTTCAGTTGGGCCCTAATGTAGGGTTCCACTGCAAGGGAGGGGACGGCTATATAAAGGGAGTTCGTGGTTGCAATTGATATGTGAGAGGATGTAGCCACCGAAACCCTAGCCGTCTCTACTTGAGCCTTCCCGTGCGCGCTGGTGCTGGCAAACCGACGCATGGCGTTCTTTTCCCGAACGTGTGGACGCCAGTAGAGGTGTTGCTGCTACTGCGACGCTGATCGAAACGATCGACCACCGCTCGAGGAGGATCGGCCACTGCACGAGGAAGATCGACTACTGCAACAGGACGCGCACTTCGTTGATTCGGGCTGCATCAACTTCCTTCCGCTGCACTGCGCGTCTAGTGGTAACGATCCATGATCATTTACTTGCGTGGCTTTCTGGTTTACGAGGTAGATTTTTAATTGTGTGCTAGCGTAGCCTACCTGTATCCCTTCACCTATAGCAACTTGGGTGAAGCTAGATAGATCCATACTCGAGTCCTTCACTTGCTCATAAATCTATGTGCTAAAATGGAAATAAGAAATTTACTCTTTTTGCAAATTGATCTCAACACTTTACATTCATAAGACAGCCTCCCATTGCACATCCTCTTAAGAGTTCTTCTTGAGATGGTCGATTATGGCTTGAGTCAATTACATGTGAAAAATGCAAATAAAAAAATATAAGTGGGTAAAGAATACAAATAATATTACACATTTGCACCCCCACTATGTCATTTGAAGTTTTAAAGCAAAATTTGCATTAAAGATGTTTGAGCTCGAAGGATCTTGTATACACATCTAGCTTTCCCAAAGTGTTGATTAGGTTAAACTCTAGGTTTTTCCATTTACTCCATTGTATGGCTTTGTCCCTAGTTTAGAAACTATGCTAAGTGTTGCAATTGTTAAATCATACAAAAATGACATTGTCTTGTACTTTAGCAAACTTGACATTTGCACTTGGACATGTTTTAGTTTAGCATAATCTAAACTTGAGTAGCTTGGTGTCATATTTTGTCTATATGGTCACTTGGATAATCTTCAAAGCTCTTTTAGGTTGCATTTTCATGCATACATATGAAAAATTTTTATCTTGATGCCTATATTGCCAAAAGGGGGAGAAATTGTAGAAAAGGCATCATTAAAAAGATAAAAATGTGAATGCATTTTGGTTCCTATGGTCATGGTAAAAACTTGTTAATTCTTAGGATCATAAGTATATTTGAGCTTTTCTTGGAATTTTAGAGCTTTTGTGGAAAACTTGTTCTTTCTATTAGCTTGCTCTAAAATCCTCCTTGCCAACTTGGTTATGATCTTATTTTCTTTTTCTCTGGACCAAGTTTGGCTTTGCAATCAAATCAAATTGCTTTCTACCTTCTTTTTCAAACTCAAATTCTATGCCTTTCAGGTGTTTGTTAATATACTCATCGAGGGAGAGATTGAAAGACCATGTGGATGTCTATCCTTGGTGGTGATGAGTTATTAACTGTGTTTAAGCATGAGGTGCTTAAGTTTGAGATTGTTTTGAGCGCTATTCTAAATTTGAAGCAATTTGAGTTTTGTTTGGAACTTGTTGTACGACCAACCATGTTCAAGCGGTAGCACTAGGGTGTCGGTACTACCGGCCCTAGGGGCGGTGTGAATTTCCAGAGAGTGCATTCGCTGAGGTTTTTACAGTGTGCGGTACTACCATCCATGTGGAAGGGGTAGCACTAGCCTCAGGCCGGTGTGAAAATTCCAGAGAGCAGTGTTTTGGGTTTTTGGATGTAGGGCGGTGCTACCGGACCTTATGATCGTGAATGATCCAAAAATTGTGATTTTCGGAGTTTAATTGCATATCTTTTTTAACATTGCTATGTGATGGGTATTTCTTGTCTTTGATGGTTGTAAGACATCGGTGCTTGATCATGGTGAGGCAGAGGATGATCAGGACTAGGCAAGGTGCGCCAGAGGTCCAGACCGTCGAGGATCGGCGGAAGATGATTGGAGATGGAGTCACTATGAGCCGAGAAGACAAGGAATGGATGAGATGCTAACTTAGAGCGACTCAGATCAACGAGGGCCGTCGGATCGCGGTCTAGGTGATAGAGTAGCGGGTCTAGTTAATATGCTTTGAAAAACATGGGAAAACCCATTATGTTAGAGGGTTTCGGGTTAGCCCATGTATGAGTGAGTGAGTCAATCTCAACGTTTGATTAGGTTTCTTGAGGGCCAAGTAGAACTCAACCAAGGGTGGAGGATGACTCAATCTCAACCCTTGATGAGGTTACTTGAGGACCAAGTAGAACTCAACTATGGGTGGAGGATGACTCAAGAATAGTATAAATAGAGGAGAAGGAGTAACTCTCCCCTCTTGAAGGTTTTAGAGGTTTTATACTCCTTTGAGCTTTGCCCACTTTATTGTGAGGCTTTGTAAACCTCCTTTCCTAAAATGCAAATCATTTTCTCCTATGTTTGAATTTACTTTACGCATTTACTTAATGTCTTAAATTCAGCACTTAAATTCTGCAATTTACATTTTTGCAATTTACTTTCTGCACATTTGGATTTGCCTCCCTTCCTTCTAAATGCTTGTGGATCTTGTGCCGATGATGTATGATTGATGGATAAGTCTTCTTTAGATCATATCCCAATCATGTAGGCAACTCTTGTGTTCTTTCTTGCGAAAACCGATCTTTTGCTCTTTGGATAACGAATCTTGGAAGATTGAGTTTCTGGTGTTCTTGACTTGTATTCTTGCTTGTTTTGACGTGTGGGGGGCTATTCAAGATCATCTTGATTATCAAAACACCACGAGCAAGTTATAGATCAAGTCTTTGGTTTTTGCTCTTGGTGCATTATTCCTTAGATTTGAAAAATGTCAGAATTTTGACATACCCTTTGATTGAAGGTTGGAATATATTCCTGACCTCCATACGAAGGTGCATACTTAGTTTCATGAGTTTTTGACCAACTGATCAAAAGTTGGATCATTTTTGTTTTTGAAGCTCGTGCTGATTTACCCTGCTGTTCTTGAGCGCGGTGCTACCGATTCTCCTATGGTAGCACCGGCTATACAGGGAAATATCATGATCTCAATTGTATATTTTGATTGATTCATCTGAGGGCTTGGTTGGATTATTTTGAGTGGGAAAAACTTTATTTAGGATCATTCACTCCGCTCTGATTGCCATCTCAGTCCTTCACAAACATCGGAAAAAAAACACTTTTGTTTGCATCGATGATGGGAAGACACATGGATCAACTGGGAACAGAGCCAAGGACTTATTACAGTGTTGACTGATAGGGACAGAATGGTCTGGTGACAACTCACAACCCTGAAGGCTGAAGGGATGTCCTCTCCTTTAACAGGAGTATAACAGGGTTTACGTTATCGTTTCGATCCAGAAAATTGCCTCTAGTCGATACCGATTTTCGTCGAAAATCGTTAAAAATCGAATGATTTCGAAATCAAACTTTTTGAAAAAAAAATTCAAAAAAAATCGAGTTTCACTGATCATCGTCGATTTTTCACCGATAATTGGCAATTTTTCATCGATAATCGACAAACCAATTATGTTCTTCTCGCGGTCAATTTTTTTAGCGATTTTCGTTGATTTTTGTCGATAATCACCGATTTTCGACCAGTTTACGAAACAAAATTTTTTCCGAATTTTTGAAAATTCTTTTTGAATTGATCGGTTTATCGAGCGGTTTTAAAAATCAGATCGTGGCGATAAAGGCGAAAATCACAAAAATCGACCGATTTTCGTCGATAATGTGAACATACAATGAAGGGTACGGGAGCCGAAAAGCGTTTTCATTACAGGTCTATCTGGAGTCCTCCATTGTACTGCATGCGAGATTGCCCCCTTCCTTGATGCAAAGCCACAAAGGCAATTTAACTCGTGGCCTGCAGGCTTGATCCTTCCCAATTATAAAATAACTCGAAGGCACGGTTAAAAAGCTACTCGCTTTTTCAAGGTTCAGAAAAAAAAAGAGTTGAAAAAATATACCGATCAAAAGTTTTTGACCAACCGATCAAAAGTTAGATCATTTTTGCTTTTAGAGTTCATACTGATTTACCCTGTTGTTCTTGAGCGTGGTGCTACCGGTTCTCCTGCGTAGCACCGGCTATACAGGGAAAGATCATGATCTAAATTGCATATTTTGATTGACTCATCTGAGGACTTGGTTGAATTATTTTGAATGGATAAAATTTTATTTGAGATCATTCACTCCCCTCTGATTGCTATCTCAGTCCCTCACAAACATTGAAAAAAAAACACTTTTGTTTGTATCGATGATGGGAAGACACATGGCTCAACCGGGAACAAAGCCAAGGACTTATTACAGTGCTGTCTAATAGGGACTGAATGGTCCGGTGACAACTCACAACCCTGAAGGCTGAAGGGATGTCGTCTCCTTTCACAGGAGTATACCAGGCTTTACATTATCATTTCGATCAGGAAAATCGCCTCCCGACCGATACCGATTTTCATCAAAAATCGATTGAAAATCATCAAAAATCGAATGGTTTCGAAATTAAACTTATCGAGGCCTGCATTTTTTTTGGTGTGTGTGGTGGAGCACAAAGAAACTTGAGGATTGGAAGGAGGGAGGGAGGGAAGAAACTTGAGCAACAAGATTGAAGAAGGCAGAGAAAGAGAATATCAAAGCAGAGGCAAAGGGGAAAGGTCCACGCGGCATTAGGACCGTAAAAAAAAAGAAAAAAAAAACTCGAGGCTCACTAGCTTGGTTTAACCTTCAAACAAGTCGAACTTGAGTTTGATACTGAACTCAAGAGCTTCAACAAACCAAACTCGAATTGCTAGTAAAGGCTAGGTAAATTTGTTATAGTTTTGGATCACTCATTGAATATTACTACTTGTTAACTTTTATCGAGTTTACTTAAGCTGAGTTTAAGTTTTTCTTATTGTTAAAAATCAATTCATGTTAAATTGTTACTGAGTCTATTCAAGCTTAGATCAAATCAAGCTCAAACTTAGATCCAAGTTTGGATCTAACCTCCAACTCGCTGGAGCTAGAACTTTGAAAGGCTAGACCCGTTTGAGGTTGACTGGTTTACAGCCCTAAGTGGCATTGATCGCGCGACCAAAGGACGGATTGAGCTGCGCACGCCGGTACAGCGCCCTCGCTTGCCCTCCGATCTCATCCGATGGGATTGCATTGTAGCACATTATTTTTTTGAATTGCAATATTTAACCCGAGTAATAAATAAATCTCCCTTTTCTCGCAAAAAAAAAAGGACTTGCCCAGGCTAATTTTTTTCCTTGCTCTGTCGCTGCCCACATACAAGGTGTTAAGAAACCCTAATAGCCCATTGGAAGACCCATGTGGTCCCTTAGCCAAAACCCTGGATGAGCGCTATAAAAGGAGGAGGGGTCCCCCCTAATGTACAAGAATTCATTAGCAATAAAGAATTTCCGCTTTCGCTCTCCCTAAACACGTGTCTCTCTCTTTTTCTGTTCTCCACTTCAAATCTGTTCGGGAACCCCGGACTATTCGATAGCGAGGTTCCTTAACACGTTATCAGCACGAAGCTCTACCGGAGATCAGTTTTGAAAAGGTGAGAAGAGGTGAGAATCGGTGATTGTTTCTAATCGCTGTCGTTCTTATGCATGCATCTACCTTTTGTATCTCGTACTGTTTATCGCGTGGCATGAAGCTACGCGGATATGGCTGAAGCTACAGTACAAGACTATATTTTACAATTGAATTTATGTGCATGCAAGAAAACAAAATCACTGTTGCTTCGGCCTGCGCGCATGCAGTGCGTGCCGCCGTTGCCTCGGTTTGCGCGCCCACCGTACGTCGCCGCTCTGGCTCGCAGCCACCGCGCGTCGTTGCCCGGCTCGCCACGGCTTGCGATCGACTCGGCGCCACCGCCGTGTGCCGCCGGCCACCGTCATCGCCCGCCTGGCTTGCCGCTGCGGCCCAGCGCCTGCAGCGCGCCGCCGGCCGGCTCGGCCGCGGCCGCCGCCCGCCGCTGCCGCTGGCCGCTGCCGCCGGTTGCTGACATCAAAGATGCTGTGCGCCGTCGCCTCAGTTTCCCTTGCCCACGCAAGCATGGCTGCGGTTTGGCTTCCGAGCCCGCAGCGCCGCCCCGCCACCTTCGAGCGTCGCCGGCTCGATCGCCGCCACAGCGACCACGACGCCCGGCGGTCCCGGCCCTCTCGCTCCGTCGTCGCGCCCGAGCTGCCGCCTCGTTTTTTTCTTCCGCCGCTCGCAGCCGGCCAGTGCTCTTGCTCCATAGAGCTGTCTCCCAAAAAATCGCCAGTGGCGGCTGGGATTGAAACCCTAGCCGCCGGTTTTGTTGCTTTGGCCAAGCAGGCCAGGCGATCAAGGCCCAATGAAGGGAGCTGCCAAATTGGCCAAGAGCCAACGCGCAAAGAGAATGCGGCCCAAAAGGCAAGGCCCAGCCGCCAGTTCGGCTGGAAGAGAAGAAAGAAAAAAAAGGAAAAAGGAAAGAAGAAAAAGAAAAGAAAAAAGAGAAAAATTGCAGAATTTTTTGAAAAATTGCCAGAAAATCAAGAAGATTTTTTTGGCTCTGTTTTTAATTTTCTAGCTTTATTTCTCTGCATTTATGAATATTCTTTATGAATTTTGAATCCTTTGCTTTATTTTATATAATGCAATGCATATGAATTTATTTTTCTGCACTTTATGCTTTTTGCAACCATTTTCTATCAGATTACACGATAATCTAAACGAATTTTGAAATCATGCGGATGTCGGCATTGTGAATCGTGAGTTTGAAGAACGGCCCTTGCAGTCGAACTACCTCACTTGGGCATCGGACGTGAAGATCGTTCTTGGGGCAAGAAGCTCGCTCGCGATTGGTCTAGGGTCCTCGCGGGGCGCAAAACCTCTTCTTGAGCGAGCGATCAAGCTCTGCATTTTCTCGAGCACCACCTCTCAGCTACTTTAAAAATGAATATATGGTGAAGAGAGTGCACTTGAGCTTTGACCGCACTTGAGCGGTTGAAAGCTCAAGTACACCATCTTGCCCCAAGCACAAGCAAGATTGGGTACGCTGAGGTTTGCGGACTTGAGCGATGGCGAGTACAATTACGCCTTTGCGAATTTGTACCAATCTCTCTATGTGGCAATAAGATCAGCGATGAAGAGAAGATTGAGAAAACTCTCTCTACCTTCTACCCTAATGCTATCCAGAGCGCACGCATTTATCGTCGGGGCGCATACAAGGAGTATAGCGAAGCGATTGATGTAATGCAAGTTGCGTAATCGCAAGACGATGTTCTACGCAAGAACTATGTCTCGCACCCACAGACGAGGCAATCGCATCAAGTCAATGCCAACAGCTACAAGGTGAGAAAGCCCACTCATAGAAAGAAGGGCAAGCGGGGTGGAAAGAGAGACCCAGGCCAAAGGAAAGTCAAAGCCCCTGTGAAGAGGGATGACAAAGAAAAGACGACGCCAAGCCGTATGGACAGCGAGAACCGGACGTGCTTCAAGTGTGGCACTTGGGGACATTGGTCGAAGATATGTCGAGAATCCAAGGAAGCGATCAACGATATCGAGGCTAAGAAGAAGGCAAAGGAAAACGCCCTGCAGAGCGCGCCGCCAACATCGGTGAAGATGATGTCATGGATGTAGATACCCCACTTGCCTCATCCTCACGAGAATAGCACGGACATCGATCTTTGCGACCATGATTATGACAAATGAAGAAAAATCTTCGCAGATGATATAGAAGCGAAATTAATGCATATTTCTGATTACATTTAATGCATTTCTTTTAGATTATGGTTGTTAGCATTTTCTTTGAATAAAGGATTGTAAGCTCTAGAAGAGCATACTTCTTTCATGAATAAATCGCAATTTATTCTTTATTCCAAAGTATTCTTCAATTTTGCAAGTAATATTTGGATTGTTTTTGCCTCTGTCTGATTAGAATTATATTTCTTTTATCTAGAAATCGTGTAGCGCCCAAATGGAAGAGATATGCATTGTTGATAGTGGCACAACAAATACCATCTTAAGAGAGTCTAAGTATTTCCAGTCGATCACAAAGAACGCTGGAAAGATTACTACGATCGCAGGAAGCGACTCATATGTAATCGGCTCAGGAAGAGCCACTATTATATTGCCTATGGGTACAACTTTGGTAATTGAAGAAGCCCTTTTGTACCCTGAATCAACGCAAGACTCTCTTAAGCTTTAAAGACATCGCGCCAATGGTTTTCACGTAGAAACCAATGAAGAAAATGGCAAAAATACTTGTGCATTGTGAAGCACGCGGTATGTGGAAAAATGGTATTAGAAAAATGTCCCTCATATGAATGCAGGTTGTACTACACGAATATTCATGCACCAAGTGTATACTTCCTTGAAAACTGTTTTTAGAAGCTCTGAGTTATTTTCTTTATGGCATGGTAGATTAGGTCATCCTGGTCTTAGAATGATGAGAAATATAGTGAACAACTCACAAGGTCATGGCATTAACGTTAAAAATTTCTCGAATCATGAAGATTTTGTGTGCCTGCATGTGCCACCGAAATTAATAACTAGACCCTCTGTCATGAAAGTGCAAAGTGAAATCCTGCATTCTGAACGCATCCAGGGGATATTTGCGGTCGATTCAGCCCTGTCGGGCCGTTTCGATACTTTATGGTGCTCATCGATGCTTCCTCGAAATGGTCGCATGTATGCTTGTTGTCAACAAGAAACCATGCTTTTGCAAAGTCGATCTCGCAGATCATAAAAATTAAGAATGCTTTCACGATCATCGCGTGAAGTCCATTAGAATGGACAATGCGGAGAATTTACTTCAAAGGCATTTGATGATTACTACGACAACAGGGATAGCGGTTGAGCACTCCGCACCGCACGTCCATACGCAGAATGGACTAGCGAAGCACTAATAAAGAGGATTAAGTTTATTGCGGACCGCTTTTGCGAGTTGTAACTTGCCCAACACTTGTTGGGGACACGCGATCTGCACGCAGCAGCTCTTATCAATTTGGACCGTCGGCCTACAACATCCATTCTCCTATGCAGCTTGTGCACGGGATCATCCCGAAGATCTCCTATCTTAGAAAATTTGGGTGTATGGTATATGTACCTATACCACTCCCTCAGCGGACTGCAATGGGCCCTCTCCGCAAGTCTGGGATATACGTTGGTTATGAGAGTGCATCCATAATCAGGTATTTGGAACCCATGATGGAGATTTGCATACTGACCGATTCACGATTGCATCTTTGACGAGGATCGTTTCCGTCATTAGGGAGAAATCAACCTTTGGATGAAAAATGCCGGAAATCATATGGCATTCCACAGGATCCCCGCACATGACCCTCGCAATAATGAAGCAAATCAAGAAGTCCAGAAGATAATTGATTTGCAGAATTTAGCAAATGAACTGCCTGATCATTTTTGTGATCGAAGGGCGTGGTTAAGTCGCATGTACCGCAAGAAATGCACGAGAGGGTGGAAATACCAAAGAAAATAGAAGGTATCCCTCAACCTGTTGAGGCCTCAAAGAAAGAGAAGCGAGCAGTAAATCTGCTCCTCAAACCCAAAGTACCCGGAGGCGTCTGAGAAAGCTGGCGAGAGAACTTACCACAACCAATCACGAAAATGCCCCAAGGAAAGAAGGGAGCCAGTTGAGACACAGCACTGGAAAGAAGCCAACGGAAAGGCAATTCGGACTTGAATCTTCCACTGCAGAAGCCGTCGGAAATAATGTGTGCGCACACATAGGCGATGAAAAGCTAAAGGAACTTGCTCTGCGATAGGGAAAAGCAAAGCGAAGAGCAAGTAGAAGTGCATGAAGCACCCCATGAAGAAATGGCCATAAACTTTGTAATAACGGAGAATCCTGAATAGAGCAACGACCAGCGTTGATGCATACTTTGCAAAGAAGATTGCCTCGATCATTGATCATGATCCCGAGCACGCATCTCTAGCGAATGCAAGAAAAGGCTAGATTGGGAAGAATGGAAAAGGCAATCATCTGCAGAGTTAGTCTCTGAACAAGAGAGAGGTGTTTGAGCCGTATGCCGCACACCTTCCCATATAAACCCGTAGGTCACAAATGGGTCTTTGTTCGAAGAGAAATGAAAACAACGAAGTTGTAAGGTATAAAGCAAGGCTTGTAGCTCAAGGTTTCACTCAACGTCCTGGAGTTGATTATGAAGAAACCTATTCTCCGGTCATGGGAGGAATTACCTTTAGATATTTGATCTCTATGGCAGTCAACTTGAAGTTGAGAATGAAGCTAATGGATGTTGTCACAGCATACCAGTATGGAAACTTGGATTCGGAGATATACATGAAATCTTGGAAGGAATTCCTATCCCAACCAAGAAGGAGCAAATAGAAACACATGCAGATGTGAAATTGGAGAAATCATTTGTATGGGTGAAGCGATCGGGAAGAATGTGGTACAATCGCTGAGTGACTTTCTCGCAAGAAAGGCTACACAAACAGCGAAGATTGTCCATGTGTGTTTATCAATGATCCTCGAATGGATTACAGTATAATCTCCGTCTATGTAGATGACTTGAACATCATTGGGACGGATGAAGAAATTGAAGAGGCATACTCATACTTGAAGTCCGAGTTTGAAATGAAAGATTTAGGTAAAACCAAGTTTTGTTTAGGCTTGCAGCTTGAACATGTCCAAGGAGGAATCTTGGTACATCAATCAACCTACACGCAGAAAGTGTTGGAAGGATTTGGATTTGAAAAATCATATCCTGCAAAGACTCCAATGGTCGGAAGGTCACTCCAAGCAGACCTAGACCCATACTGCACCTAGAGAAGAGGGAGGAAGTCACGGGAGCGGAATTCCCATATCTCGAGTGCAATTGAGCGCTCATGTACCTTGCGAATAGCACTAGACCGGACATTGCGTTATTTGTGAATTTGCTAGCTCGATGCAAAGGCAGAACCCACCAAAAGGCATTGGAAAGGGATCAAGGACATCTTCCGTTACCTCCAAGGAAGCAAAGATCTTGGTTTGTTTTTCAGAAGAAACAATGAATTGAATTTGGTTGGCTATGCCGATGCTGGGTACTTATCAGACCCGCATACTGGCAAGTCCCAAAGCGGCTATGTTTTCCTATGTGGAGGAACAACAATTTCTTGGAAGTCGTCTAAGCGGACTCTTGTCTCGGCGTCGACAAACCACTCGAAATCATCGCTTTGTATGAAGCATCTCGTGAATGTGCATGGCTCGGAAGAATGGTTCACCACATCCGTAAGTCATGTGGTTTGAACATTGAGCAAACTCCCACGATAATTTATGAAGATAATGCAGCTTGTGTTGCCCAAGCACAGATGGGTTATGTGAAGAGCAATCTCACGAAGCATATCAACCCCAATTTCTTCTATGCTCACGAATTGCATAAGATGAACGAGATCAAGATATTGCATACTAAGTCATGTGAAAATCTTGCAGATTTGTTCACTAAATCACTCCCAGCATCTACCTTTGAAAGGTGCGTGAAAGGAATTGGGATGATGAGACTTAGAGAAGTGCAGATTTCAGGGGGAGATATGTCACATACTCCCTCATGAATCCTGAACATGAATTATGAATACCTAACATGAATCTCGAAGATTAGCAATTGAAGTTGGGAGAATTGTACTCTTTTCCTTAGCAAGTTTTTCATGAAGTTTTCTTGCGTAAGGTTTTAACGAGGCAATTCGTGCAACATAATAGCGTATGCTATGTACTCTTTCTCCAAGTATTTTTCCCTTCGGGTTTTTCGGAGTTTTGAGGCATATGCATCTCATGGCAAAGGGCCCAAGGGGGAGTGTTAAGAAACCCTAATAGCCCATTGGAAGGCCCATGTGGTCCCTTAGCCAAAACCCTGGATGAGCGCTATAAAAGGAGGAGGGGTCCCCCCTAATGTACAAGAATTCATTAGCAATAAAGAATTTCCGCTTTCGCTCTCCCTAAACACGTGTCTCTCTCTCTTTCTGTTCTCCACTTCAAATCTGTTCGGGAACCCCGGACTATTCGATAGCGAGGTTCCTTAACACAAGGGATGGCTAGTTTCTCCCTGTTGTCTTCTATCATCTGTTTCAATAAAAGTCCTATGCGGCAACGCTTAAGAGAGAGGATTAGGGATCCCTTTAGCAAGGTTTGAAATCTCATTTTCGCTCGACATCTCGGAGGTAGTCGGAGACCAAAATTTCGCTGAGATCTCGGAATTTCAGACAAATTCCGGACGAAACACAAAAACGAAATTTCAAATCCGGTTTTTTCCACCGGGAAATCCGAGATCTCGGCCGGTTTGACCGAGATCTCAGCCAAATTGCACCGAGCGAAATCCGGTCCATACGAAGTCAAAACATTTTTAAAAAATTTGTGCATGTCCCTAACAGATTATATCGTTATCATAAAATTTTCAAATGATTATCAAGGATGAGGAATTTTTAAAAATTCGAACATTGCTATTATTGTGATAAAACGTTGACCGACAAATTTGAACTGAATGAAAAATGGAACAAATGAGGTTATAAAATTTTGAAATTGTTTGTGCATAGTTATGACATATCTGTAATATTCCCATGAAATTGTCAGCTGATGATCAAACATTATGAATTTTTAAAAATTCGGACAGTGATACTATCCTGTTAAAAGCCTTACCGGCAAACTTCAATAAAATGAAAAATGGTTCAAATCACGTTAGACAATTTTAAAAAAAATTTGTGGATGGTCCTGAAATATAATGAATGTTTCTATATAATATTTAGATGATGATCAAGCTTTAAGAATTTTCAAAAATTCTGACAGTGCTACGTCATGATAAAAGCTTGATGATCAATACATAGATTTACTTTAGTAATAAAAAAAAGTTTTAAAATTTTTGAAATTTTTACAGAAGGGTGCTAAGGAAATGTTAAGATCTCTTAAAATTTTTGAATTATTATCACACCCAGTGAATTTATAAAATTCTTACAAGATACTGTACCATTTATGTTTTTTCTCTTTTTGCTTTTTAAATATAACAAATGAAGTTCAATGCTTACAAAGATTTGATCGAGCAAACAAAAAAAATTAAAATTTTTGAAAATTTTATAGAATGGTATTGAGAAAATTCTTAAGCTCTCATAAAAATTTTGGATCATGATCACACTCGAGAAAATTTATTAAATTTTCACAAGTTTACTATCCCAAGTATGTTCATTATGTTTTTGATTTTTTTAAAGATAAGAAATGAAGTTCAATTATTTTGAAATTTTTTCTGTATAATCCTACACCACTAAATATAGTACCATAAATTTTTTAGATCATGATCAAGTATGTACAATTTTATAAAAATATGATGGTGTTTCTGCCAAAATTTCAAAATGTCTTAAAAATTCGGTTTTTCAACAAATTTTCATGGAAGATGACTTTCTTAAGGGTTATTGGACCAAATATGATCAAATCCGGCCATGAAAGTTATAAACCGGTCAAAAATCCGGAGATTTCAGCGAGATTTGGCAAAATCTCACAGAAATTTCTGAGATTACTGTAGCAATTTAATTTTTTTCACCCGCCCGGGATTTTGGATCCTACCCCTGGCCGGAATCTAAAATCTCGATCGAGATTTCGGCAGTTTTTTGAACCTTGCCCCTTAGATCAATTTGCTACAATGGCCTACAAGATAGGTGCTTAGTGTTAAGGAACCTCGCTATCGAATAGTCTGGGGTTCCCGAACAGATCTGAAGTGGAGAACATAGAGAGAAAGAGAGACACGAGTTTTGGGAGAAACGGCGATATAATTCTTTATTGCTTTTGTGATTCCTTGTACAATGGGGGGACCCCCTCCTCCTTATATAGTAGTCGCCTAGGGTTTCGGCTAAGAGACCATCGTGGACCTTCATGGGCCACGTGGTTTCCCAACACTCCCCCTTGAGCCCTTTGCCGCGAGATGCATATGCCTCATTAAAACTCCAGAAAAACCCAGTGGAAAAAATACTTCGAGAAAGAGTACATAGCATACGCTTACTGTGTTGCACGAATTGCCTCATTAAAATCTTATGCAAGAAAACTTCATGAAAAACTTGCTAAGGAAAAAGAGTACAATTCACCCAAACTTCAATTGCTATTCTTTGAGATTCATGTTGGGTACTCAAACCTCATGTTCAAGATTTATGTGGGAGTAACGGAAGATGTCCTTAATCCCTTTCCAATGCCTTTTGGTGGGTTCTGCGCTGTACCGGGCTAGCAAATTCACAGCGAACACAATGTCCGGCCTGGTGCTATTCGCAAGGTACATGAGCACTCCAACTGCACTCAGATATGGAAATTCTGCTCCCAAGACTTCCTCCCCCTCTTCTCTAGGTCTGTATGGGTCTAGGTCTGCTTGGAGTGACCTTCCGACCATTGGAGTCTTTGCAGGATAAGCCTTTTCAAAGCCAAATCTTTCCAACACTTTCTGCATGTAGGATGATTGGTGTACCAAGATTCCTCTTTGGACATGCTCAAGCTGCAAGCCTAAACAAAACTTGGTTTTACCCAAATCCTTCATTTCAAACTCAGACTTCAAGTATGAGCATGCTTCTTCAATCTCTTCATCCGTCCCAATGATGTTCAAGTCATCTACATAGACGGAGATTATACAGAATCCATTCGGGGATCGCTGTATAAACACGCATGGACAATCTTCGCTGTTCGTGTAGCCTTTTTTTGCAGAGAAAGTCGTTCACGCGATTGTACCATATTCTTCCTAACTGTTTTAGCCCATACAGTGATTTCTCCAATTTCACACTGTACAGGTTTCTATTTGCTCTATCTTGGTTCGGGATAGGAATACCTTCCGGTACTTTCATGTATATCTCCGAATCCAAGTTCCATACCAATATGCTGTAACAACATCCATTAGCTTCATTTTCAACTTCAACTTGACTGCCATTGAGATCAAATATCTAAAGGTAATTCATTCCATGATCGGAGAGTAGGTTTCTTCATAATCAACCCCAGGACGTTGAGTGAAACCTTGAGCTACAAGCCTTGCCTTGTACCTTACAACTTTGTTGTTTTCATTCCTCTTCCGAACAAAGACCCATTTGTGACCTACAGGGTTTATATGGGGAGGTGTGCAGCATACGGGCCCAAACACCTCTCTCTTGTTCAGAGAGACTAACTCTGCAGTGATTGCCTTCTTCCATTCTTCCTAATCTAGCCTTTTCTTGCACTCTACGAGAGATGCAAGCAATCTTCTTTGCAAAATATGCATCGACATTGGCTGTTGCTCTATTCAGAGATTCTCCTGTTATTACAAAGTCTATGGCCATTTCATCATGGGTGCTTCATGCACTTCTACTTGCTCCTCACTGCTATTACCTATCGTAGGAGCAAGTTCCTTTAGCTTTTCATCGCCTATGTGTGCGCACACATTATTTTCTATGGCTTCTGCGATGGAAGATTCAAGTGCAGGAATTGCCTTTTACGTCGACTTCTTTCCGCATGCAGTCTCAATTGGCTCCCCTTCTTTCCTTGGGGTATTTTCGTGATTGATTGTGTTAAGTCCTCTCGCCCAGTTTTCTCCAGACGTCTCCGGGTACTTTGGGTTTGAGGAGCCAGATTTCTTGTTCTTTTTCTTTGAGGCCTCTGAACAGGATAAGGGATACCTTCTGCTTTCTTTGGTATTTTCACCCTCTCTGGTGCATTTCTTGCGGGTACATGCGACTTAACCACGCCCTTCAGATCACAAAAATGATCAGGCAGTTCATTTGCTAAATTATGCAAATCAATTATCTTCTGGACTTCTTGATTTGCTTCATTAGTGTGGGGGTCATGCGCGGGGATCCTAGTGGAATGCCATATGATTTCCCGGTATTTTTCATCCAAAGGTTGATTTCCTCCCCTAATGACGGGAAACGATCCTCGTCAAATATGCAATCAGCGAATCGGGTTGTATGCAAGTCTCCAGTCATGGGTTCCAAATACCTGATTATGGATGCACTCTCATAACCAACATATATCCCAGACTTGCGGAGAGGGCCCATTGCAGTCCGCTGAGGGGATGGTATAGGAACATATACCATACAGCCAAATTTTCTGAGATAGGAGATTTTCGGGATGACCCTGTGCACCAGTTGCATAGGAGAATGGATATTGTAGGCCGAAGGTCTGAAATTGATGAGAGCTGCTGCGTGCAGGACTGCGTGTCCCCAACAAGTGTTGGGCAAGTTACAACTCTGCAAAAGCGGTCTGGCTATGAATTTAATCATCTTTATTAGTGCTTCAGCTAGTCCATTCTGCGTATAGACATGTGGTACAGAGTGCTCAACTGCTATCCCTGTTGCAGTGCAATAATCATCAAATGCCTTTGAAGTAAATTCTCCGGCATTGTCCATTCTAATGGATTCACGCGATGATCAGGGAAAGCATTCTTAATTCTTATGATCTGCGAGATCAGCTTTGCAAAAGCATGGTTTCTTGTTGACAATAAGCATACATGCGACCATTTCGAGGAAGCATCGATGAGCACCATAAAGTACCGAAATGGCCCTGACAAGGGCTGAATCGGGCCACAAATATCCCCCTGGATGCGTTCCAGGAATGCAGGGATTTCACTTTGCACTTTCATGATAGAGGGTCTAGTTATTAATTTCCCGGTGGCACATGCAAGGCACACGAAATCTTCATGATTTGAGAAATTTTTAACATTAATGCCATGACCTTGTGAGTTGTTCACTATATTCCTCATCATTCTAAGACCAGGATGACCTAATCTACAATGCCATAAAGAAAATAACTCAGAGCTTCTAAAGACAGTCTTCAAGGAAGTATACACTTCGGGTGCATGAATATTCGTGTAGTACAACCCAGATTCATATGAGGGACATTTTTTCTAATACCATTTTTCCACATACCGCGTGCTTCACAATGCACAAGTATTCTTTGCCATTTTCTTCATTGGTTTCTACGTGAAAACCATTGGTGCGGATGTCTTTAAAACTAAAGAGTGTGCGCGTTGATTCAGGGTACAAAAGGGCTTCTTCAATTACCAAAGTTTTACCCATAGGCAATATAATTGTGCCTCTTCCTGAGCCTATTATATATGAATCGCTTCCTACGATCGTAGTAATTTTTCCAGCGTTCTTCGTGATCGACTGGAAGTATTTGGACTCTCTTAAGATGGTATTTGTTGTGCCACTATCAACAATGCATATCTCTTCCATTTGGGCGCTACACGATTTCTAAAAAAGGAAAATAATTCCAATCAAATAGTGGCAAAATAATTCAAACATTGCTTGCAAATTAAAGAATACTGAAATCAGGAATAAATTGCATATTTATTCATGATAAGGGTATGCTCTTCTAGAGCTTACAATGATTTATTCAAAGAAATTTGCTAACAACCATAATCTAAAAAAAATACGATTCATGCATTAAACGGAATCTGTAAAATATGCATTAATGTCTGCTTCTATGTCATCAATAGAAGTTTTCTCTTCATTTGCCATAAGATTGGCTACAACATCGATGTCCAGGCTAGTTTGTGAGGATGAGACAAGTGGGGTATCCTCATCCATGGCATCGTTATCACCAATCTTGGCGAAGTGCGTCTCTGCTGGGGCGTTTTCTTTTGCCTTCTTCTTAGCCTGATATGCGTTGATCACTTCTTTGGATTCCTGCCATATTTTTGGCCAGTGTCCCCAAGTGCCACACCTGAAGCACGTTTGGTTCTGCTGTCCGTATAGCTTAGCATGCGCCTTTTCCTTGTCATCCTTTTTCACTTGGGCTTTGGACTTTCCCTTGGCCTGAACCTCTCTTTTCCACCCTGTTTGCCCTTCTTTCTATGAGTGGCCTTTTTCACCTTATAGCTGTTGGCATTGACTTCTGTGCCAATGCCTCTTCCAGATGGCTGTGAGACGAAGTTCTTGCATAGAACATCATCTTGTGACTCCGCAACTTGCATGACATCAATCAGTTCGCTATATTCCTTGTATGCGTCCTGACGATAGCTGCGTGCACTCTGGATAGCATTTGGGTGGAAGGTGGGGAGAGTCTTTTCAATCTTCTCCTCGTCAGTGATCTTCTTGCCACATAGGGAGAGATTGGTACAAATTCATGCAAAGCGTAATTGTACTCGGCAAGCTGATACGTAGTCGCAAACCTCAGTGCGGACCCAATCTTGCCGTGCTTGGGGCAAGATGGTGTACTTGAGCTTCTCGAACCGCTCAAGTGCAATCCAAAGCTCAAGTGCAGTCTCCTCAGCCATGTATTCATTCTTCAGAGTGGCTGAGAGGTGGTGCCTGAGGAAGTGCAAGGCTTGATCGTTCTGCTCGCGGTAGGTTGCGCGTCCTGCGAGGACCCTTGACCAATCGCAGCACGGAGTTTCTCGCCCCCTAGGACGATCTTCACGTCCGATGCCCAAGTGAGGTAGTTCTGACCGTGCGGGGCCAGTTCTTCAAACTCACGATTCACGATGCCGAACATCTGCATGATTTAAAAATTCTGACATTAGATTACTGCGTGTAATCTAATAGAAAATGGTTGCAAAAATCATAAAGTGCAGAAAATAAATATCCATCCATTTCCAGCATACTAAATAAAGCAATGAATTCAAAATTCATAAAGAATATTCATAAATGCAGATAGTAAAGCTAGAAAGATTAAAAACAGAGCCAAATAATTTTTTGGATTTTTTGGCAATTTTTCTTATTTTTTCTGCTTTTTTCTCTTTTCTTTCTTTTATTTCCTTTTCTTTCTTTTTTCTTTCCCTTTTTCTCGGCCGAAACGGCCACTGGGCCGTGCCCTTCGGACCAAATCCAGCGCGCGCAGCTAGGGATTCTTCCGTGCAGCGCTGCGGGGAAGGCGACGAGGCGGGACGTGCGACGCTTTGGGCGGCGGCGCGCGGCTTCGGGCCGGAGAAAAAACCGAGGCGCACCACGGCGGCGTTTCGGGTGGCGGCGTGCGACCGTGCATCTGGCTGGGGCGCGGACGGCGGCGGCCCTTCGTGCGTGGCGAGCGAGGCGGCGGCCATCTTGGGCACGGTGGGCGGCGTGGCGGCGGGCGGCCGTGCGGCGGCGGCGCTACGTGCGGTGCACAGTGGAGCCGAGGAGTCACCGACGCCGGCGCTCGCGCGTCGGCGGCGGCCGGGCGAAGACGCGGTGGTGCGAGCCGGCGTGGCGGCAGCGTGGCGACGGGCGAGGCGGCGGCGCGGTGAATCTGGCCGAGCGCCGAGGCCGAGGCGATCAGCGCCGGCCGGGCGCAAAAGCGCGAGGCAACGCACGCGGCTGGCGCGTGGGCGAGGCGACGGCGCGCGGGCGCGAGGGCGGCGAGGCCGATGGCTGCGAGCCGGCGAAGGAGGTCGCAAGCGCGATGGGCGCTGCGTCGGCGCTCTTGAGGACCATCGGCACGGCGGGCGGCGGCGCCGACGAGGCGACGGTGTCTTTGCGCGTCGGGCGGCGGCGCCTGCAACGCAAGCCGAGGCGACGTTGTTTTTCTGGATGAACAATAATCACGCTTTTACTGTTGCTTCGAGCCGTCTGTAGCTTCATGCCACGAGACGAACATAGTATCAGATGCGTAGGATAGATGCATACATAGAATCAACAAGCATTTAGATTCAATAGTCGATTCTCACATTTTCTCACATATTCAATCCGTTCGCCGGTAGAGCTTCGTGCTGATAACGTGTTAATGAACCTCACTATCGAATTGTCTGGGGTTCCCGAACAGATCTGAAGTGGAGAACAGAGAGAGAAAGAGAGACACGGGTTCTGGGAGGAACGGCGACAGAATTCTTTATTACTTTTGTGATTCCTTGTACAATGGGGGTACCCCCTCCTCCTTATATAGTAGTCGCCTAGGATTTCGGCTAAGGGACCATCGTGAACCTTCATGGGCTACGTGGTTTCCCAACACTTAGTTCTATCGGGCCACAAAGAGCTAATTAAGATGGAATATCTAGAGAAACAAGTAGCATATATAGGGGGGAAAGCACAAAGTAATACAAGATTGAGGAGTAAGCTGACCGGTGAAAATATGACGAAGATTTGCACAGCTGCTTAAAGAGGTCCATGTGAGATGCAGCAACTGACCAAAAGAAAAAAAGGTAGAACTTTCGTAGTCGTACCGGGGAAAAAAAAGCAAAGTAACGTTAGAAGGGTTTTCAGTAACTAACATTAGATGAGTGTAGTTTACTATATTTTATGGCAATAAAATTCAGTGTTACAAATGTGACAAAGTTTGGTAAAAAACTGAGTTTACTACGCGTGAGATATAGGCTAAAAAATGTAATAAACTATAGTTATGGTAACAAACCAAATACTCACCTAAAAATGTATAGCACGTCTAAGTTTATATATAGCAAAATTAGCCTAAAACCAAACGGCCCCGCCCCCATAATCGTCACTCATCTGGCCACACGCATCAACACAACAAGTATATATATATTAAGAGGAAACAGGCCAGACATGTGTAGACTATTTGTTCCGTTCAATTCTTATGTTTTGGTGAACAAATATCATTTTCATGATGTTATCCGTGTAAGTTCTTCTTTTGGATGATGTGAATCAATGCAGTCAGCATAATAACAACGGATCGGCGGTAAGTGGTGCATCAATGCATGCGGGTAAGGCCGGTGTCACGACTATTTTAGTTTTTTTGCCAGATGAACCCAGCAATCACACGCCGTGGCCGCTGCAGGAAGGCCACCTGGTGGTGGTGGTGATCACTGGCGTGCTGTGCAGGGCACGCCTCCACGTGGCGCCGGCAAGGCTGGCTCTAGGGCTTCGTCATGCACGCACGATCCAAACAGGGGAGGCCGTAGGTGTCATCCGGGTCGCTGCCCTTGAGGTTGTGTTTGGTACAGCTTCAGTTCTATCATATTTGTGGATCAGGTGGAGCTGGGTATATTTAGCTCCACCAGATCCGTGGAGCTGAAGCTGTGGGTATATTAAGAGTGTTTAGGTGAGTCATCTTGTTTACATTTTAGACTAAAAATATAAACTTAATTAGCATACAACCACAAGTGCTGGAATGAAACAACCTTAAACCAATTAAGTTAGCATACAACCAAGAATTAGCGTACAACCACAAGTGCTGGAATGGGACAACCTTAAACCAATTAAGTTAGCATACAACCAAGAATTAGCGTACAACCACAAGTGCTGTAATGGGACAGCCTTAAACCAATTAAATTATCTAATTTAACTTTGCACATTGGCAGGCTGTAGTAGTACGGGCTTTCATTTACTGACTGCTCGGAGGGGGCACCGACACCGAGGTGTTGGGAATAATGTTTACTAATACAACGGTGCACGTCTTGCTATGAGGAGAAACATGTGTAGGTGGGGTTATACTGCCTATGTTGTGGTGTAAATGACTGGGATTTACTATCATGTCTTGGGTGTGTGTTTCTACTATCTAATTTAACTTTGCACATTGGCAGGCTGTAGTAGTACGGGCTTTCATTTACTGACTGCTCGGAGGGGGCACCGACACCGAGGTGTTGGGAATAATGTTTACTAATACAACGGTGCACGTCTTGCTATGAGGAGAAACATGTGTAGGTGGGGTTATACTGCCTATGTTGTGGTGTAAATGACTGGGATTTACTATCATGTCTTGGGTGTGTGTTTCTACCGTCATAGCAAGGGTCTATTGTCATCGGGCTGGTGCAAAGTTAACTTAGGTAATGTAAATGTTTTCGTCATTAACATTCTGGCCATAACGCCAAAGGTGCGTGAAACATGCGGCAAAAAAAAGGTCATGACTTGTGGGTAAAGTTGTACACCTCTGCAGAGTGTAAATCTTTTCGAAAAGTCATTCCCGTAGTTATGAGAGTCTTGGTGTGCCTACACTAGTTAGATATTTTGGTATTTTCTAAATGGTTTTGATTGGAAACATTTGTTGAAAGGTGATTGTTTCAGATTTGAGCCACGTGTTGGCAATGGATGATTCGATGTTCACGCCGTAAAGAATTGTGAGTTATTACTTATGCTTTACTTACTTTCATATCAGTCAAACTTGCTTTACAAATTCCGTTTGATTACAACATGATTTACAAATTCAATATTGCTTTATGCAAATTAATCATAGAAACCTCCTTTGGCCTGCATTTATGTGTTTTGCAAATACCACTTAAGTCTTGCGGAGTAGAAAGTACTCAACCTTACTTAATATGTTGTTTTAGGTGGAAAAGAAAAATGAGGCTTCGAAGATTACTTTTCGTCGCAGGATACGGGAACTGCATTGATATGATCTTTCTAGGGATTACGCCTTATCAGTTGCCTGAGGGTTGGATGGGCACACTACAAGATTTTGCTTCCTTTGCTACTATATATATACTCTGAATTGTAAAAATTACATTGTATAAATGGCTTCCACTTTAATAATATTGTGTATGGTTGTGATTCTAATTGTTGTAAATGTGCGTACTAGCTAATGATCATAGGATTAGTACTGAATGCACATAGATTCTCATTTTAGCTTTTACGCAAAAATAGGGGTCATTACAATCACCAGTAGCTCACGTTTTAGCTCCTTGTCTTTTCGGCTTGCAGCAACTCCCCGGCCTTATTCATCTTCCGACATCGCCTTGACTGTCTGGACATCGGCTCTCCTAGTTTAGTCCCGGTCTTCTCTGCCTCACCATAACTTAGCTCCAAAGTCTTGCAACCAATATAGACAAGCAAACCGTCACGTAGCACTGTTCACCAAGATATCCAATAACCATTACATAATCAAAACTTCTTGGAAAAATCGGTACTACCACGCCCAGGGTCGATGGTACCGCCCAACCTGAAACGAAGAGAGCTCGCTCTAGAAAATAACTACCACTTACCAAAGTCCGATAGTATTGCTCTCACTCAACCCAGAGAATCACCTCACTGGAAAATAACTACCGCCAACTAGAGATCGGTAGTACCGTCCACTACTACAGAATGGTATATCACTATCGCTTCATCTGGATCGGTTCTTAAGTTTTTAGGAAAAACAATTGTAATAGATGACTTAGGAGGGCTGATAATAATAATCACTATCGGTTCTCATGTTAGAGTGTTGTGATGTAGCATTCGGCACATTACAATCGGTTCTTATGTGAAAAGCGATAGCGATGTACATTCACATCACTATCGGTTCTCACAAAAGAACCGATAGTGATGTGCACATGGTCATCACTATCGCTTCTTTTGTGAGAAACGATAGTGATGATCATGCACATCACTATCGCTTCTTACATAAGAACCAATAGTGATGTTCATGTAGTCATCACTATCGCTTCTTATGTGGAAAGCGATAGTGATGAGAATGCACATCACTATCACTTCTTAAGTGAGAACCGATTGTGATGTATCTCGCTAGCTTATTTATATCCTTCGGGCTGAACTATCCTCTGTTGTTGTTCCAAAGGATATTTCTTCGCCGCCACCCGAAAAAACAGGTCATATTCTGTGGTTGGAAGCAATACTTGGGTGAGAAAAATTGAAATCCTCAAGGATGGGTATTAAGAGGGTAAATTTGAAGTCCTAACATATGTATAATTAATTTATGGTTGTTGTTTGGAATTGTTACTGAAATGGCATCATGATGACTACATTGTAGGCTTGGGATGGTTGAGAAGGCAAGGAAGCTCTTCACGCTGGCTGACCCTGCTGGGTTGCAGAAGCTGCACGAGGTGGAGAGCCATCTGAGGAGATGCATGGATGCAAGGAAAATCAGAAAATTGGAAGAGTGCTCTAAGGGAAGCAGATGCAGCAATACCAACGGAGCGGATTCCTCCTAGTTGGTAACCTCTCCTCATTGCTTGTGCTTTTCATGCTTAAAAATGTATTGTTCTTTGGTGATCAACGTTAGAATTCAATCGATTACAATGGAATCATATTTCGCCTGCAGCTTCTTGCCTTGAGGTCTGAAAAGCACTTCTTCGGATGCTGAATCAATTATTTCAAGCTTGTTGAAATCGGAAAATGCAACACTATCTTTAATCTCATCCAAACTGTCAGGCATGGTAGTAGATTCATCTGTACATGTTGTCCAAGCTCAGATCAACATGGCATTTGGAAGGTGCAATGCTCACACCTTGAGAATCATGACCATTTTTCTTCTTTTTCTGGGTTCTAGCAACATAAGTATTCAAGTTGTTTTCTGCAGGTTTGATTCAGCTGTTGCCATGGCTGAGAAGGCTAGACTTATTGATCCTGGAAACACAGAGGTTGGTGTTCTCATACGCAAACAATATTATATATGTGAATGCGATATGTATGCATACTGTGATATGTGATATTTTTGGGGAGGGTGGATAAATGATATTGCACACCCCATCATCACAATCGGTTCTTTATAAGAAGCGATACTGATGACACCCTCAATCACTATCACTTCTTATAAAGAACCAATTGTGATGATGGTGTCATCACAATCGGTTTTTTATAAGAAGAGATATAAAGAACCGATAGTGATGACTTCCTTATCACTATCGCTTCTTATAAAGAACCGATAGTGATGACGCGTACTACAGGGGTGGCGTGATCTTACAGAGAATCCTGATATTCAACCGAAAAAGATGAACAAGCATATATCTGCATTCTCAGCATCATCTGCCGATGTCGTAGGCCGTTCTTTTATCCAAAGTCATTTGGTCCCTCTATTGGAGCTGGAAATAAGATTCGGATTTTAATAGTTATGTAAAAGTTCTTCTTAAACAATCGAGGTACGTAGTGTGCTTGTGTCTAATAGCTATTTCAATAATTTGTGTACAAAGTTCTGATTCACGTTAGTAGTAATACTACACTTAATTAATTAATTGTGTCTAATAGCTATGCCAATATGGATATAGAAATTAATTGTGTCGATTCTAATGTAAAAACCGACACAGATAAGTCATATAGTGCTATTGGTTCAAAACACAATGCAACCAAGCACAAAATTTTGTACATCTATGTCGGTTTTTAATATAAACCGATAGTGATACTATATTAATCTGTGTCGGTTTTTAATATAAACCGATAGTGCTACTCTACTAATCTGTATCAGTTTTTAGAATAAACCGATAGTGATACTTTATTCAACTGTGTCAGTTTTTAGAATAAACCGATAGTGCTACTTTACACATCTGTGTTAGTTTTTAATATAAACCGATAGTGCTACTTTACTCATCTATGTCGTTTTTAATATAAACCGATAGTGATACTAAGTCATCTGTGTCGGTTTTTATTTGGAACCGATAGTGATATGAGTTATATCTGTGTCGGTTTTCTTCTAGACCCGGTTGCATTGCCATTTTTAATTCTATCGGTTTTTGTTTTGAACCGACTGTATTGACGCTTTTATTACTGTCGGTTCGTGTGTAGAGCCGAGTCAATTTTTATTTTTACAGTCGGTTCGAGTGTAGAACCGACTGCATTGCCTGAGTTCACACAAACTAAATGCGCTACGTGTTCACCGATCTTCCTCGCGCGCCACTTCACTAATTCCCCGCCCGCCCTCAAACCCTAGCTCTTCCCGGTGTCCTCGGTGCCTGCTCCCTCCACTGACACCGTCGCCTCCTGCCCACGCTGACTCCTCCCGTCGTCGAGCCCTCCCGGCGCCTCCTCCACCTTGGCGTCTGCTCCCCCCCACCGATGCCGTCGCCTCCTCCCCACGCCGACTCCTCCCATCACCGAGCCCTCCCGGCGCCTCCTCCACCTTGGCGTCCTCGGCGCCTCCTCCACCTTGGCGTCCTCGGCGCCTGCTCCCCCCACCGACGCCGCCGCCTCCTCCCCACGCTGCCTCCTCCTCCTCCTCCAGTCGCCGACCCCACGCTGCTGACTCATCCCGTCGCCGCCCCCACGCTTGCGTGATTTAAATCCACACAGTGTTCATTATCAAAGAATGAATGCTTCTAGTTCTTCTACTGATGACATGGTCCAGCTAATGAAAATTCTACTTTAGATGGAAATCTTATTGGTACTTTTCTTGCACACATCCTGCTGTATGCTAGTTTATTGTGTTTTTGTGCTTTACACATGCTGAAGCTACTGTTGCCTGAACTCATTTATATGTTCAAGAGAGCTACCAAAAAAGTTTGAACGACTCCTCCATGATAAGCACTACTGCCAAAAGGCAACAAGAAACCTCAAATGAAGGTTATTGCATTGTGTGTAATGTCTTTGGGAATCTTGCAAGAATTCTATTTGTCTGTTTGAAGCTCCAAAGTGTTTTTTTTTTCTCTCTGAAACTGCTGTATGAGTGAGGGCAGCATGTTCATTCTCTTAACAACAAGCTTGATAAGCATGAGAATTTAGCTATTATGTTACTTGTGGTAGAGTTACACTGTTATGCTTCTTATATAGGTCATCCTAACTGCCAAGAAGAAGATGCCAGTCAAACCAAAAAAAGGAACAATAAGAGAGTAAAAGGCTCAGGACTACTACCTGTCAATAAACCATGGGAACACATTGATCATGTAGTAATGAATCTACCTGCTTCTGCTCTGCAATTTCTCGGTAATGTTTTATCCACTTCATTAAGCTTTCTTGTTATATTCTAATCAATGATCGCATCATGTGATGCGCACTTTGAGCATGTTATGTATCATGCCACTTTGGAGAGCTGCCGTATCATATTTGCATCTGAAAAAATTCTCACCCACTTGCACCTCCTATATCTTGTTTGATGTATTCACTAATGAACCAGTCTGTTTGAGTTTGGTTCAGATTTGGAGTTTATCTGAACATGGAACAGAGTCTCGGTTTTTAGGGTTATTACAGAGTCTGGTTTTTGTTTCGCCGGATAAGAAATATTAGCTTACCCGGCTGAAATACAGGCTAATGTTGTTCATATGTAAACAATATTATATATGTGACTGTGATTGCATGTGTACTGACTGTTAAGCATGTTTGTGTTCTATATTGTGAATAAATATGATATGTATTGTAATAAAGTATTTGTGTTCTGTGAATGTGATGTGTGCATACTGTGTGTAATATATGCTGTTTTAAGAGGGTGAATTGAAAAATAGCACATCCCCTCATCTCTATCGGTTCTTTCTAAGAAGCGATAGTAATAACCCCCTCATCTCCATCGGTTCTTAGAAAAGAACCGATAGAGATGCCCTCTATCGCTTTTTTCTAAGAACCGATGGAGATGAGAAAGTCATCTCTATCGGTTCTTTATAAAAGCTGATAGAGATGACATCCTCATCTCTATCGCTTCTTTCTAAGAACCGATAGAGATGAGGTGTCATCACTATCGGTTCCTAGAAAGAGCTGATAGAGATGAGTCTCTCATCACAATCGGGTGAAAACCGACTGTGATAGCGTCATCTCATCTCTGTTTCATGACTTTGTGTCGCCACCAGAACCGATTATGATGATAAAAAAGAACCGATTGTGATGTATATTCATGTAGTAATGGCCATTAACTGGCAGCACCTCAAATTTCTTCAAATCTAAAATAAATTCAAATCAAACTCAACTCTTAGCACCATATGTTCAAACACAATAAATTATTTATCACAAATATGGATAGATCACCACGTGATCTCTCATAATTACATAGCTATAAATCGGCAACCAACATGTTGCTGCTAGGCGCTAGCAAGCAGCAACATGACTACTTGATCATGGCTTGCTTCATACATATGTATGCATATATGCTAGCTTGTTAATTCTGTATCTACGCGCCTGAGAATATTTGTTGAGTTAGCTAGCTAGCATGCACGTTGAGCTAGCTAACAAGGTGCATACATGTTGTACACTTGCGCTCCTGCGATCTCCTAGCTACTTAACTTGGAGATATCCATATCGAACCGGATGATGAGTCTCTTGTCGAATAATTAACCATGCATTTTCAGGGAGTCTTTCCTTTCTTTTCAGACATTAATTTCGATTTACCAAGTCTAGACCTATCTTCATCGTCTTGTGCATGCCTGTGGAATACAAAATCACATGAGTGACCTGCTCATCATGATAAGAAACTTTCTCAGCAAAAAGAAAGAGAAAATAAGATTTAAGAACAATTGCTAGCTTGTCTAGTTGCATTAGAAGAGAATATTTCAGATGTGCGCACGCAGCCTTACGCTTGCACAAAGCATTCAAATTAAGATGCGTAATCGTGCCATAGGATAGTACCAACTTCGAACTAGCTATATACCCTTACTAAGATACGTAAACTAGTTCAATTAGCAAGCGCATAAGGTAACAATTAATGTACATTAAGTAGCAAGTATGCTGCTTTCTGATATCTCAGCGCCAGGTTCTTTGGCGCCAAGCATCAGCACATCAACACCAATAGGGCTGGCGCTAAACACCTATATATATACCGACGTGGACAGCTCAAGTGAGGTGGCACTTTGCTCAGTGCTAATAAGGCTGGCGCTGAGACGTTATAATTCAGCGTCATTCATGCTAGCGCTGAGAAAAGAGACCATTTCTAGAATTAGACTTCGAAGAGGGTTATTTTTGGAATTAGAATGAAAAAGCAAAAATAGGGGGGAAAAACACCGTACAAGGCCTCATCCACATTTGACTTTGATTTGTTTTCTGTTTACATGTTAATCTTTACATGTTTTAGGGCAAGCCGCGCATCTTTTTTGCAATTCCTTAGCTCAATACATATGATCCGTGTTGTTGACCGGGGCGGATCTACAGGGTATGCCAGGTGGGCCGCGGCATACCCGGTAGATTTGGCCCAACCCATACATGATTCTCGTTATAATCTGTCACAGCAACCTTGCAGGATTTATAACTTTTGATCCGTAGGTCCGATCGTGCTAATTCTTTTTAGTTAGATGCGTATTGGAATCTATTTTATTGTGTTCAAATTTCAGGTCAATCCAACGGTTGGATCTCTGAGAATTCGTGATTTACCGAACACATCTACTCTGTTTGTTGAATACGAAGCAATTATTTGAGTCTGAATTGGGGTGAATTTTTTGTAGATCAAAATTTTGATTTTAGCTTCCGCGCAATCATTCACCCCCCTCTGATTGCTAGTTTACTATATTTCGATCATACACATATACTTTATTCGACTCCTACTATAGCTGACATAGTTATATCTTTATTTATTGCTTATCTTAGTTAGTATTTTAACCACTCAATGGACGTATTTTATTTGCCAAGTTTTTAAATTATGAAGAGGAACGGAGATATCGCATCTCTTTTTCGAAAACATGCAGCAAAGAAGGTTGTTGCTGCTTCACCTCCTCCCCATCACAAACTGTAACATTGAGCGAGATATTTTCTTCAAAGTGGAAGAAGATGATATAATCAAGAGTTTTATGGCCATTAGAAGACGTAGACCGAACAAGAAGAAGTAATATTATAGGTATATAAGCTTCTTTTAAATATATCATCTTGTTTTTAATTATTTTTTTACTTGTATACCGAATTGCCCAATAAATTTTAAATTGTTTACCGAATTATTACTTGATCGGCATACCCTAAGTTTAAATCCTAAATTCGCCACTGGTTGTTGAATTCACTATAGGAAGTTAAAGCTTTTGTTGTTTCTGCAAGCCGTATGACTTGAGCAATTTCAGAGTAAGTTAATTAATTTTGTCAAAATTGTTGCGGTGGATAACAACTTACTGATCATATGGCTAAAACTTACACAAAACACATTTTTGCACGGTGAGTAAAGAGAACCTGTGACGACGTACTGCATATTGGCCTGCTGACACGTACGACATACGAGCTTGTATATCCGCAAATGTGTAGGTTCATTGTATCTTTTTTACGTGGAGTATTCCAAAGTTATCGTATCCAGAAAAAACGGACTAACTTCACCTAGAATCCAACAACCTAAAAATCATCTAAGTGACAAAGGTAAACAACTGAGTGATAAATGTAATATAACTTCAATATACAATTTGGTAGGTAGGCATAGAACAATTAGCCTATGTAAGGCCCACATTTTTTATAATAAATATCAACAATGGGTTCCCTGTGTATACAGTACTAGTCCCATGATCAGTGGCTAGCACGCACAAATTACAAATTGAAATTACATCCATACACAATAATATTACATATGCTAAGCGTCTTGGAATTACATATTATTATTACAAGCCAAAAGCTTGAAAAGCAGCAGCAGATACTTTATTTCTCTTGTAGTATGCCCATTCACCCTCAGGCAACAGACAAGGTAAAGCCTTAGAAAACATCGTCATCATAACCCCCGAATCCTGAATTGTCGTAAAGATCATCGGGGTAATCTATGTCTTCACCTAAAACAACATTGATAGCAAGATTGAGTAAATTGTGTACTCAGCAAGTCTTATAATGTATCACAGATGCAATTATAAGTAAATGCATGGCTTAGCAATAGAAGGGTTTCTACAGTTGTTTTTGCATTGGCAAAATAAAGCATAAGCACTTACTAGATAGCAACTGAAGTTTGTAAAGAAGCATTTTATTGTAATAAGCAAGTATTAATGTGGCGTAAATCAATCCTCATATCACAGTCTATCCGACTGACCCAATCCATTCCCATGTCATCCCTTGACATGAAATATACATTTTCCAAAACACCATTTTCCCATCAAATCATTTTGGAAATATTAAAACTCTAACCATGTGATAACTTTACCAAGTGCCTTTAACCGTAGGCGCGGCTAATTAATTAGATTTACACTCTGCAGAGGCGTACAACTTTACCCACAAGAAATGGTCAGCTCTCTATGCAAGCTATTAGCACACTTCCTTTGGTGTGCTGCAGAGAGATCATAACATAACCGTTACATTACATAGACCTAGCTTTGCACCATCCCGATGATGTTAAATCCTTGTTATGGAGAAGTAACATAACAGTGCATCCCTGTCATATAAAGTGATAATAAGAGCAGTAATTCCCTGCGATAAAAGCAGTAAATCCCTGCGGTAAAAGTTTCTTCCCATAGCAAGGCATACATCGTTATACCGATATGCATTTACCCACAATGAAGTGTGGAAGCCCCTCATAAGCAAACCTAGAAAGGATTGCTCATACTATCTCCCGCCTACCAATGTGCAAAGCCAGACCTAAACAACTTACTAGGTTAAGGCTGCCCCATATCAGCACTCGCGGTTGTACGGTTTTCTTGGCTTGAAAACAACCCATAGCTCGGTCCTTAATCCGACACGGGCAATAATCTCCCCCTACACTACGTACAAGTCCATCTCTTGCACAACCGGCTATTGCCAATAATTGCCCGCATCTAAACCATAGTTTTATTTTGGGGATTTTTAGTCAAAATACCAACAATTGACATCATGTCATAAACAACCATTTTCAATTCTCAAGAATCAACTTTGATCTTATTATATTCAACGTTGGTTCTAAAGCATGACTAAGCATGGTTAATAATCGCATATACCCAAGTTGACATTATGTATTGTCTAACCCATTTATATGGTTATCAAGGTTCACATGTCCATACTTATCAAGGAAGTTACATGAAATATCAGGTATATCTACCAATATTCCAACATAGCATTTTTATGACAAGTACGCGCATAAGTAATAGTTTTGCAATCATTGAAAGTAAATATTTGAAGTACTAGGACCAATATGATCAAGGGGGTGCTTGCCTTGCTAATCGCAGTCGGGTATAAAGTCCGAATCGTCGGCGAGGTCATCGTTTGCTAATTCAGGTTCGTCAGAATCTACTCATCGATCATCAGGAATAACATACAATAAATAGCAAACCAGTATAAGGGCAAAAAGAAGTCAGATAGAAAATCCAACTAAAAACTTACTTATAAAAACAGGAGTGTTCATTAGTAAGATTATAACTCGAGTTAATCTGGTTATACTGTTCCTTTTTGTTCATGTTTACATTTATTATTTTTGGGCTAGATGGTATCAAGCATTTCTTGCTTCATATGAATTATTCATTTTATTTGAACGAATTCTAGATGCTAAAATTATTTGAAGTAGAAAGATTTGACTTATGGTGATATCATGGAATAGAATGTTGTTAATAGGATTCAGATGCAAAGCAATGTATTTAAAGACTTTCTAAATTGAACATTCATCACAAAATTTTTGGTTGCCACTTTATTAGGCATAACACATTAAGCTATCTACCCTATCTTCATAAACTAATTACTAGATACAAGCATGATCTCATATGAACATATACTTATATATACATATATACTTATTGTGCTCTTCATAAGAAATCACCTCTTATTTGCATGAATCATTATTTGTTCAATATTTTTACCCAGCTAACATTATTCTGCCATTATGCTGAAAAGAAAATGTTTAACAAACTACCAAAAATTCTTTTCTTATCCTTTTAGTTATTATAGCATAGTTACTAATAATATTAAACTTTAATAGAAAAGACATCAAACAACTAGTTACCCAAGTATTTTATAGAAATGGGTTCATAGCAGAATAAGGATCTTAATAAAATTGGTTCCAAATAATATTAACTTTGTTTGCAAAATTTCCATATTTAGTCTACTTTCTTATGTACTATTCAACTTTGTATTAACATATTTTTCCGAAATAGCTTCTCAAAATATTTTTGTATAATCTGGAAGCTCTTGATTTTAGATGAATTTACAAATTGGTTTCATATCATTTGGATTTCAAATATGAAAGATATTCAAGTTTGAATTTGAACTAGTTCTGAAAATCAAATGGAAATAATGAAATACGCTTTCAATGTTCTGAAAACGCCTTCTACTGCACGCCGGATTTCGCGTTTAAATCCTGCCGGGGCACTGACATCCGGGGCCCACTCGTCAGCGACCTCGGTCTTGCGCATGCCCGCACCCGACTCGGTCACTGACAGCGGGAGCCCATCGATCAGCGACTCCAAACAGAGGCGCTCGGTTTTTGTCTCGCCGCCAGCGAACTAACTCCGGCCAGGAGGAATGGGTAGCACCTACGGCTTCAGCATGCTAACGTGCATCTAGGGAATAGCCTAATGACTTCCGACGATGATCGGAGATGGGTCGCCGTCGTGGCCGAGCGGCGGAGGTCACGGCGACTAGCCGCGCCGGCGACAGAAGGCTTCTCCGGTGGAATGGGTTCTGGTTCTAGCATCTACGGGTTCCGGGGGTTTCATTTTTGCCAAAAGGAAGCTCAGAGGAGAGTCGGATTAGCTCACCACCGATCGCTGGTTTTGGAGAAGAAGGCTAGCGATGGTGAGACTCTACGGAATTTCCTGAAAGTAACAGAGGGGTTTTGATTCATGTGAGCTTGTGATGCTATAACAGAAAGCAATTGAGGAATGGTTGCTTGTACTACCTTCAATCGATCACGATCCGAAAGCTAGGGTTCTTCGGCTGATTCAAAGAAACGCGAAATTGGCAGTGATCAGTGGAGTATACTGGATGAAACAAGAGGGGTTTTGATGAACACTCTCTGGCAATCAAGCTGCGGTATTTATAGGCCGAGGGGGACGCTGTAGACGAGCCAACACCTGGTGTGAACTCGACGGGATTTTCTGGCGCTAGAACAGGAGAAGGGATGGGCGGTTTGCGGAAAATCTGGGCGAGGACGATGCGTGGCAGGGTTTGGCAGAGGCGGTTACCTCGGGCGAAGCGCAGGCACTGCGGTGGCGCGAGCTACAGCCGGCGAAATCAGCTCCGGTCATGCGTGAGCATGGCTGCGAGGGAGGAAGAAGAAGGCGGTGGCTGTGGCTGACAGGTGGGACCACACAGCGATTCGGGCCCGCATGGCAGAGAGAGCAAAAGAGAAGTTCGGCTTGAACTGCAAGAGGCTTGATTTGATTCATTGAATCCATTGCCTATCCAATCGGTAAATTAATTAAGAAGTTACTGCATGTAAATGAGCTAGTTTAGGATCTACCATAAAAATTTCAGACCTATTTGACTCCTGAGGAATTTACAATAATTCTGACAGTGCACTGTGCACATATTCATGCATTGGGTTTTACATTTATCAAGATACTTATATCTTCCTCAAAAATTTATAAACTTTTTTAGAAGGTTCCTTATATGCACATTATCCTCCTGTAAACTTTTCAGCTTTATATTCTTGACATTTTATTTAATAAAATTCTGACATTGAAGTTTTCAGATTTTTAACTATCCAGTTTTTGAATTTTTATAAATATCAAACCTAAAGATCATCTCCTGATATTTTTAATGAAGATGACTCTATCCAGGGAGAATATAATATAAATATTTTCCCATTGAAATTATGAACATTTAATTTCTGACATTTTCACTATTACTAGTCTTGTTTCATTAATTACCTTTCTTTTCATCATTTAATATTTTTTCATAATTTTTAAAAATTATATTTTGAGTTATGGATAGCTCCACGAATTTTTACAGTAATTTTCTTATTTTTTGTTTTACAAATCATTTCTTATTACTTAAGTAATGGTTGATTGATTAGAAAAAGAATTTTCCTTACAAGCAATAATCAAAAGAAGTCAAGAAAACTCATATAAAATTCAGAAAAATCCAGAGAAAAACAAATTAAAACTTCTTACAATATATCATTTAATTTTTTATTATTACTCATTTTTCAGGATGTTACAACCTAAAAGCTAAAAATTAAGATTCAACGAAGTTTAGGTAATGAGCACTAAGATCCAAAGTAGCAATGCTAAACAGATGAAAGCATAAGATTCAAATTAAAACATATGGTCAATCACTAAGGTGGCTCTCATCCTACAGTCTGATATCGACCCTTTCACTATTCTCCCCCATCATAGGTCCATCAAGCTAATAAACACTGGCAAAATTCTACACAACTTGATATAGTTATGCTCATTAGATCTAAACACCATATCTAAACCTAGTGCTAAACAATCGACAATCATCTATAGCTAATTACCAACCGGGAAATATGCATAATATCATGAAGACTCGTAATAATGATGATCATAGATACAAAATGTGACTAACATCATAGCAAAGCATAAAAATAGAGGAAGCACAAAGGAATGCTTACAACTAAGAAGATTATAGAAGCTGTAGACTCTGGCAGCCTCCCAACGTAGACGCTATGGATCCTGGCTCTAATTAGAACTGCCCCTAATTAGAGCATAATTAGATCCCTTCTAATTATAGAGACTAATTAGAACCCTCTAATTAGAACCGCCCCTAATTAGAGCATAATTAGATCCCTTCTAATTATAGAGACTAATTAGAACCCTGATTAGAGAGGCTAATTAGACCATTCTCTAATCCCTATACTCTAATCTATACATAATTACATAGTGTAACATTGCTCTAGTCTCACCAGAGCGGCGAGGGAAAAACTCAAAAATTGAATGCTTTGGAGGGTACCCCTGGGCCCAATTTAAATGCCAAGGGCTGGTAGGTCATGGCTTAGACATGATAGAGTTGGAAACAACCGGTTTCACAAGTTTCAATTCGAAATCTCCTTCAAATTCGAGTTAGTTTGCACTCTCCTTCTACGCAATAAATCTTCCAAAGGCCATATATTGATCATATCAACTCCAAATAAGGTGATTCTTTTTTACACGTTTGGCTAAGAAAGTTATATTCAACTCTCTAGTTGTGGAGAAATTCTGAAAACTATGTGTTCATTTCTAAATATATCTTGTAAGTTGACTCTATTGCAGACTTTAATTCTATGTACATCCTACCTTGCGGGGTCTATATGTCCCAGACTAGAACTCCAAAATAGGTCGATGAGGACTACTCAAAGAGATCTACAACTTTTTAGTTACGGATTTTTCCATTTGAAGCCGTTTTGGTCTCCAAAATTGTATTGCAAGACGATGGACAGATTCTGTTCCTTTTGTTGCTGTGACAAATATGAAACCTCAAGATTTCATTGTCTCCTCGTCTTTTCTTTGAAGGATTGTGTAAGCATTTAGAAGCAAGAGAATAAGTTTTCCTACCCAATTGTAGGTCCCAATATTGATTTCTCCTAAGAAATTGGCATGCACATAACAATGCTCTATGTCGTTGACATGTCGAAGGCTCGGTGTTTCCATCCTAACTTTTTCGTCCGAGCTCTAAATTGGGCAAATGATATATGCATTTTGAACATCTCAATGAGAGCATCATCATGAGAGCCTCTAAATTGGGATTTGAAGATGTCTTGGATATTCAAAGCTTATAGAAAGAATCTTCGGGCATGTTGATTTGCCGGTTCTGGAGTAGACTTCGCCAAATATATGATTCATATGAATAGTACATACCTGAAAAGTAATGTTTTCTACCATACAATACTTTTGCACGTATATCTCAATTATAGATTATTAGTAGCATAATAAATAGCATTAGCGATGATTAGTAATGCAAAGAATAGAAAATAACGCTGTGGGTAAGTATGAAATACACGAGGAAACAACATCAACGTGGCGACATCTCCCTCTCTGGAGTGGTGGAGCTAGCAACGTGGGGTGCCAATCTGCCATCTATCCCTACTCTGGAGTCTAGACGGCCTAAAAAGAGGCCTCAATAGTACAGAGGATGGAAGTAGCCACAATTTGGAATACTTGAATGACAAAAACGCATTATTTTGTCATTGAATAACTCTAATTCCACGACCCGCCACCAAATAAGTTCGTATTCCATGCCATCATGACTCAGATTTAATCGCTTCATGTCATCGCTCCGTTAAGCAAGTCGTTTCAAAAACAGACCAAAATGTGTGTACACTTGGCGAGAGACCGGCAATCGAAGCCCACATAGCAAACCAGCCATTATGTACAGAAGTGTTGTATGATAGTGGTTGCATTGCTGACGATTGAAGCTCTCAACTCACGAATATAAAACAGTAGATAAGAATACAAGATATAGTCTCAACCTTCTGACTTATTGCTCTTTTGCCTATAGTCTTGTGTGTACAATAAGAGTTTCCTAACTCATTGTCTCCCTCCATGCATTAATAAATAATATGAAACTAAACTAGCTAACGAGTCTTATAGCTCGATAGCCTCTAAATCAGTATTTTGTAAGGTAAAGTGTTCGTACCTATCAGCCCCTCACAACGCGCCAATATACAAGAAAAGAACTATTAAGCAGTGCAACTAGAATAAGCATAGTTTAGGCTGTGCAGACCGCAATCTACTTGAACTGAAAAATAAAATTGCTGCCTGTTGCTAAAAAATAGAGGTGGGCGTCGCGCCGGTTAGACTGGCACGGCACAGGACTATCGGCCCACATGCATAAACTGTGCTGTGCCGCCATAGCCTAGCCCATCGTGCAGTGTCGGCCCGGTCCGGCTCTCCTTCGACGCATCCAGGCACAATTCATTTGTGATTCGTGCCGGCTACGTGTCGTATCGGCCTAGGCTAGCCTATTTGTACTATTGCGACGAGAGGAAAGGAGTCGGAGACACATGAAGCTGAGGCAGTGGATACAAATATTAGGGAAAAAGAACAAAATTTTATTCATTCTTGAGTAAATACAGAGTTACTACCTCATTAAAAATCTTACAGCCTGGTGAGGGTACCCTCGGTAAGGAAAAGAGTACAATAACTACATGCATATGTATAGACTAGTCGAGGTCGAGGTGGTCAAAGTCGGCTACGCCTCCACACTTTTCGGATCCTCAGTCTGATGTTGTGCCCTCTCATCTGCACACTCCCAATCTTTGAGGTATGTAATTGCCTTGACTATCTCAAGCGTGAGAGACAACCTGCTCGGCTCAAGTATCCTTCCTACCTAACTGAAATTGGCTTTCGACGAGATAGTGGATACCGGAACCTCAAGTACATCCCATGCACCGAGTTTATTGCCCTTCCCGATGTCAACCTCAGCCTCCGCGAAAGGTGTGTTGAGGTAGTGGTTGATCTCTACTCATGAATTCCATTGCGATTTGCTGGCGCTTTAGAAGACAAACTAGACACTTTGCTTTTTAGCTTCTTCCACATGTTTGAAACGATCGAACTGCCTCATACTTGTTGCCTTTGAGCAAATTTTCTTCACTTCTGGTACCAAGTTTTTTATGATATTTATCGAAAACTCAAAAAAAATTGTTATAAATATGAGTATGGGCCTTAGAAAAATCAAGATTAAATGATTCACCTATTCCCTCGAAGGCGCACTACAAATCAGGTAATTTTCTCTGAGGATCCAAAATGGAACCAAAATAGTAGAGATGTGGAACAGCTTGAAAATATTTTAATTTTTTTCTACACTAGTTCAAGAATGGGTTGTAAATTATAATTATCTCTATTTTTTTTGAAAGAATTAGCAATAGTCCAAAACCACTCGATAACTAAGCAAGAAGTTGGGTAGTACACACCATATAAAATCTTGGTTGCATTATAAAAATTGAAAAAATCACGAAAATGACCCGCAACTTCCCAATCTATATAATTAACCAACTACTTACTAGAATTGCAATTGACAAAGTCAATGATAATGTGCTCATAGTATTTGCACCACTTCAGCATAATATACGTAGAGTTCCATCTAACCTTCATGTAAAGGTAGAATCTTCTTGCTGGCTTTATTGTTGGTTGTTGGCCTTACTATACTTCGAGAACTGAGCGTACTTTACAGTCGAACTTGTAACAAATTCGATATCATCGCGTATATTGTCTAAACTAGATTTCATTACATGCAAACTTATCTGCACAATGAGATTAATGATGTGGCATATGCATCTCTACTAGAGTATGAAACCTCCAATATAAGTCTTCAGATGCAGTGCAAGATGTTCTATGGTTGTTTGTTAGCTGATGTATTATCAAGAGTAATAGCAATAATTCTACTTTCTATTTTAAAGTCACTAACAACCTCAAGTAGACGTGCAATGATAGCCTCTCCGGTGTGTGCATCATCGATTGGCCTAAACCCTATGACCCTTTTGTTTAGGTTATAGTCTTCGTCCAAATAATATGCGACACACTAAGATATGCAGATCTTTGGTGGGATAAAGTCCGTATATCTGAGGTCAAGGCAAAGGAAAAACGAACTCTCGTGTAGGCTTGCTTCAATATTGCTAGTTTATTTTTGTGTGTTGCGTATATGCCACGTGTAGTTATTCTCCTACTAATGTGTTAGTATTGTGGGCAAAAACCACGTTGAATTATCCTTTTAAAATTAGACCTCTAATCCATTCTAAGTGGATGATCCTCCATAACTATATAGAGTGCAATTTCCTCTCTAACTACTAGAATTTGAAGTATTAACAACCCAGAATTAACTATGGCCAAAAAAATTTGGTCGTTACTAATTTTCTGGAGTTGCCCTGGTGCTAAATCAGAGCTCAACAAATTTTGCTAACGTGCAAAGGACTGCCCATCGCTATTTTCTTTGATATGTGGTCGTTATTTGGCAGTCTGCTAGTCTGTTTCACCGCTAAGAAAAAGGAATTATCTGCATCGTGTGTTATTTTCCCGATAAAATTCGTTTTGATCTCACTAACGTTCTGTTTGTTTGGACATTTTCACTGACTTAAAAGCTAAAAAGTTAAAGTCTAAACAAATAGGTAGTTTTTTATATGGTTTTTTCAAAAGCCATAAGCCTCCATATAACTAAAAGCCAAAAGCCGCTGGAGAGGGGTTTTTTTTGGCTTATTAAGGATTGGTTTTAGACTAATACCACTAAAGTCCCTGGCAGATTCCTGCAAATCGTCTCCACCATTGAGCAATTCGGCGACCTCAAGGTGATGACGACTGAAGAGGTAATCGACCGCTTGAAGGCACATGAGGAACGGATTAGGGGATCTGGCAGCGGTGATGAAGAGCACCTACTCCTGATGTGCATCGAGTGGAATGCCTAATCGTCGAGGCGTGGCGGTGAGGGCTCCTTCGATGGCACTTAAGGCGATGGTTGGCGAGGCCGCAAGAATCGAAAATTTGACAAAGCAAAAGTGAGGTGCTATAATTGTAATGATTATGGGCATTTCGCTTCGGAGTGCCACAAGCTGAAGGAGGCGAAAAAAGCGCTCCTTGCTGAAGCTCTAAGTGACGATGAACCAGCACTATTTTAACGCAATGTCAAGTAAGAGAGTTAAGTCAGGGACAGTGAAGAAGTATGTTCGCCGTTCTAAATCGAGTCTGTCAAAATTGACTTTGGGGCGTTAAGGAGGTGTGTTCGTCGTCCAAAGTTAAGTTCGTCAAAGATGAGGCCGGGATGTTGAAGAGATGCGTTCTCCATCCTAAATCGAGTAAATGTTGGGTAAGTTATAGTTGAGACCGACTACCTCAACAAGTTAGAGTTGTGTTACAAGATTAAAAGAGTGATTGATAGAGATAATCTTGTTTTAGAAAAGTTTGTTTAATCCGAGTAGTTCACAAGTTATAGACTCCGAGTCAGTTTATTGAGTGTTCTACTATATAAGTAGAGGCTTTGTACTCTTTTGAAGCTACGAGTAAGAGAAAGTAAGCATAAGTTGAGAATAGAATCAATGTAAATCAAAGGAGCTTTGTATCACTGTTGGTTTGTGCACTGTGCCGCAAGCTGAAGGTCCTGAGTTAGAGTCATAAAGCTGAAGATTTTTGCGTTGTTTGTTTGGTTATTTTTTATGTTCCGACAGGGTTTGGCTGCTGGGCTTCTTCCGATCGATGCGTAGGTGCGAGGGCAGGGATTTAAATTTTGTTTTGAATAAAATTTCGCCGATAACCGAAATCTGAAATTTCAGCGAAATCTTGTTATTTCAAACAAAATCCAGATGGAATTCAAAACGCAAAATTTAAATCCGGAATTTTTGGACCGAATTTCGAGCGAAATATCCGAAATTTCGGTCGAATTTGCCTAAATTTTGATAAATTTTAACTGAACAAAAAATGGTTCAAACGATGTCGAACAATTTTGAATTTTTTTTGGAGATTCCTAACATATCAGTGATACTCCACAAACATTTCAGATGATTATCAAATCTGAGGATGTTTCAAAAATTCGAACATTGCTACTGTCCTGATAAAACGCTGACCGGCAAGTTTGAACTAAATGAAAAATGGTTCAAACCACTTTAGAAAATTTTGGAATTTTTTGTGCATGCTTATTATGCATCAATAATGTTCTCATGAAATTTTCAGATAATGATCAAGCTTTATGAATTTGTCAAAATTCGAACAGTGCTACTGTCCTGTTAAAAGGCTTACCAGCAAACTTGAACAAATTGAAAAAGGTTCAAACCACCTTAGAAAATTTTGAAAATTTTTGTGAATGATCCTGATGTAACATTAATGTTTATATAAAATTTTATATGATGATAATTTTTAAAGAATTTGTAAAAATTCTGACAGTGATATGTCCGGATAAAAGCGTGATGATCAACACATAGAATTGATTTAGCCACCAAAAAGGTTAAATTTTTTTTGAAACTTTTACAAAATGGTGATAAGGAAATTCTTAAGATATCATAAAATTTTTGAATCATGATCACACTCCAGTGAATTTATAAAATTCTTACAAGGCACCGTACCATTTATGTTCTTTCTCTTTTTTATTTTTGAAATATAATATAACAAATGAAGTTCAATGCTTACATAGATTTGATTGACCAAACAAATAAAGGTGATTTTTTTTGAACATTTTATAGAATAGTACTGAAGCAATTATTAATCTCTCATAAAAATTTTATATCATGATCACACTCGAGAAAATTTATAAAATTCTAACAATGTTACTGTCCCAATTATGTTCATTCTGTTTTTGATTTTTTAAAAATAACAAATGAAGTTAAATTATTTTGAAAATTTTGCTATATGATCCTACACTACTAAAGGTAATACTATAAATGTTTTACATCATTATATAGCTTGTACAAATTTATAAAAATCTGACAGTGTTTTTGCCAAAATTTTAAAATATCTCAAAAATTCGGTTTTTTAACAAATTTTCATAGAAGATAACTTTCTTAAGGGTTATTAGACTAAATCCGGCTTTAAAAGTTTGAAACCCGGCCAAAAATCATGAAGGGTACTATAGCAATTTCACATTTTTTTATCCCGTAGTTTGGATTTCGTAATGGCTTGAAATCCGAAAATTCGCCGAATTTCGGTGAAATTTGTATCCTGGCTGAGGTAGATGAGCGCGTCTCGGTTCATAAAGTGCGTGACGGTGGGGACGGGAAGGTGAGCAGGTCGATGCAGGAGAGAAAGAGCGACGCAGGAGAACGGAGAAATCAGAAAAGAGTACAGAGGATAGGGAAAAAGTACATAGGTGCATTTGAGTCATTTTTTGTGGGAGAAAAATCAGAAAAGAAAAAAAAGTGTAAAGTGACAATTGTGGCAAGAAATCTAGTTTCCATCCAATTTTATAGCATTTTATTAGTGTCATTCAACTATGCGTGGCATATAGTCAATTTTCCCGATTTCAACAGACCCAACCTGTAATGCCGGTATATTCTCTTTCGATGTGATTCCTTTGATTGGGAAGAAGGCAGCCGGGAATAAATCTGGAGGCGCATCATGTTGATATTAAGATATCTGCTAAATTGCTTGTTCACCTCATCGTTCCTGCCATTGTTGTCCATGCTCAGGAGATGGCGATGATTTGCCTGTTGTCAACATTAGTTTATGGCGCTAAGATTAAGTATGAGCCTTAGTGACTTCCAACATGGAGGAAATTAAGCGATGGCACATTCAGTTGTGATGAAAATTGTTCAGAAGAGTACAAGGAAGATGACATACTCATCGGTAACTTGACATCGGCTTTCTCAAGTCTTATAACGATGTAAGGTGGTGTTGGGGAACAGATAGGCTACTTTAGCGTAAAATTAAAATTTTCTACTACGTAACCAGTGAACCACTGCAAGTTATAAATCACAGAATTATCACTAGAAGCGCAGACCCGTAGCGAAAGTAGAGTCGATGTAGTACGGTAGTGCAGATGTAATCATACTAGCCTCACACCTCCTTCAACAGCTCATTGTGACCGTCGCAGGTTGCGGATCGTCCTAGCATTGAAGCTCCGCAGTAACGCCATCAAGGTATCCACACGTACAGGACAGGAACACTACGCGCCGGAGTGCTAGCATCGGTGTTGGTGACGAAAGATCTATTGGCCCAAACACGCGACGAACACCGAGTTCAGAGTGTGCTAACCGATTTGATCCTACAATCGGTAAGATGGATGGAAAAATATGCTCAAAACCGATCTAGAGTAATAATCGACAAAGATCTAAACAACCAAAAAACCGATTAAATTTAGGGTAAAGGTAAGTCTAAACAGCCGATTAGGGCTGAATAGATGGTAGATAAAGGCAGACTTTCCTAAAGAAGGCGATGCGCAACAAGATTGGAGAAAATCAAACCTGATTGGCATAATCGATGAAGATCAACAATCGGCGATGCGCAACTTTATTGATCAAAATCGGATTACAAGAGAAAATCTAAGTTATAAGGCTACTCATAGTTGACAGGAAAGTAAATGAAAAGTAATGTGAGTTGTTTGATTTGGTTGTATTGTTCTTCTCGCTTGCCCACATCTATCTTTTATAGCACATTGGCCGATCGTATCCTTTTTCGATACGTTGTCCACCATGATCTGTACCGGCCTCTACTAGGACAAAGATCTCTAAGTATAGATTAATATCGGTCATAATCCCATCTTTAACCTTTCCTTTCTTTATCCGATATTGGCTAAAATATCTCTTTATCTTTAGCCTGACAATTTGGCCATGCCTTGCCAAATTCTGGTGCAGACAGCCGGCTATGCGGTTCTGGGTGGAGGAGGGGTGGCGGCTTGGGTTTTGTGAATTTCGAATTCCTACTGTGTCTCTTAACCCTAAAGCTAGCACCCCTCCCTTTAAATAGACGCCCCATAATGGGCTCTACATTAGAGGCACATTAGGAACTTAAAACCCATCAAAATTCGGATCACCATCCGAATTAAGTCCCAACCCTTTACGCATACGACCCTATAATTTTATATATACCTAGACATGGCTTGAGTACTCTTACTCGACCATTGATCGGTAGTGATCCCTAACAGGACGTGCCGACTCCCGAGTACATGTAAAGATCACGTCGGACGAATCTAAACAATGCTTAGTTATATGCATTTCCCTTTGCCTCATGATATCGGTCAAACTCAAGGCGAGTACATGCGATCCTTGTTTAGTTAGCTAGACCACTCTTTCTCGACCACGTGAGTCGGAATCCCCAACTACGCTTAACTCTTTAACTGCGAGTAGCATGGCCATACATTTTCGAAATCTAACTACTCGAGAGGCCTAGAGATATCTCTCCCGTTGAATGGAGGGGCAAATCCCATCTTGATCGACCATGCTTCGCAGCATGCTTCATGACAAACCCGAAAACCACCTTTATAACTACCCAGTTACGAAGTATTGTTTAGCAACTCCTAAGTCATTACACATTTTGAGTACATGCGCCAACCTAAGTCTAAGGATATAGCATACACATTGTATATGAGACTAACTGATGACAAGAAGATTATAACATCCTCGCAGTGTCTCAAGGTGGGTCAATCCAACTCTATGTCCTCTAAAATGTGTCTATATTATTGGTTTGATATTTCCATGTTTGTGACCCGTGAAACATGGTCATCTACCAATACATATGCTAGTCTATTCATACGTGTCCTCATATATTTATCGACTAGGAATAACTTTAGAATAATCATCACAAAGTTATATATATAGTTTTACAAACAAGTCACATACTTGCTAATAAATAATAATGATAATATTTAAGGAACAAAATAATTAATTATGAACATAAGAAAATATAATCATCTCTATGATTGTCTCTGAGGCATATCTCCAACAGGTGGGATCTGAACCATAATTCCATAAACATTTAAATTAGGCACTAGATAGATAGTACACATGAGGCTTCCTTCCGTAAGAACAAAGGACAAACACACAAACAGTAAAGTAGTTGTCAGACTTGCAGTTGTGACTTCCCCTATTGTCTTTCTTACAAACCGACATTGTGTACAAAATGTGGCCATTTGTTATCAAGTTTATATATCATCCATTTCTCAAAAGTTAGGTGATTATCTTTGCTGCCAACAGATTAGAACCACAATTAAGGAATTTCACATAAAACAATTCATTTTCTAACCGGGGCCTAAGTTTTATGTGTACTTAACCAACTCTGGAAAGACATGAAAGTGATTATTTGCTTTTCATTTTAGTCTATGCTTCTGTGATCTCAAGGGATAATTGCTAGTGGATTTGGTTAAATATTCTTGGCCTAGCTTGATGAGTGTTATCATTCATTTGCATGGATAGTTTTCCTGAACTCATTTGTGAATTTTCTTTCCATCTAATTATGTTTGGTGTGCAGCCAAGTGGGCATGTAATGCTGCGGGTGCTTTGTCTTCACTCCCTCATTAATCATCTTTAGATGATGCTTGTGTGATCTCAAGGAATAATTGCTGCTCTCTCCGGTCACAAGTACATGTGGTTTTGTGATGCCCTCTATATGCTTTTAAATATTTAGATTTGGTACATGAAAATTATATGTATAGATTTGGCTTGAAAAATACTTTCGTAATATTATAATTTTATAAATATATTACAATATAAATTAGTGGTTAAAGTAGTGTTTTGGGGACATGTTGATGTCCAAAATGACATTTGTGACAAGAGGGAATACTTGCTAGTAGATTTAGTGAAATAATTTATTCTTCGACTAGCTTGCCGAATGTTGTCTTTCTTTTCCATGTAGAGTTTTTCTGACTCACGACTCATTAGTGAGCTTCTTTCCATAGTCCTTCTAATTATGTTATGTGTGCAGCCAACTGGGTATGTATGCTGCGGGTGCTTTCCAAAACTCCCTCATTAATCATCTTTAATTATTTTCTCAGTGTTGTTTTAACTCGTATATAACACGTTTCTTGGAAGTTCAAATGCTTTGGATTTTTGGCCTGGGATACCTCTTGTTCTCTGCATACAAATGCTTACGATAATTTTGTAAGGTGACTGGACACAACTCTGAAAAAGCGATCCGGATGCAGGCATCTTTTTATTTCTTCATGTTTTTCTGGAGGTAACTATGCATTTCTTCAAGTTTTTTAATGTCTGCTGCGCCACAGTATAGTCCATTTCTTATGCTAAAACAGTATAATACCTTGGATACCTTGGAATCTATTCCTTATTGAACAATAAATTTCAATATTCATCTGTATCTTTGACTTGCTAGTTGCTAGGAGATAATCATGACAGCTTCTGCAGATTCCCTGCCAACTTTTAGTGAGAACTTGTATCTACTGAACTGTCTTTCCATACCAGACAGATATGATTACCTGCATTTGGTTGATGTCTTTTACGGCAAAGATGCTGCATGATGCACAAAAATGTACATCCATCACTTAGGCTGGCTTGTGTACATATATACATCAGTAGCTTTGAGGTCTCTTCTTTGCATCGCCATTAGCACGTCGTGGAGCTTCTCTGCAAAGGTAAGGTTGCCCCCTCTCTCCTACATCCTACCAGCAAAAAGAAATTAAGATTAAATGCAGCTGTTCACTTTTATGCTACAATTTGTGCCATTGGGAATCAATATATAAACAACTACCCCACCTTTCCTTTCTTTGATTTGTTCCACCATTTACTTGGTAGTTTTGATATATTTGCACCTTTTCTTCGTACTGCAGAAACAAATTGTCTTCAGGGTGGCAACATTTGCAGCTTTTTAGTGTAAATTTACATTTTCAATCAAAAAAATTCTATGCACATTTCTGTTGTTTAAGGTAGCACACGCCACACACAATAAGCCACCTCTACGAATATGTATGAAGAGTGACATTTTTGTTGTTGAATTCGCAATACAAGAAAGTGATATTTAAGAAAGCAAAATTACCTTTTTTTAGCCTTTTTTAGGGGAGCTTTTGCTAGCGTAGAGTTTGGTCTGTTGAAGTTGGTAAACATGAGAGTATTTGTTGATTCGTTGAATCTGCAGCTTACATAAGCTACTAATTTCAGTTCAAATGGCTGGACGAGGTTCCCAGATGAAGAAATCATGTGATTGTTGCGGAAGATATGTGGACCATTTGGACGGAAAGATGAAGTGTTTCCGCAAGAACATGACTGCTCATTTTAGACATAGCATGGTAAGCCCGTCATAAGTTCAGTGTCTTGTGTGTAACATGTTTTAAATGGAGAATTGGTTAGAAACTTAGAATTTGTAGGTGGATAGTTGCTTAACACTTTGATTAACTTGACCCTAGTTCGTTTGGTGATAACCGAACATACAGAAGCGAATATATTCTGAGCATCACTGCGAGCAAGCTAAATCTGTAGTTAAAACTTTTGGGTTTGAGGCTTGCGGTTTATCCTGTGGCTGTAAGGTTGAATCTGTTGATTTTAGCCCTGGATCATCAACACACGAACACGAAAAAGAACATAGAAGTTTTGAGGACGAACTACCTAATCAACTTAGGCCCTGTTTGTTTCGGCTTAAAGCTAGTTTTTTAGCTTAATGAGCTTTTAAGCCAAGATATGCTGTTTGGTATCCTGGCTTTTTGATGGGTTGGATGGTGTAGCCAGGGTTCACAAAACCGGCGAAAACTGCGGTTTTCGAGCGTACTACTGCGGTCAATATCCAAAACCGCTCGGTAAACCGTTTTAATTTAAATTTAAAAAAAATAAAAAAAATTGAAAAAATTTATGCGTTGAAAACCGCTCGAAAACCGTTGAAAAACCGCGGTTTTCGCTCGAAAACTGTTTCTTAAAAACCGAGCGGTTTCTCGCGAAAAACCGAATGGTTTTCGATTTTTTTGAATTTTTTTTATTTCTTAACCCTTCGGTTTCTGACGGTTTTCGAGTGATTTTTCGAGCGGTTTTCGAATTTCGAACGATTTTTTGAAATTCGGTTTTGTGAACCCTGAGTGTAGCTTATTGCTAGAAAGTTTGGAATACCCTTTTAGGTTGTAAGGACTTTTCTTATGTACTAATTTATCTAATACAACTGTTTTATACTTTTTTCACTTAATGTCCTATTGAAAAACTTAGATTAATCTCGAGATCAAACTTCATTCTGAGCATAATTATTTATCAACTTGATCCGGGTCGGTGGAGGAGAAAGGAGGCTGAGGACGGCGGAGGAAGGAGAAGGTCGAGGACGGCAGAGACCGGAGTGACGGAGGGAGAAGGCATGTCGCACAGGGGAGCGAGAGAAGACGAGGAGAAATGAGGAGATGGGAGAAGGATTCTTGAGTTTATATATGATGGCATTTGGTGGGTAATTTTGGAGACTTCCAGTGGCAAAGAGTTATTTCATCCCAAATAAGCCCAAAAAAGCACCTCTCACCTGACTTTTGGCTTATAGTTATATGGAGGTTTTTGGCTTTTTTTAAGCCTAGCTTAAAAGTCAGTCGTTTGTTTCGGCTTTGGCTTTTCTGCTTTTAAGCCAGTGAAAAAGCCGAAACAAACAGAGCCTTAGTAATCAAGGCTAAAACTAAACATGGAAAGCCTAACTAAGGAAACAATCCAATTAATTTGATCCGATTGTCGATTGCATCGCGATCTTTACTTGCCTTACACGACACGGCAAGTCAATAGTTTTAACAGCCTTGATTATTTTGCAACAGAATCATTGTAGCAAAAGAAACTCTAAGATGAAGATGATTAATATATTATGTGTTCTAAATCAACCGTGCTTGTTCTCTCATTATGAACCTTTTGTTGATATTAAATGCTAACCATATCATCAAGCTCCATTTATCAATGCATGGCCTGACTAGTCTATAGCTCATGCTCTTTTTTATATATTATATATTTTTGTTGCTCCCAATGTTGTAGTAAAGTAGGGATTGCTTTGATTTTTTTTTTGCTACAGATCATACCAAACAAGTTCTTGAATCATTTCGGAGGAAAGATAGCAAGAACCATTGAACTAGAATCCCCTGATGGTAATGTTTATGTTGTTCAAGTTACCAAGCATATTAATAAGACAGTCCTCCGGTGTGGATGGGAAGCCTTTGTAGATGCCCATCACATAGAAGAGAATGACTCCTTGTTGTTCCGTCACATTGAGAGCTCTCGTTTTGAGGTTCTGATCCTCGACTCTGATGGTTGCGAGAAAGTCTTTTCCTGTGCTGGAATCGAAATCACTTCTAATGTTCAAGAAAGAGGAGCACATTATGTTGATATTTCAAATAGCTCCTGTGATAATACCGCAAAATCATCAGGAAGTAAAAGGTTTGCTAGATGTGAACGTGGTAACTCAAGCTTTCGTAGAAAAACTGCAAAGGCGGCCGCAACATACTACTCATCTGAGGATTCAGGTTACATTGTTGATTATCTTCTCATTAACATGACTTTCTGAATTATATGTACGCGACACATTTTATATTAGATTTTGTTTGAAGCTGTTTTCACAATTGAGATTCCGTACAGGAGAAGACACCAAGGACAGTCCTCCTGAATATGAATCATCTTTTGAGCTAGATGATCTTCAGACACCTCCAGGGCCTGATTATGTCTTATCACGTGGGAGTAGTCTATCTGGAGCACAGGAGGAGAAAGTATCTATGCTTGTCCGGGATATTCAACCTGAAATTCCTGTATTTGTGGCTATCATGAGGCAGAGCAATGTCCACTCACGACAACCTGGTCTGGTAAGTTTTACTGTTCTTTTTCGTCATGTAGATTGGTCATAATACTGTAAATGCTTAATTTATAGTGTGTTCTATGAACATTTTATTCCATGCAATTTATAGTATAACTGTGATTTTATATTGATTGCATGATAAAAACAGAGTTAATTAGTGGCACACGTTTCCTCTAGATGCTAGATTAGAAATACCCATATTAATCAGAAGGAAAAGAAAATGATGAATCAGATTTAGTTATTTGGGTTCTGTAATTAAGAGAACTCTATTTTTAAATACAGATCCCTTTTAAGCATCAAAACATATATTGTACATTGTAGCATCAAGCCATGGAATTTTGTGTGATTTAACGGCCAGTTGTGCAAGAAATGGAGTTGTTGAGGTCTTTTATAAGAAGGTTCCAGTTGTTGTGGACCTTTGAACGATGTGCTAAATTAATCTGTATTTTTCCTTTGTTTTACATCACGAACCATAAATTCTGCAGGTTCAGATTTCTTCTAATGTTGATGCTTCGTTAACAGCGTCACATTCTGCCAAGTGGCAAATGTATGCTAGGATTTGTGGGTCAGCTGACTCATTCAATAAAAATATTTTTAAAGAATCAAGTTTTAAGAAAAGAAACTTTACATTTGGTTTGGAGTTCTAGTCTCTGTGATTTATCCCAGCATAGTCATATTTGTTGATCCACCACTGATTCTCTGCGATCTGGAATTAGGTAATTCCTAGGCATTATGGAGATGCACACATGCCGCATAAAAGCCAAACAGTAGCACTGCAGCGGGCAGGAAAGAACAAGAAGTGGCATGCTAAATTTTACATTACAAACGATCAATCTAGGCGCATCCTTTATGGGCGTTGGTTAGACTTTGTCCGAGACAACCGTGTGCATGAGGGAGATATCTGCATCTTTCAACCAATGAAGTGTACTGGGAGAAAATTCACGTTGACAGTACATCTACTTCGCGAATCAAAATCTCACTCCGCTGGTGTAAGTGGTCCAAAAAGAGTAAGATCAAGTGACGGTAGAAAGAAGACAAAGACGACTGGTCATAAAAGAGTAAGCTCAAGTGAAGGTAGAACAGGGACAAAGGCGACTGCAACAACCCGTGTCAAGGAGGAACCAGATGATGGTACAATACGAGGCCCTTGCTAGACTAGAACAATGTGGTACATTTTGAGTCCTATCTGTCTAATTCATGTGAAATTCTGTTCAGGAGAAAAAAGCCCTTCTTCCAGATGCAACCACGGTCATGCAGACCAGCGTCACGAACACCTCGAGTCTGATGATTCTGGGGAACCTTCTAAGCCTCTCTACATTTTACAAGGCAAGGCCATTCTGACCAGGGAGCAGGCGAAGAAAGTGGAAGAGAGAGCTCGCGCCATTCATTCTGATGTTCCCATTTACGTGTCGATAATGAACAAAAGCAGTGCTGGTGCCAACAGCGTCTGCACCATAGTAAGTCCAAACCTTTATGGGACACATTTCAGTAAATATTTACTACTTGTCAATAGGATGTAGTTATTTGCTTTGTTTTCTTGAATTACGCAAGATATCTGAATCTACTATTCAGTATTCATTTGCAGCATATCTTGACCTAACATTCACCATCCATACAAGCTTTAGAAAATAGAATTACAAATTTGTAATCGTCAGTGCAAACTTGTTTATTTCTGCAGCTATTTTGGCTAACCTGTTGTCGTAATGTAACACTTTCATCTGGAAGCAGACTTTTGGCAAGCAATATGCTACCGAGTATCTTCCAGACGGAGAGCAGACTCTGACACTCCTGCGGATAGGGAAGAGCAAGACATGGGAAGTCAACATGCGCCCAAGGATTGGCGATGCGCAGACGCTCACACGAGGTTGGCGTGATTTCGTCCATGACAACCGTCTGCAAGTCGAAGATATCTGTCTGTTCCAGCTGATAAAGAATGAGAGGAGGCTTTTGATGAAGGTCTATATCATTCGTCACAATGAAAAACGTTAGTTTCTACCAAAGTTACCATATACGTGGTTCGTCTGAGTCACAGTATTGGATTCGGGTTCGCGGTATTGGATTCAGGTTCGCGGTTCACCACCTTTTGTTCCAGTTTCCACTGTGAACACGAAGCCTATACTCCGGTTCGTGATTCGCAAGGGTTTACAGGGAATCCGATAACTATGGTTTCATACTTTCTAGTACAAGAGAGTGATGGGCCTCTGGCAGCTCTTTGTGCTTGCTTTTTGCTTGTTTTGTAATCTGAAAACTGTCGGTATGGCTACCCTCAAAAACAAGGGGACAAAACTTTGTGTATGATGGCCAACTTAACTCTCTGATGCACTATTTGTCCAGGGAAGTCCTCTAGTAATCAAGAGATTTAGCTACTTTGAAACAACTCCTTAATGTATTGCCCAGGTTAATAACTAAGGCAAGATCGTTTGGCCAACATACTCCAGCTAAACGCATTTCCTCTGCTAAAGACACTGTTGATGCAGTCTTGCCATTCTTTCGTTGAACTTTGATAAATATCCTGTAAACTATGTTGAAGTATTTAAAGTAAGTCCCCTCATTTCCAATTATCCCTGCAGTTATATTTTACACCAAACAGAATACCAAATGATAAAAATTCTAGGATTGAGCTAGACCTAGTTGAGCTTTGGCACGTTAGGGGACTCATGGGACAGGCCGGTCAAATTATGCTTGAGTCAAATGTTTCAAATTGGTAGTGGTAGTATAGTTTTTTTTTCAAACATAGGTAGCGATAGTTGCACTATAGTCTCACTATATTTTTAAGGCCTTGACACTATGCGCTAATTTTATCCATTCTTTTTTATGTTGGGTCCTATCTAAATTTTGATTTTTTTTATATCAATCTGTACAAAGTCAGCTCTCAATTAAATAGAGCTAATATGGGAGATTAAATTGACATTACAATATTTATCAAATATGAAATGGAACACATAAACTTTATTGTTGTGTTGAATTATATTCATCAATATTTATTCCCTAGTTTATTAATGAAATGTCGATCATTTCTAATACTTAATAAAAGGGGCATATCATGCGAATCACTTTGGTTCAGATACCAAATCAACGTGAAAACAAATTAAAAGGTTAAAACTAGTATGTTTCCTTGTAAAAATGTTAAGTTCAGCTTGTGGTGGGATAAAAAAAGAGAGAAATAACGGAAACATTATTAAAGGAAAATGTATAAAAAAGAAAAGAACAAAAGTTCTCCGTTTCTCCATCTTAACATCTTTTAAGTTTAAATTTGAAATTTCAAAAGAATGGTGCACCACTCAATTGAATGTCTTTTCAAGTACTTTATCATTCTACATATTGATTTCATGCTAGTACTTACCTTTGTATTTTGTTTTGCCTCCTAATAAAAATTGAGCATAATATATGATATGATGAAGTCTTAGGGTTATATGATTACAAAAACAAATGCAACCTTTTAGATTATTATTTTTCTGTTTCATTAAACATTTTTAGTTTGACAATTTTACATAACACTTTAAAGTAATTAAGTATGCTTTAAAAGTAAAAAAAGTGATTACCATATACTCCCTCTAGTCACAAAAGAGTGATGTTTTAGATATTGACACGGTCTCCAAAACACAATTTTAACTGTTAATTCCTATTTTAATATATTTATAAACCTAACAAAATTATAATATTATGAAAGTAGTTTTTGAGACAAATCTATGCATATCATTTTTCATGTGTCCAATCTAAATACTCCCTCTGTCCTAGAATATATTTGCTATTTTGAAATATGTGTGTTCAAGGTTTTAACACATTGACCATTTATATATGTCAAAGTATACAATTTCACGACATGAAAATAATGTCATTGGATTTGTCTTGCAAAATATTTTCATAATATATAATTATTTTTTTCCTTGTATCTCATGTTACAAAATTACAATCAAAATGTGTACATTGGAGACCTAAAAATGTCAAAACGGACTTATATTTCGGGATTGGTTGGGGGGGGGGGATTATTTATAGAGATTTCGATAGCTGAAGTTTATAAAAGTTTGACCGGACAAAAACAACCGCTATTTAAAACCTTGATGACATTTAACTACAATAAAATTGCCATCCACAATTAGTCAGCTCGTAGATCCCTGGCCAGGAGGCCCAACAGATGTTTTGTCCCCTCCATATTAATCTTTTTACTTGTATTTGTCATGAAAAAATCAGTAAATAAATTGATTATGAATAAAGTTGGACATCAGTAACGCATGACCAATCACATACCCCCTCTGGTCACAAATAGTTATCATTTTGGACATCAACACGGTTTCCAAAACACAGTTTTGACCACCAATTTCTATTATAATATATTTATAAAACCCAATAAAATTATAATATTATGAAAGTACTTTTTGAGATAAATCTATACATATGATTTTCTTGTATCCAATTTACACATTTAAAAAGATATTGATAGTCAAAGTTTCGAAAGTTTGACTATAGCTATGTCCAAAATGTAACATCCTGAAAAAATGCAATAAATAAATAAAATATATAATTAAATTGTAATTATGATTTTATTCTGAATTTTTATTTTTCTATGATATTCTTTGGATTTGTGATTTTTGATAAATACTTTTAATGCCAAAACTATTATTTTCAAATTTTGAAGTTCAGAATCATATAACGGTAAAGCCTAGAGAAAATTTATTTAATCCAAAGTAACTTGAGAACCTTCTCAAAGAATTTCAGAAGCATTTGAACCATTAAATGACTTAATAAAATTAATTATATTGTTGAATAATGTCTTTTCCAATCTTTGAAGAACAAAACCATATAAGAATAAAATATAGTTAAATCTTGATCTACCTCCAGAATGTTCCCACAAAGTTTCAGAGAAATATGAAAGTATTTAATGCCTTAAAAAATCAAAAACAGTATTTGATGACTAGGAACAATGACATTGTCAGGTTTAATTAAAATTGTACAAACATGATCATCTTCTGAATTTTTTATGAAATCATCCAAATAACTGAAGGTTTCTACAGAAAAAGTTTAAAAAATATTAAATATCGTTTGGTTCTTCTAGAAAAATCAAAAACAGAAAATGTAAATAAGCAAACAGAACATTGCCAGAATTATATACAAATTTAAAAAATTAATCATCATCTGAACATTTTATGGTGACCTCTGTAAGCATTTATAAATACACAAAAAAATTCCACAAGGATTGAACCTCAATTGTACCTCATAAAAATAAAAATCAGAAAACATATAATTGACACAGTGACATTGTCAGAATTTTATAAAATCGTACAAGTAAGATCATGATCTGAAATTTTCATGGTAGGACAAAAATTTCCTCGGGACCAAGGATACAAATCTTGCAAAATTCAGAAAATTTTTGCCAAAATTTTGGATTTCGGACCACCACGAAATCCAAACTACGAGCCAAATAAAAAATTTAATTTTTTTTTTGAAATTACCACAGTAACCCAAAATTTCCTTTTTCTTAGTGCAATTTTGTGATTTTTGGCCGGTTTTCAAACTTTTAAGGTCGGGTTTTACCGGATTTGGTCCAATAACCCTTAAGAAAGTCATCTTCTATGAAATTTTATTGAAAAACTGATTTTTTGAGACATTTTAAAATTTTTGCAAAAAACACTTTTAGATTTTTATAAAATTTTACATGCTTGATAATGATCTATAAAATTTATGGTACTATCTATGGTAGTGTAGGATAATATATAAAAAATTTAAAAATAATTTAACTACATTTGTTATCTTTTAAAAAAATCAAAAACTGAATTAACATAATTGGGACAGTAACCTTGTCAGAATTTTATAAATTTTCTTGCGTGTGATCATGATCTTAAATTTTTATGAGGGATTAATAATTGCCTCGGTACCAATATAAAAAAGTTTGAAAAAATTTAAACTTTTTTGTTTGGTCAATCAAATCTATGTAAGCATTGGACTTCATTTCTTATATTATATTTCAAAACTCAAAAAGAGAAAGACATAAATGGTACTGTGCCTTCTAATAATTTTAAAACTTCACTGGTTTATGATCATGATTGAAAAATTTTATGAGATCTTAAGAATTTCCTTATCACCCTTCTGTAAAATTTTCAAAAATTGTAAACCTTTTTTGATTGCTAAAGCAAATCTATGTATTGATCATTAGGCTTTTATCAGGACGTAGCACTGTCAGAATTTTTAAAACTTATTTCGGCATGATCATCATCTAAAAACTTTATATAAACATAAATTTTATATCAGAACCATTCAAAAATATTTTCAAAATTTTCTAACATGGTTTAAACCATTTTTCATTTTGTTCAAGTTGCGGTAAGCCTTTTAACTAACAGTAGCACTGTTCGAATTTTTAAACATTCATGAAGCTTCATCATCATCTGAAAATTTTGTGAGAACATTAGTGATGTATCATAACCATGCAAAACAAATTTCAAAATTTTCTAACATGGTTTGTATCATTTTTATTCGGATCAAACTTCCCGGTCAGTGTTTTATCAGGACAGTAGCAATGTTTGAATTTTTAAAAATTCCTCAAATGTGATAATCATCTGAACTTTTTATGGGAACATTATTGATATGTGATAAACCTCCAAAACAAATTTCAAAATTTTTTGACATTGTTTGACCCAACTTTCAGCTAGTGCAAATATACCAAAATTTCGGGAATTTCGCCCGAAATTTCGGGATTTTTCAGCGAAATTTCGTTTTTCTTGGCAGAAAATGAACCAGATTTGAATTTTTATTTTTGAATTTTGAACGAGATTTGTCCAAAATACCCAAATTTTGGTGAAATTTCGGATTCCGGTCCTAGGTGATATTTTATCCGAAAACGAAATTTGAATCCTTGCTCGGTACCATACATAAAATTTCCAAAAATTCTAGAATTTGATTGGCAGCTCAATTAAATTCAAAGAGCCCTATATGTCCAAGAACAGTGAAATCTAGTGACTTCCTTGTCTCTCTGCCATGTAGGGTCCACCCCAAGCCAAGCCCACCTGGCAGCGCCTCACTGCCCTAGCCTTCTTCTCTTCGGCTGCATGCTGCCTTGCCCCTGCCCGACCCTTGCCATGACAGCTTATTGACCACGACCTTGCTACCACAGCATGCGCACAGTGCACGTCTCAACGCCGAGTAGCCCATAACTCATCGCACGTGCCTCACTGCCTCTTGCATGCTGCTCTGGACCCAGTTGAAGCCCTGGCTTTGGGGTGGGCATTCGGTTAATTCGGTTTTTTCGGTTTTAAAAAATTTTGGTTTTTGAAATATGATAACCGAACCGAAACTAAACTGGATTAAAAACCGAAACGAATTAACCGAACCAAATCAGTTCGATTAATTCGGTTTTTGGACTAACCGAAATCAGTGAACCAAGCTAGCTAATGGTCTCAGGTCCAGTGAACCAAACTAACTAAATTCCATCGAGATAAGCACATAATTTATGATGTACTCCAGGCACATGTTTAGAAATATCCTTTTTCATCTTTTCTATTTTCAATGAAGTAAATCCTCTCTTTTTTTCTGCATGTTGGCTCAGTTACAATATGAAGATTGACATTTCAAGATTTAACCAAGTGGGAGATGTTCTTAGTTCTCACCGAGCCATCGAGGGAGGCGGCGTCGACGTCAGCGGCAACACGGAAGACTAGAGGCCAGATTTGGAGACGAAGACAACATTAGGCCCTTGCTGCTGGCGCGCGCTCCTCTTCGTCAGATCCAGCGTCGTGCTCCTCTTTGTCAGATCCAGCCTCATTCCATTCTCCTCTTTGTCAGATCCAGCGAGGCCACATGGGGTAGCGGCAAGATCCGACCGACCTGGGCTACGCTAATGCCGTGCGGCCTGGCCCTGGCCTGCAGCCCTGCACACCGCCAACTTATGTTCATCATCAAATGGATTGGGCACACCAGGGATCTAGGGCTAGGGTTTGGCGGGGCTTGAGAGGAGAGCTCGACCGAAGGAGATTTGGATTTTGGAGAGCGAGCGCTTGGTAGAGTACTGGAGTGACTGATTGAGGAATGGATCCGGGAGGGAGCGCTTTGAGCAATGGAGCGGAGGTGGAGGGGCTGAGTGGGGAATGGGGATCGATTCGGATGTAGGAGCCGCGGATGATACTTAGCATCAATTGGGAAATTTCGGTGTTCGGTTTGTTCGGCTTCGGAAAACATAAAATTGAATCGTATACCGAAAATCGAATACAATTAAAATAAAAACCAAACCGAAAATCGAAAAAACCAAAATTATCGGTTTATTCGGTTCGGTTTTTCAGTTTCGGTTTTAAAGTGCCCACCCCTACCCTGGCTTCTTTTTCTCTTAGCGTCGACCTCTCATCCCTTTGCTGCCCTAGCTGTCGAATATCTACATATGGGGTACGTGTACATGCCCAGTTTACAAAGACCAAACCATATATGCTCGGGAAAGGATATAAGGACTATGGATATCATGGGCCCAATTTCGGTGGGATACGATATACATGGAGAAGATAGTATCACATTAGGAAGGACTTGATCGAGTTTCCTGTTGCGAGGAAAACCAACTCAAGTACGCCTGATATCTAAGTAAGTTTGGATACACAGTGAAGATCACGCGTCGATAGAATCTCCATCAGTTACGATCTGGGACTCCAAGATGGCTATGACTATGATAAAGGCAGGGCTACCTCCACTATAAAAGGCCGGAGGTAGACGCCCTCAAGAGAGGAGAGAACATTTCTTCGGTGCCAAGCATCTCATAGTCGCATAGTCAAGCATCTGCTTTAGCATAGGGTTCATACTCTTTGTACTTTGGCTTGAGTATTCCGATATGTACTTCATACTCAATATACAAGCATAAACCATACAGGAAGTAGGGTTTTACTCCCCCGTGTGGCCCGAAGCTGTCTACATTGCGTGTCTTCGACCCTGTGCTTAACTCTGCTCCACAAAGGTACCGAAACATAAAGTTTATTGTCGATTTCTGATCCTTCGACAATTGGCGCGCCAGGTAGGGGCCTTCAGCTATTTTTTGCAGATTAAAAGCATGTCTTCGACACATGCCGGCAACGGCTTCCTGGACGATTACCTATGTGATGGACTCCACTCGATCGCCATCATCGACCAGGGCCCTACGATCGAATCAGAGATCGCCTTTGGGACCATGCTCTACCGATGGGGACCCAATAAGCATGTGCTTTAGCCTAGGGTTCATATTCTTTGTACTTAGGCTTGAGTATTTCGATCTGTATTTCATACTCAATATACAAGCATAAACCATACAGGAAGTAGGGTTTTACTCCCCCGCGGGGCCCGAACCTATCTACATTGCGTGTCTTCGACCCTGTGCTTAACTCTGCTCCACGAAGGTACACAAAAAATTAAGTTTATTGTCGATTTCTAATCCTTCGACATTTGGCTACATGTCGGATTTGTCGGATCGCATCCTCATAATCCTTGCTGAGAGGTGGGATTCATCGACTTCGATCTGACGAAGTCAAATGTCCTCATGTGCATCGACACGGGAAGCGAAAGTGAAAGCGACGCTCATACCTACTAGAGCAGCAGCCGAACGGATCGATACGTTTTCACAACGGGATCCAACGATGGAGACACTGCCGAAGGTTCCCACGACAGGAACCCCGGAGCAAACGCCACAGGAGGCCAAGGGCTCCGATCCCTTTGCATGCGCCTCAGGATCCCGCCGCATTAATGGCTGCACATGCCCTCGCACCCGATACCACGGGTCATCGTTGTGTCCTAGCGACCATGGCCGGGGCCAAAATCGTGGCCAACTTGGCGAGGCAACTCGACCTCGAGGATCCAATGACACCCCACCTGCAGGTGTTAGCGATTCAGGGGTAGCAAGCTCCTCAACATCACGGCCATAACAGAAGGCCTAGCCGCGCACAAGGGCAGCATCCAACCAGAGCCACAATAGCGATATCTTCAGCATTCCTGAAGTGAATGTCCAATGCGCTCATATGCTGCTAAAATCCCTTCCACCACTGGATTCGGGCAAACCGATGACTCCAGTATTTGACCAGATGAAGACGCTGCTCGATACAGCACAAGCTTAGACTGCTCGAGCAATCAACTCGAGGCTTGGGTGCCCTAGCCAACAGGGTGCTAGAAGCCAACAGTCAGAGCAATCCTACCACCATCGAGGGCCCCCTGAAGGTCTCTGAGAACATATCCCATACGATAGAAGAGACCTACGAGAGGTCCTGCGAGGTCGGAGGGAGGAGCGCGACAGGGAAAACTTCAAGTTACAGGACAACGTGTCCCCACCTGCGAGGGGCCAAGCTCCTAGTTGCCGCGTCCAACAAGACGACTCTTCGCCCCCACGAGGATGCTCTCCCGCACAGGGCATGCTCATCCCTCAATGAGGTCCGTGGCAAGTGACCCCCGAGGATGTCGATGAAGAATGCAGGACCTTCACTCCCGAACTACGCGCGGTCGGGTGGCCTGACAAGTTCAAGCCAAGCCTAGTAGAAAAGTACTCGGGCAAGATCAATCTTGTTGAGTGGCTGCAGGTCTACACTACGATCATGAGGGCGGCTGGAGAAAATGAGAAGGTAATGGCCAATTACCTCCTCACCACCCTCGATGGCGTGGTGAGGTCTTGGTTGCTCAACCTCCGCCCCATTCGATACCCTCTTGGGCAGAGTTGTGGGCCCAGTTCATTGCCAACTTCCAAGGTACATATGAACACCGCGGAACGCGTAGTGACCTGCATCGAGTAGTACAGAAGCTGGGAGAGTCGCTGCAGAGTTTCATTCGGTGCTTCAGCGACAAGCGCAACTTGATCCCCGACATCTCGGACGAGGCCGTCATCGTCGCCTTCAAAAAAGGCGTAAAGGACGGAGACCTGAAGGGAAAGTTGGCCACTCGCAAGATCCGGACCATTACGGAGATGTTCGAGTTGGCCGACAAATACGCCATAGATGCCAAAGCTCGAGACCCCGTCAATGATCCTAGGATTGACGACGACAAGCCTGAGTCGTCCAAGCAGGGGTCGAAGAAGAATAAGAGGCATGGGGAAAAGCGTAAAGCCACTCCACCATAGCCGCGGTCGAGAGAGGCAAGGCGCGCAACACCGACGACAACAAGGGTCGAAGTCGAAAGTGTGGCAAGAACTGCTCGATCCATCATTATGACAAACATGACTTCAACGAGTGCTAGGTAATCAACAGGAAACTCCAAGAGAAGCTCAAGGCCGCCCTTGTCGAGCACGGGGTCGAGCTGCCCAAGGAGGATCCCCAAGACGACGAACTCGAGTACCGTGGGACCGATCACAACCTGGCGCACATCTTCGGAGGATCTGCCACGTATGAGTTCAAGCGACAATACAAGGCAGTCGAAAGAGAAGTTAACCTGGCCCTGCCAGTTCTCCCCAAACACCTCAAGTGGTCGGAGGTGCCGATCACTTTCGATCGAGTGGATCATCCAGCCACGGTCCTCCACCCGGGATCATAAACATTAAGGTCGCTCGAACCTTGATCGATGGCGGGAGCTCATTAAACCACATCTTCGCGAAGACACTGAAGAATATGGGAATTTCGCGGACTGAGATCAAGGCTGGGGCTGAGCCGTTCCACGGCATCACGCCGCATTCCTCGTCGATGCCCCTCGGCCAGATTCAGTTGCCAGCCACATTTGGCACGACGAAAAACTTTCGCATCGTGAAGATCCTCTTCGACATGGCGGATTTCGAAACTACCTACAACGTGATGCTAGGACGCCCAACGCTGGCCAAGTTCATGGCAGTGGTACACTACGCGTATCAAACTGTCAAGATGCCGGCACCAAGAGGGGTCCTCACCATCAAGGGGGACTAACACACTGCTGTCAGCTGTGACAAGAAGAGTCTGGAGATGGTCAAGATCCCTGAAGAATCTACGTCCGTCGACGGCGGCAAGGCGGCCAAGCGCCAAAAGTCCAAGGATGCTGACAAAGGTTGAGACGACGACAACGAGGTGAGCAAAAGGACCGAGGTAGACGTCAAGGTAGGCCCCAGCCTCGAGCTCGTCGCCTTTCTTCAGGAAAACCGTGACGGTTTTGCGTGGCAACCGTCTGACATGCCCAGAGTCCCCAGGGAGGTAATCGAGCATCGGTTAGCTGTGAAACCAAGCGCCAGGCCTGTGTCGCAGAAGCAGCGAAGATTTGCAGAAGACAGGAAGCAAACTATCCAAGAGGAGGTCGGCAAACTCTTGAAGGCTGGCTTCATTCGGGAGGTTCGTCACCCGATGTGGCTAGGGAACCCCGTCCTTGTCAAGAAGCCGAACAGCAAGTGGAGGATGTGCGTCGACTACACAGACCTCAATAAAGCTTGCCCTAAGGATCATTTTCCTCTCCCTCGCATCGACACAATAGTGGACTCCACAACGGGCTGTGAACTGTTAAGTTTTCTAGACGTCTATTCGGGGTATCACCAGATTAGCATGTCTGCAGAAGATGAGGAAAAAACTGCTTTTATCACTCCGTTCAGAGTATTCTGTTATGTCAAGATGCCTTTCGGTTTGAAATGTGCTGGAGCTACGTATCAACGTTGTATTCAAAACTGCTTGAAATCCCAAATTGGGCGCAGTGCCGAAGCGTACGTCCATGGTATCGTAGTGAAGTAAAAAACTGGGAGCGCCTTAATCAACGACCTCGAGGAGACATTCGGTAACCTCAGGAGGTATCGGATGATGCTTAACCCCAAGAAGTGCACGTTCGGCGTTCCGTTAGGCAAACTTCTTGGTTTCCTGGTGTCCAGTCGAGGCATCGAGGCCAACCCACGCAAGATTGAGGCCATCGACCAGATGCGTTCTCCGCAGATGCTAAGAGATGTGCATAAGCTCACGAGGTGCATCGTAGCCCTCAGCTGATTCATCTCGCGGATGGGTGAGCGAGGGCTACCTTTCTTCAAATTACTAAAAAAACAAGATGTTTTCAAGTGGCCCCAAGAAGCAGAAGAAGCCTTTCAAGACCTGAAAAGATATCTATCATCTCAATCTATCCTGATCTCGCCTAACGAAAAAGAAGAGCTATTTTTGTATATTGCAGCTACCCCTCAAGTGGTGAGCACCATCCTGGTAGCCGAACGGGATTGCACAGAAAAGAAAGCTAAAGTCCAGAAGTCGATGTACTACGTGAGCGAGGTCTTGCACGACTCAAAGCTGCGATACCCTCAGGTACAAAAGATGCTCTATGCCGTCCTAATGACTTTTCGAAAGTTGCGGCACTACTTTCAGGCCCACAAGATTACAGTCATGATGACGTACCCGCTCAAGGAGGTCATACGCAATCGAAAGGCGACAGGGCGGATCGCGCAGTGGGCAGTTGAACTCAACGAGTTCAAGGTCGACTTCGCGCCACGGACCAGCGTCAAGACGGGAGTCTTGGCAGACTTCATCGCAGAATGGAGGAATGTCGAGGAAAAGGAGCGAAAAGTGGTCGATGATCACTAGACTATGTTCTTCGATGGTTCACTCCCGCTCGGGGGTTGGCATCGTACTCAAACCCCTGATAGGTGAGGAGCTTAAATATATCATTCAGCTTGATTTATATGCTTCAAACAATGTTGCAGAATACGAGGGACTGGTCAATGGGCTTCGCATAGGAGCGTCACTTGGGATCAGACGATTACTCGTGAAAGGGGACTCACAGCTAGTCGTGAACCAAGTGCAGAAGGAGTACCAGTGCTCGGACGGCAACATGGCTGCATATCTGAACGAGGTTCGCAAGCTAGAGCACAAGTTCGAAGGGCTCGAGGTAAAGCATATCAGGCAATGTGATAACTATGCCGCCGATAAACTTGCCAGGCTCGCTTCGTCTCGCTCAACCATGCCCGCAGGAGTCTTCGTCGAGAAGCTCCTCAAGCCCTTTGTCTCTCCCGTGCGAGAAGCGGATGCTGCCCAACTCGATCAGCAGCCTGGTTGAGTAAGCGAGGCAGAACTAGCAGACGCAGAAGCTGCACTACTCGAACGCGAGCCGACTTGGATGACTCCATTCCAGGCATATCTCGAGGGTCAGGAGGTCCCTGACGATGATGCAACAGCCGAGAAAATTACGCGTAAGTCCAAGTTATACGCTTTGGTAGACGGCAAGCTCTATAAAAAAGGGAGTAACGGAATCTTGATGAAGTGTATCACTCAGGAAGAGGGCAATAAAATATTGCTTGATGTTCATAGAGATTTCTACAGCAATCATGCGTCCTATCGCACCCTAGTTGGAAAGATTTTTCGACAGGGGTTCTATTGGCCAACTGCCCTCCAGAACTCTTGCGAGCTGGTAAAAAAGTGCGAAAGCTGCCAATTCTACGGCAAGCAAACCACCCGACCAGCCCAAGCACTGCAAACTATTCCTCTATCTTGGCCTTTCTTCGTCTAGGGTTTGGACATCTTGGGACCGTTCCCAAGAGCCCAAGAAGGTTACAAGTTCTTGTTCGTGGCAATCGACATGTTCACTAAGTGGATCGAAGCCGAACCAGTCAGGAGCATCACCTCAGAAGTGGCTAAGAAGTTCATGAGGAGCATCATTACTCGATTTGGTATCCCTAACCGGGTGATCACAGATAACGGTAGCCAGTTCAAGAGCAATGCTTTCACAGTCTTTTGCGAAGAATTGGGTATCAAACTTTGTTTCGCCTCCGTAGCTCATCCTCAGAGCAACGGTCAGGTCGAACGTGCCAATGGTTTAATTCTGCAGGGGATCAAGACCCGCGTGTTCGATAGGCTTAGGGCTTACTCAACCCGTTGGGTGAAGGAGCTCCCCTCGATGCTATGAGTTGTTCGAACATCGACCAGTCGAGCCACAGGTGAAACACCATTTTTCTTAGTCTACAGAGCTGAAGCAATGCTTTTGACTGAGTTAACATTCAGATCACCTCGTGTGGACAACTACTCAGAAGAGGAACAGGAGCAGATGCGAGCAGATGACGTAAACATACTCGAAGAGTATCGGGATCGAGCATCCATTCGAGCGGCTAAGTATCAGCAAGCCCTAAGAAGATATCATAGCCAATGAGTCTGGGACAGAGTGCTCACCGTCGGAGACCTAGTACTATGAAAGGTACAGAAGCAAGACAGCCGTAATAAGCTTTCGCCCAAGTGGGAAGGTCCCTATGAAGTGGTCAAAGTAACTCGGCCGGGATCGGTGCGGCTATCGACATGAGAAGGCGCGATACTCGATAACTCGTGGAACATCGATCAGTTGCGAAAGTATTACACGTAAAATTTTTTTTGCATTGCAGCCGAAACTCAGGTAAGTATGATTCCATTAATATTCAACTAACAAAAACTATTATATTGCATCTTAGGCAGGTATCCCACTACTACTTGCCCTCGAAGACGTCACGCCACCTCCTTTGCTCACTCAGGGGCTGGCAACTGATAGTCCCTAGGATAGGCCTGTGCCCGCGGTACGGGCTGAACGAGACAGTGAAGGCATGACCACTTGTCGACAGAGCAGGTGGCCTCTCTGTCGTCAAAAGCCTCCTAGCACCAGAAGCACTTGGAGTATGAGCAAAGGTCGGGCTGATGAAGCTATTTTGAGCTTCAACCCTGGCGCCGGTAGCTTCACTTTCTTCCCCTCATGCTCCGGCGGCGACATCTGCTCTCACGAGGGAAGAAGAAGTGGTTCATCTTTCCCGACGACAATGCACAGCCTGCTGGTGACCTCTTCCTCCTCCTCCGGCCATACTTCCTCCTCGATAGCCTTCCAGTCGATCTCATTCTCCTCATCAGAGGAAATGATGATCCTCCCCAGAGAAACTATCGCTAGCGGTGCCAGGGGAGATGGTGGAGAGGAGGCCATAAATGAGGCCGAAGGTCTAAAGTATTATGAGCAGAAGGCAAGAACGAAGTTAGTTTGTGACAAGAGATTGCGAGTCCCGTCTATGTATATAGCCCAGGGAACAAGTCGCATTGAAGTCACAAATCCGCTAAGACTCGCGTCATTTCCAATTCACGAGGCATTTGTTGTGCTTTTCACACAAGTGCAGAAACCGAGGAGACGCCGACTCCCGTCATTGACTAGATAACGCACTGCGTGGAAGCCAAACGAGCACAAAGGTGGCAATAGTACACAACTATTGAAATGGATGTCTTACTCTGAATGTTCCAAGTGTACGGACGGAGGCCGATATGATCGATGCTCAGGCTCAACTCCTTATTCGATGACGTATCATCGACTAAGGAGTCGGGAGCTACATCACGCATTTTTTACGCATGTACTCAACCCTTCGCTCAATGAATGCATCGAGGGAAGAGTTGGGGGCTACATTGTTCGATCTTTTTCTTTACCTGTCTCCACTCTCAGGTCGATACACTATTCGAATAAGAGGTTCGAAGAGTCAGCGGGTATCTGTGATGCTAATGCCTTATTTATTTCGCTCGGTCCCACAATTAGGCAGAAAATCGAAGGCTACATCTCGATGTTGTGCTTACGTCATTCTACTCCCTACTCGATGACATATCATCGAGTAAGGAGTCGGGGGCTACAGGTAACCCAGTACCTTGCTTTATTTTCTTAGTCAATACTGTTATCGAGCGGGGTGTTGTAGGCACAATCTTTTTCTCTTCTTAATTCCTTTTTACATGTGATTTTTTGCACGCATTTACTCGATCACGTACTTAGAACGTTAGTGAATGAAAACCAAAAGATGGCCATGCCTAAATTCGACTTCGAACAATTCTATCCTGTGTGCACCCGAGCACCAGATTGTCAGACATCTAAAGCTCAGCGAACGGCGGGAGACGAAGCGTCTAGTCAATTCTACATGTGTTACTCAGTAAGTTTATATTCACTACAAGGTCTAAGCAGGAGGAATGATAAAGACATGCAAAAATCGCGTAGTTTTTACTTGTATAGTGTTCATATTATATGCAACCTCTTCGAGCAACTGCTCGGGGGCTAAGCTATCTAATGAGAATTTTTTCTAGCCTTGTATGCAGATACTATCGGGCACATGTTTCAGGCCTGACGATATTTATTAAGTGCTAAATTGGATTTGCACCTACTCGAACTACTCTGTTTCGTCGACAAAGAAATAGAAGGCAGAGATCAATAGGCAGGCAAATTGATTAAGTGCTATTGATAAAATGCCAGTTTGTACATTTGCACTTTCAAGCAGAAGGATCCCCGGGAGTGTTGCCCTCATCAATCGACAGTTCCATGTAGTCCACGAACCTTCTAGCAAGACCCTCAAAGGACGTGATGTAGTCGGCAGCCTTGCGTACATCACCCGCGAAGCCTTCATCGAGTCCTGAGAAGTCCAGATCTGGATGGTGGCTCCTCACCATGCCGAGCATGTGAGAAATCGCAAGGCGGGCCGAGGTATTCATATGTTCGAGTGTTTTTGACCGCAGAGCAGCCAGTGTTGCATCTGTTGCGGTCTTTTCGACCTCGATTTTCTTTCTGTTCGCCTCCGCCTTGTCTCGACCAGCTTCAGCCTCAGCCAGTGCATTTTCAGCAGTGGCCTTCTCAGCCTCTAGCTTCTCGGCCTTAGCTTTAGAAGCCTTCAACCTTTCCCTGAGTGCCTCCATCTCAGTATCCTTCATTTTGAGTATTTGATTTTGAGAAGCGATGAGGCGCTCAACTCGTTGTTGGGTTTGTTCGCCGAAGGTTTGGGCCTCAAGAAGGATGCCGGCTGCACGCTGTGATTCGAAGCCGAGGAACATCAAAAAACAGAGTAAGGAGAGGGTTGGAAGGCACAGCTAGGTGGTATGTGTTCATATACCTGGAGTTGAAGTTTTAGTTCGGACCAGTGCACCGAAGGTGCTGAAGAAGCTGGAGGGTCGTGGACGGTCATCATTGCGGGCTAGCTGGTATGTTCGGCAAGACCCTTCAGGCTAGGAGCGGCGACTGTGTCGACCGTGCCGAGGGATGACGATGCTACCACAGCCGTTGTATCAGCGGCACCGTTGGGCGCACTCTTCCTGCAAAAAAGCTTACTTCGCCCGATCGATTTTGACGAACAAAGAGAAAAAGTTGGCAAGAAGAGAGTAAGACTCACCTCTCCATGCGAATTTTAACGTGCACGTTTCCCAGCGAAGCTTGTTTAACTCCGACAGTTGTTTTCTCGGACAAAATTGCCGACGGGGAACATGGCGCCGGCGGGACAGCAGCTGGTGAAGATTCCCTTTGAGGAGACGCCTGTGGAGGAGTCATCACCCTTCGCGCCTCGACCCTCACGGCGACTCACTGATCGTTCAACATATGTTGGATTATTACAGGAGAAATTTCATAGCAACCAAGAGAGCGGTTGAAGGTCAGCTGGATGGAATTTGCTGACGTTAGAGTTAGTGCCCATTTGGCTGGTCGAAGAGGTGTTGGAGATGCAGATCTCCTCTCAGAAGCCTCTTCATCCTCGCCTAGCGGACTAGGTCGAGGAGAGCTTGCTTCGGTAATGGCAGCAGCGAGCGCTAGATTGGCATCCCGAACCAGCTCCTCGTCCTCCAAATCGATCGATCCCTCAATCGGTCCGCCTTCACTCTCGAACTGGGCATCCTAAAAAGCTGGTAACTCAGAAAGTGGATAGCAGATGCTCGAAGAAAAGTATTGCAGGTTGAAGCAAAACCACTAACCTCCGGTCGTGGGTTATCGAGTGAGTACGCTTCGATACTGCACGGGCTTGGTTTCGAGCCTTGGAAGATTCGGCTCAGGCAAGAGGAGATTTCTACATCTGGCAGATCTGGTACGTAAGCAAATTTATATATCATTCATCAAATAAAGAAAGAAGTACAGCAGGTGGTACAAATCCTTACCTCCAAGGTTGTCCCTTGTGGCGTCATCGGCACCCGAGTTGTCCCATGCGAGATGATCTCTACACTTCAAAGGACTCGATCGACGCGTGATGAAGTCCCTGGTGATGTGCCACCTGGTCAGCCCAGCCTTCCTTAACTCCTTGATCTTTTGAGCATAGTAGGTGGTTCGAGCGGTCGCAGGAGGAGACTTCTTCCAGAGGTCGATTGGAAAAAGGAAGAGTGGTCGATAACCAACGGCAAGGTTCACGGTGTCTGGAGAAGTGATATAAAACCATCTCTTCTTCAAGTCTGATTGCTAAGAGGAGGTAACGGGAATAGGAATGTATGAGCTAGACACGCCGCTACAGAGGTGGAACCCGGCACCCCCAACAGCGTCATTTTTAACCGCCTGCTTCAGGCTATAGAAGTGGTGAAACAAATTGAGGCTAGGGCTAATCCCTAAATACGCCTCACAAAGGTGAATGAACACACTGAGCATTGTGATTGAGTTGGGGCTTAGGTGAAAAGGCTGAATCTGATAGAAGTCGAGGACTTGTTGAAGGAATTGAGAAGGGGGAAAGCTGAGCCCGTAGAGAAAAAAGGCCTCGAACACAATCGTCTCATCTTCATTTTCAGGAGTGGGGAACAGTTCACCTTGCAATTGCCTCCAATGGTAGAACTCCCGCGGAGGGACGAAGCCATCTTTCTCCACCTCTGTGAAACGCTTCTCTGTCATCATTTATTTCTGCCACACTCGATTAAAGGCCCCGGCATCAATGGCTGCCTCGTTGCCACAAGCAGAGGTCGAAGTCACATCGGACTTCCTTTCCAATGCAAGGTCTTTGCCACCAGATGAAGGTTTGGACGCCATTGCAGCAGGACGAGAACTAGGTTTGTGCAAAGGTGGCGGTGCTAGGGCTCCAAAAAGGCTACGGAAGAATAGATGCAGCAAAAATATGACGGTAACTGTTCCAACCCTGGTAGATTTATATGCCAATACCTTCTTCTCGAAGCAACAGTTCATTCCCCTTGTCTCGGGGCCTCGAACGGTGAGAAAGGCGGGATGATGATACTGCATCCATCCTGACAACCGCAGACATCATCAATAAATGCACCACTGCCCAACGTTTAGATTTTTTAAAACTCCTCAAACTCTGTTCAGAATCGAGTCTATGAGTCGATGTCGAGTAACTATGGTTATCATAACGTTTCAAGGTGGGATGGCGGCCGGGCGCTCGACCTAGCGTGGCCCTACTCGATAACTTAGCGATTCCCAACCTACTCGACATGTTCAACCGCAATCCTGCGAAACGTTATCAACAAGCCAGGGCTTGGTGGTAATCGTCCGATAGCTTGAACGGACTCTCTGCTGAGCAGAGTTCGGGGGCTACAGTCGAATATCTAAATATGGGGTGCGTGTGCATGCCCAGTTTACAAAGACAAACCGTATATGCTCGGGAAAGGATATAAGGACTCCAGATATCACGGGCCCAATTTCAGTGGGATACGATATACATGGAGAAGATAGTATCACTGAAGGATCGAGATGGCGAACAGAGGGGGGGTGAATGGTCGCAAATAATTTTTCCCCCAAAATACTCCAACAAAAACCTCGACAAGATCGCTCAAAGGAAATCGTGAAAAACCCGAAAAACTAGACAACTATGTGTACCCCAAGCTTGCATGGATAGGTACCATAAAATATGTGGGAATTTTTGAGTCACAATCCTGGTTGTCTAGTGTCCAAGATAAAGAGGAATCAATCCAACTCTTCCTTTTAGAAAGGAGATCAATTCAAATCACAAAAGTCACTTTCAGAAAAGCAAAAGCAGAATTTCCAGAAATTGTCCTCAATTTGAACAGCAGGTTGGTGGGTTTCTGCAGCTCACAAAGTTTTGAGAATTTTTCTCCCAATGAAAAGAAGATTCGTGAAGAACTCCACCAAATTTCTCCTCAAAAAGCTTTACAGAAAAAACAGGAAAAATCGAAGAACACAGCCAGTCAAGAACTTCGAGCAGAAAGTTTGGGGCTCGGTTTTCACCTCTTGGCGCCCAAACGGTGCAACAAGTGAACTCCAACATTTTTCTGCAGGTGGATATCAGAGTACCGCACCTCCTCCAACAAGAATCACTTAAAAAGGATTTTTCTATATTTTTATAACAATCAAATACTAAATGCTGCGCAAAGAACAAGTTCTCAACAAATTTGGAACTTGAAAGAAAAGATGTTCTCTACTCAATCCAAGAGTGCAAAAGAGATGTAAAACAGTATGAACACACTCAAAACATCCAAGATCAACAGCATTTAGAAGGAGGGGAGGCAAATCCAAATTGCGTGAAAGTAAATTGCGAGAATGTATCTGCGGGAAAGTAAATGTTGAATTTAAATTGCGTAAAGTAAAGACATAATGTAAATGCGCAAAATAAATTCAGAGTTGGATGGATAAAACTTTCATTTCTGGAAGGAGAGGTTACAAAGCCTCACTTTCATGTGGGCAAAGCTCAAAGGAGCATTCAAAAACCTTCAAGGGGAGGAGGCTACCCCTCCACCCCTATTTATACTACTCTTGGGCCACCTACCACCCTTGGATGAGTCCCTCAACCCTAAAGCACTCATCTAAGGGCTAGGATTAACCCACACACACAGCCATGCAAGGGCTAACCCAAAACCCACACACATACCAGGTTTTCTTGCACGGTTTTCAAAGCATACTACCTAGACCCGCTAACCTATCAACTAGACCTCAATCCGACGGCCCTCATTGATCCACGCGGCATCTAGATAGCATCATTTCCTTTCCTTGTCTTCTTGACTTGCCCGGACTCCGTCTCCGGTCATCTTCCGGCGATCTCCCAACCGTCTGGACCTCCGACGCTCCTCACCTAGTCCCGGTCATCCTCCGCCTCACCATGACCTAGCACCGTCGCCCTGCAACCATCAAAGACAAGGAAAAACCTTTCACATAGCAATGCCCACAAAGATATTCAATGATTATCCCAAAATCATTAATCGATCATAATTGCTCTCAATGGTCCGGTGCTACTACCCCTAGGCCGGTAGCACTAAGAAGAGCAACCAACACTCAAATTGCTTCAAATCCAATTCAATTCATATAAAACCAAGCTCAAAACTCATCAATTACTCATCACACACAAGGATAGACCTCCACATGGTCTTTCAATTTTCCCCTTGATGAGTATATTGACAAACACATGAAAAGGCATAAGTTTTGAGTTTGAATAAGAGAGAAGAAAGCAATTTGAATGCAAAGCCAAACTTGGTCCAGAATAAGGAAATAAGATCATGACCAAGTTGGCAGAAAAGGGATTTTAGAGCTAAACTTTAGAGAGAGCAAGTTTTCAACAAAAGCTCTAAAAGATCTAATAAAACTCACAAGGAACACTCGAATATGCTTATGATCATAAAAATTTGCAATTGTCACAAAGATCATAAGAACCAAAGTGGATTAACATTTTTCCTTTGAAGATGCCTTTTCTACATTTTCTCCCCCTTTTGGCAATATAGGCATCAATTTTTTTTCTCCCCCTTTATATATGTATGCATGAAATGCATCCTAAGTGAGCTTTGAGAATTATCCAAGTGATCATAAATGCAAGATATGACACCAAGCTAGTCAGTTTAGAAAATGACTGAACTAGGATGTCTCCAAGAACAAATTCATTTTGCTTACAAGCTTTGTTTACAAGATTTTATTTTAGCAAGATTTGAACAAGTGCAAAACTTAGCAAAAGTTTCAAAGTTAGAAGCAAACACCACTCATAGGATCAAATGGAAAACCTAGAGTTCAACCTACTCAACACTTTGGGGAATCTTGAAGTGCATATAGAGTCCTTCGAGATCATTTTTCAATTCATGAAAATTCTTCTTCTTTGATATTTTGAAAGACATAGCGGGGTGCAAATGTTTGACATTATTTGCATTCTTTACCCACTTATGTTTTTGTTATTTGCATTTCTTAATGATTGACTCAATCCATGTTCGATCACCCCAAGAGTAACTCTTAAGAGAATGATCTTGGTCATACACGATATATTCCAAGTTCATCCCAAGTGCAATGGGAGGTAGTCTCGAGAATATATAGTGTTGAGTTCAATTTTGCACAAAAGAGAGTCAAATTTTTCTTAATTTAGCACATATGAGCGATTTTGAAGGACTAAAATATGGATCAAGCAAGTTTCACCCAAGTTGCTATAGGGACTCTAGAGAACTCCATAAATTCACAATTCATGATAAAAACCTCTAGAGAAGAAACTTAACAAGAAAAAGCAACATGTTTTTCATTTAAGATTTTCAATTTTCAGATTTTAACAAGCTTAGTATGATAGATGAACTTGGATAGACCTAAGCTAGTGATATTCTTCAAAGATGTAGCAAGGTGCATTACATGAAGATTGAATCAATTGCATAATAGACAAATCTCATAAAACAAAAGAAAATGCAGCCTATATGCAATGCATGAACAGATTTTCAAACTCCCCCTCAACATGTGAGTCAATTTTAAGCACAAATTGAGTTATTAGCAGAGTTAGGTATAGAAAAAACCAAATGAACTCAATTGAAGCCAAAAACTCAAAAAAGAGGAGAGAAAGATTGAAAAACTGCAAACTGAATGGCTATAGAGTTTAGAAAAGATAGCAGAGAACACTAGGCTCAAACTCGCTCTCATCTTCCCCAATGACTGACAAAAGACAGCTAACTCTTGAACTGCAACACAGAGCAAACATGCACTGCCTACCTACCAGGAGGCTCAACACCTGCTAGACCTATAAGTCTGTGAGTGGGCTCAACCAAGAAGAAGAAAAGAATAGCATCCTCAAGCATAAGATGAGAGGTCCATGCCAAGCATGCCAAGTCTAGGTGAAGTGAACTCGAACTCTAAAGAGAAAAACCCATAGCACCTGAACAAAACAAAAGAAAGAAGAACCGGAAGAAAAATAATATAATACATAATATACAAGCCAGCTCCCCTCACGTAAGTCAGTAAGGGCACACGACCCCAAGCTCACTCCTCGGGGCAACAAACTTGGAGCTATCCAAAGGCTTGGTGAAGATATCGGCTAATCAAGGTCACTCTCTACAAATCAAGCACGATATCCCCTTCTCTACATGGTCTCTAAGGAAGTGATATCTAATATCAATGTGTTTGGTCCGAATGCATTGGGTTTTAGCAATGCAAATAGCAGAAGTGTTGTCACAGAAAAGTGGCATACTCTGTATATCTAACCCAAAGTCCCGCAAGGTCGATCTCATCCAGAGAACTCAGCTACAAGAATCGGTGCAACAACATACTCGGCATCACGGTGGATCAGGCAACCCTGCATCGCTTCCTAGATGACCAAGAAACAAGAGAAGTGCCAATGAATTGGCAAGTGCCAGAAGTGCTCTTCCTATCTATCCTACAGCCAGCAAAGTCAGCATCGGAAAAGGCTCTAAGAGATAGACAAGAGGAAGAAGAGTATCAAATACCATAATCAATAGTAGCACGAAGGTACCGGAAAATGCGCTTCACCGCCTGACAGTGAGAGGCATGAGGAGAAGCCTGAAATCGGGCGCACATACACACGGCAAAGTTTATGTCCGGCCTCTACGTAGTGAGATACAAGAGGGAGCCAATCATGCTACGAAACTCGTTTTGATTAGCAGGCTCACCATCCTCATCAGGCTTGAGGACTGCAGTGGTGGCCATAGGAGTTAACACCGGCTTCCCGTCAGACATGTCGAAGCGCCTTAGGAGGTCCCGGGTGTACTTGCCTTGATGCAAGAAAGTGCCCTCTCGAGTCTGCTTGATCTGGAAGCCAAGGAAGTAGCTCAACTCGCCCATTATACTCATCTCAAACTCTGTACTCATCACATCAGAAAACTGAGAGACAAGAGAATGAGAGGAGCCACCAAAAATGATATCGTCCACATAAATCTGGACAAGAAGAAAATGAGACTCATGGTGTTTGATGAACAGAGTTTTATCTACTATGCCCATTTTAAAGTTATGGCTGAGAAGATAAGACTTGAGCTTCTCATACCATGCTCTGGGGGCCTTCTTGAGTCCATACAGAGCTTTGGAAAGCTTGTACACATGACTCGGAAACTTGGGGTTCTCGAATCCTGGAGGTTGCTTGACATAAACCTCTTCCTCAATATAGCCATTGAGGAATGCACTCTTGACATCCATTTGATAAAGCTTGAAGTCTTTGGATGCAGAAAATGCAAGCAGGATTCGGATAGCCTCTAGCCTAGCTACAGGGGCAAAGGTCTCCTCAAGTCAAGACCCTCAACCTGAGAAAAGACCTGTGCAACTAGTCTAGCCTTGTTTCTAACTACTACCCCATCCTCACTCTGCTTGTTTTTGAACACCCACTTGGTCCCAATGACATTATGACCAGATGGGGGCTCGACAAGCTGCCATACCTTGTTCCTCTCAAAGTTTTCAAGTTCCTCATGCATAGCATTAATCCACGACTCATCGGATAATGCATGAGAAACATCCTTCGCCTCAAAGGAGGCAACGAAGGCAGAGTGGAGGTAGAAACTGGACAAACCTGATTTTGAGCGAGTGACCCGCTCAAACAGATCACCAATGATCTGATCAGGTGGATGAGCTTTTTGGATATGTCGGGAGGACCGTAGCGAGTGGCCTCTACCTCTTGAATGAAGAGGTAGGAACAGAGCCACTCACCAAGGAGAGTCTCAAGGCAAGGGCTGGTCTCCCTGAGGTGCAGAAATGGAAACAGGAGGTGCCTCAGGTGTAGAGGGGACTGGATCTAGTGGAACACCATCATCCTCATCTTCTACAAAGATGGTCTCGGAGGGATAAGAAGAGCTCAAACATCGTGTCTAGCTCTGGGCTAGCCTCATCAAAGGTCACATCACAGTCTCTATGATCCTATGCGCATCAACACCTGCACCCTATAGCTACGAGAAGAAGTCGAGTAACCTAGAAAGATACCATCAAGAGCGAGACTCAAACTTATCTAGGTTACTGAATTCAAGATAAAACACTTGCAACCAAAACGCGAAAATGAGACACACCGGGCTTTCGCCATACCTCAACTCATAAGAAGTGCGATGCAAATGTGCTCTCAAAAACACGCGATTAGAAACATGGCAAGCGGTAGCTATAGCCTCACCAAAACTTCCTAGGAGTCTTGTACTCATCTAGCATTGTCTTGGCCATCTCAACTGTGGTCCTGTTCTTCCTTTCCACTATGCCATTCTCACGAGGCGCGAGGGAGAAGAGAACCGATGCTCTAAACAGCACTCCACACAAAAACTCTCAAAGTAGGAATTCTTAAACTCAGGCCATTATCACTGCAGATAGCTCGTAATGCACCAGGAGCTCAATAGACAACCCATCGACCAAACCCCAAGTGAGAAAAAGTATCATCCTTCGAGGCCATGAAGAATACCCAAGAGTATCTAGAAAAATCATCAACGATGACAAGAACATACCACTTCCTCCGCCGACCGCACTCTAGCTAGACCAACGGTGTCCATATGTAAAAGCTGTCACGGTGCATCACCATCACTACGGTGGATCGGAGGATGAGAAGCAGTAACCATCTTGCCATGTCGGCAAGGAGAGCAAACTAAGTCTTTGACCATCTTGAGTTTGGGCAAACCCCGAATGAGATCTTGGCTGCTAACTCGGGTCAAATGATCAAAACCAATGTGACCAAGTCTCCTATGCCAGAAGGAGAGATCACGGGACTCTGAAGCAATCAAACAACGGAGAGAGTCTCTAGAAGAAGTAGAAAAATCAGCATGAAAGATTCTCCCATATCTAGAAATCCCGCAAACTTACCCTCCTGAAGAATCGAGGATTCTACAGGCGCTACTCTTAAAACTCACCTCGAAAGAGTCATCAATAAGCTGAGAAACAGAAAGCAAATTGTATTGCAACTTACTTACTAAGGCAACATCTTTAAGAATGAAATTGTCATTAATGCAAATAGTACCTTTAGAAATGACTGTACCTGAAGAAGCACCCCCGAAAGTGATCAACTCATCACCGGGGACTCAGACTAGGGAAAAGAACCATCGAGAATCTCCGGTCATATGACGAGAACAACCGGAGTCGACAATCCAAACATCTCCCTTCCCCATCCGACGAACCTGATCAAGACACAAGAAAGAAAGATGACTCAGTACTGGGATAGAGTGAAGACTTGGGAACCCAATACTAAACCACACGACGCCTCAGAGTACCAGCCATAGAAGAAGACTGGACTCGAGTGTCTCTCTGCCGTTTAACCTTAACATGATCAGTAGCAACTCTAGTAGATGATCTAGGAGCTGGAACTGGGTTAGCCCGTCGTGGTGCAAAAGCCAGACCATCTCAGTGAGGCTTCCTAAATCTCCTACCAGAAAACACCTCACGCCGCTGATATCTACCTCGATGGGAAAACGAGGAATATCAAAAGGACGGCGGAAAGACCGATTACTGAACAGCTCCAAGACTAAAACTCAAGAACCAAAGATGAAAACCGAGTCTGGGACGTTGCCCAAAAGCAGCGACTCTCTAACTCGTCTAGAAGCGGTGTGTACCTTAGGAGCACTCAAAGTCCGGGATGACCTCGAATACCCCTAAGAGCGACAACACGCCACGCCGAGTGATCTTGGTGCGCCTGAAGCAGAAATCTACTAGGTGACCATCCTTCTTACAGAAGGTGCATGTGTACTTCGCCTTTCTAGAGACAGAAGCAACAGGAGTAACACCCTTCTGGTTAGAAGTCCTATGGACAACCCCAGCAGACCTAAACACGGTGGTGCTCACTCTGGGAGCTACCACAATCTCACCACTCTTGGAGCCGCGCACAATGGTGGGAGGATGCGCCCGAGCCTGCTCCAAGGGATCAAATCCTAGACCTTGGTTGAATCTACTAATCTTGGATTGGTCTAGAATAAGATTGAGCTTCTTGCCTCCTACAAACTTCTCGAGAGTGCTCATAAGATACTAGCAATCTCGAAAGAAAGAGGCACAAGAAGAACAGGGGGAAGAAGAAGAAGAACCGGAAAGATGAGCTCTCTCAGCACGTGCATTTTTCTCCCTCAGCACGGCTGCCTCAATCTTGAGGGCCTCACAAGAAATGCAAGACGCATTTCTAATTCTATGGGCTTGGTCTTCTTATTTCTTCCTAAGCTCGACATGGATTTTATCCACGTCCCCCTCAATCATAGAACATCGCAAGCAACTTTCTTGTGACTTATTTAGTAAGTCCTTAGCAAGTTGATCATACTTGACATTCAAAGCATCATTGTCAAGTTTTAGTTGCTTACAGCCCTCACATGAGCTGACTGGGTCCTTAGAAGCATGCAATTCAAGTTCATCATTTCTAGAAGAAAGCTTTTTAAGGTGAGTGCTCATGGCATAAATTTCAGCAAGCAATTTAGGGCAATTAGCACAAGAGGGAGTAGAGTGAGCATGAAGAAAACTAGCATCTACAGGAGTATCAACAGATTCATTGCTAGCATTCTTCAACCTAAGACTATCTAGTTCAGACAACACACTATCATGCATAGTCCTTAGGTTCTCTAACTCCACAAGCAAAGCATCACACAAAGTACAGCCATCAGTGACTCGGGAGGGAGAAGATCTAAGTGAAGCTAACTCCCGAGTCAAGGTACCTACTTCCTTCTCAAGCTTCGTACACCTAACTCTAGCTCTAGCATGAAATTTTCTTAATTTGCAGAAAGCTTCATTGAGCTGGTCATAGGAGGGTACCTCGTCCGTGTCGTTGTACAGCTCGGAGTCGCTGATGCCATTGACTTCGGCCATGAAGCACATGCCTGAGAAGTCGTCGCCGCCTTTCTTCTCTTGCGGATCATCCTCGCCCTCGTCGCTCCATGTCTCCGTGTCGGAGATGTTGATGTCGTCAAGCGCGGCGAGGACGCGGTGGAAGAGCTTCTTGTTCTTGGAGAAGTTGCGGTACTTCTTATCGTGCGCCAGTTCACGAACTGGAGGCTTCTTGTTGTGGTTCTTGTCGGTGTAGTCATTCTTGCCCGAACCGCCAACGTCGTTCTTGCCCTTTTCTAGCTTGGGACAGTTCGCCCGAATGTGGTTGGGGCCACCACACTCGAAGTAGGTGATCATGCCACCTCTCTTCCTCTCTCTCACCCTCTTATATGCATGAGAGAATTTGCGAGCAAGAAGAGCAAGCTCATTTTTTAGAAATTTTTCCAGTTGGTCATCGCTTAGATCGCAAAGGGTGGAGAGGGAGAGACCGACAGAAGAATCAGAAGAAGATCCATTGGGATCGGTGACCAAAGCCATCGACTGAGATTTCGTCTTCCGAGAGACGGCAACGATCTCATGAGTCTTGAGGCGGGAATAAAGCCCGTCAAGAGTCAGAGTCGATAAGTCGGTGGTGTCCTTGATGGTGGTCACCTTCATCTCCCAAACCCGAAGGTCGAGTGCGGTCAAGAAATGCCGAGTATTATCCGAGTCAGGGTATATGCAACCAACTGCTCGGAGGTCGCTCAAGATCTTTGTAAACCGACCAAAACACTCGTCGAGACTCTCACCAGCGCGTTGATCAAACTTGTTGTACTCGCGCTTGAACTGGTCTTGCCTCACAGTCTTGATTTGAGTATAGCCCTCATGGTAAGCATCGAGGGTTACCCAAATCTCGTGAGCAAAGCGAAGGTGAGGAATCCTATCATACTCACCGCGGCTAAGACCCTGTATGAGAATGTTCTTTGCCTTAGCATTCGCCTCAACGTCAGCCATACTGATGGCCGTGACATTTTCATCAGGAGGAACCTCATACGGGAGTTTCACCTTCTGCCATATCAGGTAGCCCTAGGTAGTGATGTATGACTCCATCCGGGACTTCCAAAAAGGAAAATAAACTCAATTAAAGATGGGAGGCTTGGTGGAATATTTGTCCGTCGCCATGGCTCTTGAGACCGATCAAGATCTAGAAAGAGCAGAACCGGCTCTGATACCAATTGAAGGATCGAGATGGCGAATAGAGGGGGGGTGATTGGTCGCAAATAAATTTTCCCCCAAAATACTCCAACAAAAACCTCGACAAGATCGCTCAAAGGAAATCGTGAAAAACCCGAAAAACTAGACAACTATGTGTACCCCTAGCTTGCATGGATAAGTACCATAAAATATGTGGGGATTTTTGAGTCACAATCCTGGTTGTCTAGTGTCCAAGATAAAGAGGAATCAATCCAACTCTTGCTTTTAGAAAGGAGATCAATTCAAATCACAAAAGTCACTTTCAGAAAAGCAAAAGCAGAATTTCCAGAAATTGTCCTCAATTTGAACAGGAGGTTGGTGGGTTTCTGCAGCTCACAAAGTTTTGAGAATTTTTCTCCCTATGAGAAGAAGAGTCGTGAAGAACTCCACCAAATTTCTCCTCAAAAAGCCTTACAGAAAAAACAAGAAAATCGAAAACACAGTCAGTCAAGAACTTTGAGTAGAAAGTTTGGGGCTAGGTTTTCACCTCATGGCGCCCAAACGGTGCAACAAGAGAACTCCAAAATTTGTTTGCAGGTGGATATCAGAGTTCCGCACCTCGTCCAATAAGAATCACTTAAAAAGGATTTTTCTAGATTTTTAGAAAAATCAAATACTAAATGCTGTGCAAAGAACAAGTTCTCAACAAAGTTGGAACTTGAAGGAAAAGATGTTCTCTACTCAATCCAAGAGTTTAAAAGAGATGTAAAACCATATGAACACACTCAAAACATCCAAGATCAACAACATTTAGAAGGAGGGGAGGCAAATCCAAATTGCATGAAAGTAAATTGCGAGAATGTAACTGCGGGAAAGTAAATGCTGAATTTAAATTGCGTAAAGTAAAGACATAATGTAAATGCGCAAAATAAATTCAGAGTTGGATGGATAAAACTTTCATTTCTGGAAGGAGAGGTTACAAAGCCTCACTTTCATGTGGGCAAAGCTCAGAGGAGCATTCAAAAACCTCAAAAAATTCAAGGGGAGGAGGCTACCCCTCCACCCCTATTTATACTACTCTTGGGCCACCTACCACCCTTGGATGAGTCCCTCAACCCTAGAGCACTCATCTAAGGGCTAAGATTAACCCAAACACACAGCCATGCAAGGGCTAACCCAAAACCCACACACATACCGGGTTTTCTTGCACGGTTTTCAAAGCATACTACCTAGACCCGCTAACCTATCAACTAGACCTCAATCCGACGGCCCTCATTGATCCACGCGGCATCTAGATAGCATCATCTCCTTTCCTTGTCTTCTTGACTTGCTCGAACTCCATCTCCGATCATCTTCCGGCGATCTCCCAACCGTCTGGACCTCCGACGCTCCTCGCCTAGTCCCGGTCATCCTCCGCCTCACCATGACCTAGCACCGTCGCCCTGCAACCATCAAAGACAAGGAAAAACCTTTCACATAGCAATGCCCACAAAGATATTCAATGATTATCCCAAAATCATTAATCGATCATAATTGCTCTCAATGGTCCGGTGCTACTACCCCTAGGCCGGTAGCACTAAGAAGAGCAACCAACACTCAAATTGCTTCAAATCCAATTCAATTCAAATCAAACCAAGCTCAAAACTCATCAATTACTCATCACACACAAGGATAGACCTCCACATGGTCTTTCAATCACATTAGGAAGGACTTGATCACGCGTCGATAGAATCTCCATCAGTTACGATCTAGGACTCCAAGATGGCTAAGACTCGGATAAAGGCAGGGCTACCTCCACTATAAAAGGCCAGGGTAGGCACCCTCAAGAGAGGAGAGAAGATTTCTTCGGTGCCAAGCATCTTATAATCGCATAGTCAAGCATCTGCTTTAGCCTAGGGTTCATATTCTTTGTACTTAGGCTTGAGTATTCCGATCTGTACTTCATACTCAATATATAAGCATAAACCATACAGGAAGTAGGGTTTTACTCCCCCGCGAGGCCCGAACCTATCTACATTGCGTGCTTTGACCCTGTGCTTAACTCTGCTCCATGAAGGTACCTGAAACATAAATTTTATTATCGATTTCCGATCCGTCGACACTAGCCAACTGCAATCTCCTGATCAATCTCAAGTCGCGCTGACCAAGATGACCTGAATATATGGCCAAACTTGCCCATGCCCTGCCAAGGCCAGTTATCCATGCCCTGCGCCTCCCTGCACCCACAAATCCCGTGCGCTATCCCCTCGATCTTCAAACAAATTACGGTGCCAAGCTCTGTTACCACCGCCTTCCCTACCTTATTAAAGTTAGCCAAGAACCCTCCATGGCCCCCACACCTCCTCCATCCCCCACTGCCCGAACCAAGCTTCAATTTCTCCTCTACAACCAGCATTGCCGCCGAGCTCCATCAAAGTGGGAAGATCATAATTGAACCTCCACGGTGAGTAATAGCTCAATTCATTGCGCGTGAATGATCTTAGCAGGGTCCTAACATTATCTCCAGCCTTATTTGTTGCTTGGATTGACCAAATCTTGCCGTCGCCCTATTCATCTTCCCCACCTTAGGTCGCACGGTGGCAGACCACCTCAGCCATTTTCCACCGCCATTAACTGGCGAAATGGACTCCTTGGAGCTCCTAGACACTCTCCATCCCCTTCACCGAGCTCAAGCTCCTTTCTTCAACCTTCCCGACCAATCGCCACCTCTGCCACTGCATTGCACCATCAATGGCCCTTCTTTGGTGATCCCCAAGACCCACCGAGCCACCACCTAGCTTCCCTAGGACCCTCTCCTAGGGCCCGTACCCTCTCCTGAGCCTGGTCGGCCCGTCATCGCCAGCGGTGAGCTCCCCTAGAGGTCCTCTGCTTTGTGCCGATGACATGCGGGACATCCTTGTCAGTCTCACACCCTCAGCCGAGCTAAGCCACTAACCGGTGGGGCCCTTTGTCAGGCACAGTGCTGAAATTAAAAGAAAATTGAGAAATCTGAAAAACAAAAGAATATGACTTGGCTGTATAGAAAACGTATATTCCTATTTTCTATCATTCTCCAAACCTTAAAGCATTCAAACATCAATAACGTTTGCATTTTAGCTCCAAATTTCGTCAAATAAATTTATAAATTCATGTAAAACCATAAGTTTTTAGAATATGCAAAAATATTTCAAAGTTGACCACTGTGTAAAATTTAAATTCAAGATTTGAATGAAAAGTTAGAATATGTTCTATGTAGAAATTTTGCAAGTAGGCTCCAAATTTAATGGAACAAATTTCTATGTCCTTCTGAGATCATAAGCATTCCATTTCTGCAAAAAATATTTGAAATTGAACTTGGTTTGAACTAAATTCCTGTTTAAGTTAGCTGTTAATCCATTAAAAATTCAAACAAGAGTAGATATAACATTTAATTTCCAAAAATAATAAAATATTTATAAAAATAACTGGAACCACAAGCACCTCAGATTTGTAGAAATATTTAATATTTGACTTAGGTTGTATTAAGTTCATAATTGATTTCACCTTTAATGCATAAAATATTTAATTATACACTATTTCCACAAATAAATGATAAAACATGTAAAATAAATTTTATAATACTCCTGAAGCCAAGATCCTCTTATACTGTAGAAATAATTATATTTAAACTTGTCTTGCACCTAAATTCTATTAAGGACTTATATTCTTATAATATAACTTTAGAAATTCATAATATAAGAAAACAAAGCAAGGCAAGCACCCCTTTGATCATATTGATCCCAGTGTTTTAATTTTGTTCTTGTTTTATCAAATCTATTTATGCATGTGCGTATTTTCTATAAATTTGGCTATATTGTCGTACTGGTAGCTATAACCCTATCTCATGGAACTTCCTTAATAAATATTGAACTGTGAATCTTGATAACCCTAGAATAAGGTTAGACAATAGTTGATGTCAACATGGGTATATGTGATTACATATTAATCATGCTTTGCCATGCTTTAGTAATGGAAATTGAAATAATCAGATTGAACTATTTCTTGAGAATTTAAAAAGGTTGGATATGATTAAAAAGGTTGGATATGATATTAAAGGTTGCTGGTATTTTCGTTAAAAATGAAAATAAAACTATGGTTTGACGCGGACGATTATTGGCAATAACTGGATGTGCATGTGACTTGCGCGTAGTGTAGGGAAAGATTATCGCCCGGGTCAGATTAAGCACCGAACTACTGTGTTGTTTTTAGGCCAAGATAACAATACAACCACAAGTGCTGGTATATGATAACCTTAACCTATTAAGTTACTTAGAACTAGCTTTGCACATTGGAAGGATGTAGTAGTACGGTTTTCTGGATAGAGGTTGCTCGAAGGGACGTCCACACTAAAGTGATTATGGAACAAACGTTTACCGATACAGTGGTGTACGTCTTACTATGCGGAGAAGTGGGGCTCCACAGGAGTGAACTGTGTGAGAAGTACAGTGATTGTACGAATATCATCTGCCACCATAGTATGGGTTTGTCGTCACTCGGCTGGTGCAAAGTTGGGTCTAGGTAATGTAACTATTATGTTATGATCTCTCTGCGGTACACCAAAGGAAGTGTGATGATAGCGCTACACAAAGAGTTGATCATTTCTTATGGGTAAAGTTGTACACCTCTGCAGAGTTTAAATCTTTTTCGAAAAGCCACGCCCGCGGTCAAGGGCACTTAGTAAAGTCATCACATAGTTAGATGTTTTATTATTTTCAAAAAAAGAATGAATTGGAGCCATTTGTTGGAATGTGTTTGTTTCAGATTGTATGCTAGGGAATGGCAATGAAATGACGCCATCACAATCATGGAGGCCTATGAGTTGTTACTTTATGCTTACATACTTGTTATTTTATATACCTATCAAAATTGCTATTACAAAATTCCGTTTTGCAAATTACTACTTGATTTGCATGTTCAATTTCGCTTTATGCAAAATAACTGTAGAAGCCTTCTTTGGCATAACCTGCATTTACTGTATTTTGCAAATACACCTTAAGTCTTGCTGAGTATGAAAGTACTCACCTTTGCTTATTTGTTGGTTTAGTTGAAGAAGAAACTCCAAAGATATGTGCTTCACCGTAGGATACGGGAATCTCGATGATGCGATTTTTTAGGGTTTATACCTTGTCAGTTTCCTGAGAGTTGGATGGGCACATGCACTAAAAGTCTTTTGCTTCTTTTTGCTGCAATATGCTCTGCTTTGTAAGACCTTATTGTATAAATTACCATTATCATATGTAATAATGAGTTATTGTAAATGTGTGTACTAGCCACTCATCATGACACTAGTACTGTATGCACATAGATTATCCTTCTTGGTATCCGTACGAAAATGGAGGGTCGTTACATTCAGTAAATTTGACTTTTGAAAAAAAGAAGTGGAGTTCCTTGGACATGTTATGACCGCCAAAGGCGTTGTTGTCAACCTAAGCAAAGTGGAAGCACTGCTGCATTGGGAGCAACCAAAGTCAGTTACCCAGATTCATAGTTTTTCGGGAATAGCGGGATATTATCGTTGATTTATTAAAGGATTCTCGACAATTGCTAAGCCGCTTACATAGTTGTTGAAAAAGTAAAAGAAGTTCATATGGACATCGGAGTGCGAGAAGAGTTTCTAGGAATTAAAGAAGCGTCTGACGACAGCACCAGTGCTAGTATTACCAAATGTTCAGAGTAGCTTTGATATCTATATATTGTGATTCTTCTAGACAAGGACTTGAATGTGTGTTAATGCAAAAAGGCGAAGTTGTTGCATATGCGTTAAGACAATTGAGACCACGTGAGGAGAATTATCCGATGCATATTTGGAGTTAGCTGCCGTAGTACATGCTTTAAAGTTGTGGCATCATTATCTCATCAAAAATAGATGTGAGATATATATAGACCATAAGAGTTTGAAGTATATGTTTACTCAGTTAGATATCAAAATGAGATAACAAAGATGGTTGAAATTGATAAAGGATTATAATGTGGGAATCCACTACCATTGTAAAAAAGATAATGTGGTAGCAGATGGTTTAAGTCAGAAGAATCACAGTGTTAATATGATAATTTAGGAGAGTTAGTTTAAATTGTGCAAGGAATTTCAGAAGTTGAAGTTGGAAGCGGTTCCAAAGGATTCTTAGCTACTTTGGAAGTAAAGTCAAGTTTGGACGATTAGATCCGAGAAAGTCAGAAGGATGATGACAAGATCAAGAGGGTTAAGTCCAAATGGATGAAGGCAAAGAAAAGGATTTTTCTTTAGATGATCAAGGTACTCTTTGGTTCAATAGTCGAATTTGTGTACCTAATCGAAATGAGTTAAAGCTGTTGATTCTTGAGAAAGCTAATGATTCAAAGTATTCGACTCACCTAGAAAGTGCTTAGATGTATCAGGATCTTAAAGAAAGGTTTTGGTGGCCTAGTATGAAGCTTGAAGTCGCCAAACATATTGCTTTGTGTGACGTGTGTCAAAGAGTGAAGGCAATGCATCAAAGGACAGATGGTTGTTATAGCCATTAAAGATTCCTGAATGGAAGTGGGAGGAAATCGGTATGGATTTTATTACTGGTCTACCTAGAACTCAGAGTGGATATGATTCTATATGTGTTATAGTGGATTGTTTCACAAAAGTTAAGGCAACTTATACTGGAGATAGTTTAGTAGAGTTGTATATGTTAAGGATTGTTTGTCCGTATGGAGTGCCAAAGAAGATAGTGTCACATATATGTACTCAATTTCTCTCAAGATTCTAGAATAAGTTGCATAAAGCTGTGGGAACTGTAACATCCCGAAAAATGGAATAATATAAAAATTTATATTTTGAATTTGAATATATTTATTTCTGATTTTTCCTGACATGATTGGAATTTATTTGGATTTCTTTGGGTTTTTGTATTGAATGGAAAATCAAACAAAAAGAATTAAGGATTGGATAATGGTAACAAGATAAAATGGTAAAAGTAAAAATTTGGAAAAAATTACCATGGAACCATAACCATGCTGGTAAGTCAGTAAAATCAACAATTAAAATTTTTATGAAAAGAAAAGTGGGTAAATAAATGAATGACACCTCTTTTTGACTAAAAACAGTGCAAGCCAGAATTAATGAAAAATATTCTAAGTTTATATGGATCTGGAAAAATTACCAAAACACCCTCAGTCTAAAAACTACACCTGGTAAAAATATCAGGATTTGATCATGTAGGCAAAGCCCTCTAATAATTCAAAAACAGAAATAATTAAAAACTAGAAATCCTAATGTCAGAATTTTTATAAAATATTACCTTGAGTTTTTTACTTTAAATTTTTATGGAGATATCCTTAAGACAAAATGAATCCTTATAAAAAGTTTGGAAAATAATTAATATGATTTACATCCCAAAATAAATAGAATACCGAAATTTAAATCCTGTACAAGTCCAGAGTGTCAGAATTTCTAAAATTTAACCATGCGGTATTTTAACCTCAAAATTTTACTGGACATTAGCAACTACCAGTAGATGCAGATCAAAAAGTTTCGCAAAATCACACACTGATTTGCTAGCGATTTGAATGATCACATGGAGCTGTCTGCGTGAAGTTTATCTCCTCAGCCGAGTTCTTTCACTGCCATGTGGGCCCCAGCCACAGTGACCGTAGAAGTCGCCCAGCCACTGCTGGTGGACCCCGGGCCCAGCCGTCAGCCCCTCTTTTCCTTCTCCCCTCTCTTCCCCGTTCTTCCCTCTCTGCCGACGAAGAACTCTCCCGAGTTTCTCACATTGCCGTTGATTTCGCGCCTGCTCCCGCCGACTCGGTGCACGTCGCTTCTGCTCGATCCTTGTCATGCCTTCCTTGGTCCTCGTGCGCCATACCCTGGTCAGATTCGCGTCAAATCCTTGCCGGCAGAAGACGTGCGCCACTTCACCGAGAGTGCCAAAACCGCCGCCCTTTAACCTCACGTTCAAATACTGGAGAACCGACGCTCCAGGCTATAAGTATCATCCCTGCGTCGCGTTCAAGTTTCCCTTCTTCTCGTTCACTCCCTAAACCAAACACAGAAACTTGAAGCCTTATTCTTCGCCATTTCGCCGGAAAACCCGAAAAGAGGGGAAGAATCAAATTGAGCTCAACCGTGAGTAATCTTTCCAAATTGATTGCTTCTAAAGCTTCCTCATGAGCTGGTGAACTCATCCCACTCGCTCCTTTTTGCTCTTCCTGCCCATAGCTCCGCCGCACCCTTCGCCCTTCTTCTCCAACTCCGGTCACACGGTGGCACGCTTCCACAGCCGTTTTCCGCCTCGGACAACCGGCAAAATGGAACGCTCTAGCCTCATGGATGCCTAAAATGCTACCCATTCGGCCGGAGCTTGCTTGCTCTTCTTCTCCGGCGAGCCTCACCTTCCACCGCCGCATGCCGCCGGTGGCAGCCCGCTCCGGCCATCCCCGCCGGTGAGCGACCCCACCCAGTGTGCGTGACCCTCGGTGCTGCCGTGCTACCCATTCGCCGGAATCCGCGAGCCGTCGCCGTCGACCCTAGCACCGCCCTGTTTTCCCTCACTGCACCATGAGCCCCACTGTCGACCACTCAAGCAGAGTCGGTCAGCGGTAAAACGTCTTCTCGCTTGAAAGCGTATTTTCATTTTCAGTTTATTTTCAATACCCGAATTAATTCAAACATTTATAGCTTTTGCATTACAACTTCAAATTGCATGAAACAAAATTCTAAATTCATCTAAAATCAAGTAGTTTCATAATATGAAATAAAATTTTGGAAATGTTCACTGGTTAAATTTGAAATTCAAATTTTAAAGAAAAGGGCTAAAAACACACTTCATATTAAAAAGTTGTGAACTAACTTAAAAATGAATGGAATCAATTTTAGTGAAATCCTTGTACTTACAGAAGTTCAAATATATAAAAATATTTAAATTTCATTATTGTTTGAACTACTTTCAATTAAAGATTGTATTCAGTGCACTAGGAATTCAAATATACAAAATTTGTGTAAAAGAAATATAGAATAAGTAAAAATTGAATTATAAATATTGTCATGGCAGTAGAATACCTTAATTTACCAAAATAATTAATATATGAATTTGATTTGAACTATCTTGAAAAATGTGAAATAACTTAAGTATAAAATGTATATGCATATGCATATGCATATGCATATAGAACCAAATAGTCAATATAGAGATCAAATGAATTCAAATGATCACCAAAACAGTTTTGCTATATTCCTAGCAGTACAAAGATTCCAGATATAAAATAATATTTAAAGTTTAATAGGTAAAACAATAAATGTTTAATAGCCAAAGTGTAAATACTTGCATGATATAAATAGCTATAACTTTCACAACTAAACTCTGAATTTGATGAAACCAAATCCAATAGCCTTGAAAAATAGTACCCTTGCTGATTAGGCAAAAATATCTTATGGTTGTGCTAGGTTGAAATTAGATAATGTTAAACCCTAATGATCGTTTATAGGGAAAACATCGCGGATAAAAACCAATTGTCGCGAAACCAACTTTAAAATACTATTAGAGTCATACCCTGTTAATACCTGAAAAGTGAGTAGATTATCCTAGACGATGTAGTCGCAATCTTATATCAAAAACTGAATCCTTAACGAGTAGTAAATTGAACTATCAAGCTTTTTCGTCAACATGTAGAATCTCTCGTCTAAATGCAAAAGCTATAGAAATTAGTTTAGAAATGATATTTAGGATATCGTCTACCATATTCTAGAAAAATATTTTATTTACAACTTTCATTTCAATTAAATCGTGCTAGTTGAATACCCCTAAAAAGTATGTTTGTCATAACCTTTAATGTCACATAAGCGTTTTCAGTTTTGAAAATAATGTCTCGTCTAAACACTAAAATATATGAAATCAATTTAGATATGTTCTTCAAAGTTTATGCTATCCAATTCCGAAGAAATAATCTTATTTCGTCATGTTTTGCATATAAGCTTTAATAGTCAAATAACCCTTAGTTTTATGCTTTATGAACTTCATAATAAGATAAGTGAACCTTGTAATAAGGAAATTGTAGTTAATATATTTGTATCACCAGAACCTTTTTAAAAACTATAAATAAATCTATTTAGCTAACTTATCAATCATAACTTATTTAAAACCTTTCTTATGCAAATCGCTTAAGGTTAAGTGCTATTAGCATAACCGCTTTAATTTGTGTTTTACTTCTTCTAATCTAAATAATTTTAGAATCTATAATTCGAAATTGTAAATACTGAAATTCATAATTCTAGCCTCTTGAATTCGTAATTCAAGAATAGATAATCTTTAAAAGAAACCTTGTTTTGTTTGTCATAAAACCATCAAGTTTAAGAATAAAGTAATTTCTTAAATAATTCAAACTCTAAAGTGTTCCTGTTTTCTGTAATGAATCTTTATTTGATTTTCTGTCTGCCTTCTTTTGCCCTTATTGAAGTTTATTATTTGCTATATTTTCCGATCAATCGACGTGTAGAATCCGACGTCCCTTCCTCCGTCGTTGCCTCCGTCAGCCGTGATCGCGTCTTCGTCGTAAACGATATATAAGCAAGGCAAGCACCCTCCTTTGACCATCTTGATCCCAGAATTTAATTTGCATTGTTTATTAAAATGTTTTATGCATCGTTTACTTTACGTAAATTGCTATTTTGTGGTACTGGTAGTTATACCTGTTGTCTCATGAAACTTCCTTGATAAGTATGAATATGTGAACCTTGATAACCATAGATTAAGCTTAGACAATTACTGAATGTCGCCATGGGTATATACGAATACTTTTATCCATGCTTAGCCATGCTTTTAGATCAAATGATGATGATGAGCAGATCAAAATGTGTTCCTTGAGAAATGGAAAATGTGGTAATTGTAGCTGTTGGCTCTGGGTATTTTGATTAAAAACCCAAAATAAAACTATGGTTTTGATGTGGGCGATTATTGGCAATAGCCGGAGGTGCAGAGGGATTTGCACGTAGTTAGGGTGGAGTATCGCCCGTGTCAATTTAAGGACCGAACTCAGTGTTGTATGATCCGAGATAATTCGTGCAAACCACAAGTGTTGTTATGGGGCTTCCTTAAACCAATTAAGTTATCTAGTTTAACTTTGCACATTGGTAGGCTGAAGTAGTACGGGCTTTCCTTTCGAGGTTTGCTCTACGGGGTGCCCACACCGAGGTGTTGGGAACAACACTTACCAATATAACGGTGTACGCCATGTCTATGGGAAGTTCCAACATTTCTATGCTTTGAGTTCTTCCAGCATAGCATGAGTTTTATCGTCCCGGTGCTGGTGCAAAGTTAAATTAGATAATGTAAAGGTTTTCGTCATGAACATTCTGGCCACACGCCAAAGGTGCGTGAAACTCGCGGCAAAAAGAAAAGGTCATGACTTGTGGGTAAAGTTGTACACCTCTGCAGAGTAAATCTAATCGATTAGCCGTCCCCTCGGTCATGGGAAACTTGGTGAACTTGCACTAGTTAAATGTTTAATTTTCTAAAATGGGATGTGGTTTGGAACTTGTTTAGCAGCTTTTGTTTTCATGTCAAAGGATCGACATTGATGGATTCCATTTCTGGATTATTCGATATTCACGATGGGTTGTGAATATTACTTATGCTTTACTTATTTCATATCAGTCAATTATGCTTTCATAAATTCCGTTTGCAAATAACTTGTTTTACAATGTCAATTCTGCTTTATGCAAATTAACCGTAGTAGCCTCCTTTGAAATGGCCTGCATATATTATAGGTTTTGCTCAAGTCTTGCGGAGTACGAATGTACTCACCCTTGCTTATATGTGGTTTTTAGGTGGATAAGTTAGCGAAGCTTCGAAGGTTTCTTTCGTCGCAGGTTGCGGGATTTTTCTTCGTCATGATCCTTCTAGGGATTATGCCTTGTCGGTTGCCTGTTGGTTTTGGATGGGTACACTACAAGACCTTGCTTCTTTTGCTGCTATATCTCTGATTTGTAAGAATTTTCTTTATGTAATAGCTTCCGCTTAATAATATTTGTTGTATTGTTGTGATTCCAATTGGTGTATGTGCGTACTAGCTACTGATCATGGGACTAGTACGGAATGCACATTAGATTTCCATTTTTGCAAGTTTGTAAAATGGGGTCGCATCTGATTGGTATCGAGCTATCTTGATATGAGGATAAACCCTAGGTAGAATGGTCGTTAGCATTAGAATAATCAAATTCAAAATCTTATGTCCAAAAGTTATCATATTTGCAAAATGTAGATTTTGCTATTCTTCCCTTTATCTTAAGATTCTCCTCTTACCATTACTTTCATTTTGATTTGTAAACAAATTCCTCTTTCCTTAAATCAATCCTTGACAAATGGAGACTCCGACTTCTGCGTCAACAATCTTGAAGAGGAAAATGTCGCTCCATGAAGACTTATGTTGATAGGTCGAATAGGAATATAATAGGCTAAGTCATTTTAGAACCCTGGTATATTAGTCGATGGTTATTTTGTGTGCCTTGTTGAAATATTTTCTCTTGTATTGCTTACGGGTTACTCTCGTAAAAGTAAAACCATTTGGTTGAAATTTACGATGTGCCAACCCTATTTAATAAGAAAATGTAATTAAAAAGATTTTAAGGAACGAAAAGTTGCCTAGTAACCGAACTGAATATCGTCTAAATATCAATCTCTTCTTGACTGCAGAATGCCTAAAACAAGATCTTTAAGGAAATTATTGGAGTGTGAGGCGCTCAAAATTTCCGACCCACAAGAGCCAACATTCCAACTCCAGTCCGGTCTAGTCGCGATATCCAAGCGCTAGATCATCTCGACGCAATGTTCGTCATGAATCACCTTCACCTCCTCAAGATCCAAGTGAAGTTATTCCTGAAGAACAATCTCCTGAACCTCAAGCTGTGGCTCAAGTCTTGGCAATGCTTGAACAAGAACATCAAGTTGATACTGTTCTACTCCAGCAAGTGGTGCAGAATCCCACCCACCTTAGCGAAGCTAGCAATGGAAATGGTGGTACATCGCGTTACTCCAAGTTGGGAGAGTTTTTGAAGACTCAACCCCCGACTTACTCCTCATCAGCGGAACCTCTTGATGCTGATGATTGGCTCCGTTCCATCGAGAGCAAGCTAGTCATTGCGCAATGTAGTGACTATGGAAAGTTTCTTTATGCTTCTCATCAAGCGCATGGGCCGCAGCGATGCAGTGGGAAAACCATCGAGCGATGCTCCCTGAAGGTCAAATCATATCTTGGACAACATTTAAAGAAGCATTTCGTAGGACTCACATTCCTACAAGCGTCATTGAGATCAAGAAGCGAGAATTTATGGAGTTGAAGCAAGAAAACTTATCAGTAATGGAATATCTACATCGCTTCAATCATCTATCTCGCTATGCTGTTTCTGAAGTGTCAAATGAGGCTCGAAGAATTGAGCATTTCAGAGAACATCTGAATGAAGAAATCAAGTGGATGCTAGTCGCCCATGATATTCATGATTTCCAAACCTTAGGGTGCGTTTGGTTGCCTGGATGAGGTTGGATGGGATATGGCCATCCAACCTGGATGGGATGAAACCATCCAGGTAGTTGTTTGGTTGGGTGGATAGGGATGAGCCAATGTTTTGTTTGGTTGGATGGATGAATGTGGATAGGATGAGCTAATTTTTTGTTTGGTTGCATTGATGAGGATGGATGAGCTAGTTGTAATAAAGGTTTCGAATTTTGGTTTGAAATTTTTTGATGAAATTTGACTTAAATTTGAATTTTTGGAGAAAATTTGACCAAATTTGAATTTTTGGACAAAATTTGACCGAAATTTGAATTCTGGACAAAATTTGAATTTTGAACAAATTTGAATTTTGACAAAATTTGAATTTTCGGTCAAAATTTGACCAAAATTTGAATTTTCGGACAAAATTTGACTAAAATTTGAATTTGTTGAGTACACTTTGTGAAATTTGAATTTGACCGAGTATACCTCTTCGTACAACAAACTGGATGAACTAAATCGGCCTTTTTAGGATGACTCATCCAAACATCTTGAAGGAATATTCCAAAAAGCGGGCGACCATATCCACCCCATCCACCCAACCAAACAATTGGATGGCTCTAAATCCAGGGACCGCCATATCCCATCCACCTTCATCCATCCAACCAAACGCCACCTTAGTTGATAAGGCTATCCGAGTGGAGTTTGGCATGAGAACGGTAATGGAAAGCCGAAAGCGCAAATGGATAGCTCGTCAATCAGTAAATGAACATTCCCCAAAGCAGCATCTAATGCAGCCAGTCAATGCTCAGCCACATGTATCTAAATTTCAGCAATGCCGAGGGCAAACTTTTCACCCTCAGCAGCCCACAGTTCATTCACTGCGGCGAGCAATATTATCTTCTAGCACTCAGTGCTAGGAGATTTGTGCTTGTCCTAAGAAGAATTCTGAACAGCTTTGTCCACACCAGCAGTCCTCAAATAGAGGTCGAATGATTGGAAATTTGAAAGTCTCTAAGTCACCCTTTACTTCAAAACAAGTTACTATCTCGGTAAATGCATGCCATGTGACAACAGAAGAAGCTCATAATGCACCTGAGGTGGTACTAGGGACATTCCTTGTTCACTCTTTACCTACATTGGTGTTATTTGATTCTGGTGCATCACATTCTTTCATATCCAACAAGTTTATTAAGCGGCATGAACTTCAAGTGATTTGCTTCCACGAAGATGATAATCTATTCACCAGAGCAACTATGAAAACCTCGAAACTTTGTTCTGAGGTATGCATTGAGATTAACGGAGTGTCCTTCTACGCTAATCTTATTGCTATTGAAACCTCGGGACTAGATGTAATTCTCGGTATGGATTGGTTGTCTAAGCACAAAGGCTATATTGATTGTGCTAACCGATCTATATCTCTTCTTAGTCCAGATGGGATCCAAGTGCAGTTTTCTTCAGTCGGTAGCACTCCAGCTCAACGACCATTTCTTTGTTCTGCTTTGGTTATAGAATTGAGTCAAGTACCGGTGGTATGTGAGTATTCGATGTGTTTCGGATGAAGCGCCAGAATGCCTCGCAGGCCGAGACATGGAATTTGTCATAAATCTTGTTCTGGAGCAGCACCTATCTCTAAGCGACCTTATAAACACCTCCGGATGAGTTGGCTGAATTGAAGAAGCAACTCAATGAACAATTGGATAAAGGGTTTATTCGCCCTAGTTCATCTCCATGGGGCAGTCCAGTACTGTTTGTTCCTAAGAAAGACGGTGGTCTACGCATGTGCATAGATTATCATGCTTTAAATGAGGTCACTATCAAGAACAAATACCCACTTCCTCGTATTGATGATCTTTTTGATCAATTGAATGGTGCTTATGTATTTTCAAAGATTGATTTGAGACATGGGTATTATCAATTGAAGATGAAGCCCGAGGACATTCCAAAGACTGCCTTCACCACTCGTTACGGGTTATATGAATACACCGTAATGTCATTCGGACTTACAAATGCTCCAGCCAGTTTTATGTGCCTTATGAATAAGGTCTTTATGGAGTATCTGGACAAGTTCGTAGTAGTGTTCATTGATGACATTCTCATTTATTCCAAGACTGAAGAAGACCATGTGCAACACTTGAGTATGGTGCTAGGAAAGCTTAGTGAGCATAAACTCTATGCCAAGTTCGAGAAGTGTGAATTCTGGTTAAAAGAAGTCGCATTTCTTGGACATGTTCTGTCGGAAGGTGGAATTGCAGTGGACCCAAGAAAGATCCAAGCTATTACGGAATGTGAGCCACCTCAGTCTGTTCCTAAGGTCCGAAGTTTCCTCGGTTTAGCGGGATACTATCGCCGCTTTATCGAAAACTTCTCCAAAGTTGCTCGTCCTATGACTCAGTTGCTGAAAAAGGAAAAGAAATTTGAATGGACCCCAGAATGTGAAGCAAGTTTCCAAGAACTTAAGAAAAGGTTAACCACAGCTCCAATTCTTATTGTGCCTGATATTCATAAGAGCTTTGACGTATATTGCGATGCATCACGACACGGCCTTGGATGTGTTTTGATGCAAGAAGGGAAAGTTATCGCATATGCTTCACGTCAACTTCGGCCACATGAGCAAAATTACCCTACTCATGATTTGGAATTAGCAGCCGTTGTCCATGCTCTGAAGATTTGGAGACACTATCTTATTGGCAATCGTTGTGAAATCTATACGGATCACAAAAGTCTGAAATATTTCTTCACCCAGCCAGATTTAAATCTCAGGCAAAGGAGATGGCTAGAGTTGATCAAAGACTATAACCTTGGCATTCATTACCATCCTGGTAAGGCTAATGTTGTAGCTGATGCTCTCAGTCCAAAGCTTCATTGTCTTTTCATCTCCGATCAATCCGAGCTGCAAACTGAATTCCAAAAGCTCAATTTGGATTTGGTTGAAGAAGGCTATGTTGCTACTCTTGAGTTGCAACCAACCCTCAGAACTCATATAAAGGCCGCACAACTCAAAGATGAGGCCATTGCCAAAATTAGAGAACAGTTAAAAGAAGGTGTTGAATCTGAATTCTCAGAAAGTCCAGATGAAGTAATTATACGAGGGAATCGCATATGTGTCCCCGATGATTCTGAACTCAAGAAGCTGATTTTGAAGGAATCTCATGAATCTCCTCTTTCTATTCACCCTGGGAGTACAAAAATGTACCAAGACCTAAAACAAGAATATTGGTGGCCCGGCATGAAAAAGGAAATTGCTGCCTATGTTGCCGAGTGTGACGTATGTCAGCGAGTTAAAGCCGAACATCAACGCCCTGCTGGACTCCTTCAACCCCTGCAAATCCCCATATGGAAATGGGAAGACATTAGTATGGATTTTATCACCGGTCTACCCAGGACTCGGAAAGGAAATGATTCTATATGGGTCATTGTTGATCGGTTAACAAAAGTAGCTCATTTCATTCCAGTTAAAACCACGTATCAAGGAGACAAGCTTGCAGAATTGTATATGGAGAATATTGTGCGTCTGCACGGTGTTCCCAGAACTATTGTTTCTGATCGAGGCTCTCAATTTACTTCCCGATTTTGGGAAAGTTTGCACAGTCTGTTAGGGACTAAGCTAAACTTCAGTACAGCTTATCATCCTCAAACAGATGGGCAGACTGAAAGAGTGAATCAAGTCTTAGAAGATATGCTCAGAGCCTGTGTGCTCTCATACAGCACTAATTGGGAGAAGAGTCTTGCATTTGCTGAATTCTCCTATAACAACAGCTTTCAAGCCAGTCTTCAAATGTCGCCATTTGAAGCATTATATGGGAGAAAATGCAGAACTCCTCTTTTCTGGTCCGAGGTTGGAGAAAGAAAATTTTTCGGTTCAGATCTTATCTAAGAAGCCCAAGAGCAAGTGGATGTAATCAGAAGCCGATTGAAAGAAGCTCAGTCGCGTCAAAAGAGTTACACCGATAATCGTCGGCGTGAACTCAGCTTTGAAATTGGTGATCATGTCTACCTAAAAGTCTCACCACTCCGTGGAGTTCGTCGTTTCCAGATCCGTGGAAAGCTAGCTCCCCGATACATTGGACCATATCAAATTCTCGAGAAGATGGGTGAGTTGGCATACAAGTTGGAATTGCCACCTCAATTATCCGAAGTTCACAATGTCTTTCATGTTTCGCAATTAAAGAAATGTCTTCGTGTGCCCACTGAATTCACCAATTTAGAAGACATTGATATCCAACCAGATTTGTCATATCGAGAGCGTCCGATTCACATCCTCGAAGAAGCAGAACGCCACACGAGAAACAAATCCCACAAAATGCTGAAGGTTCAATGGAGCAACCACACGGAAGACGAAGCAACCTGGGAACGTGAAGATCATCTGCGAAAAGAATTCCCAGATTTCTTTTAGTCCTTGCAAATCTCGAGGACGAGATTTCTGTAAGGGGGATAGATTTGTAACATCCCGAAAAATGGAATAATATAAAAATTTATATTTTGAATTTGAATATATTTATTTCTGATTTTTCCTGACATGATTGGAATTTATTTGTCTTTGGGTTTTTGTATTGAATGGAAAATCAAACAAAAAGAATTAAGGATTGGATAATGGTAACAAGACAAAATGGTAAAATTAAAAATTTGGAAAAAATTACCATGGAACCATAACCATGCTGGTAAGTCAGTAAAATCAACAATTAAAATTTTTATGAAGAGAAAAGTGGGTAAATAAATGAATGACACCTCTTTTTGACTAAAAACAGTGCAAGCCAGAATTAATAAAAAATATTCGCAGCTTATCTGGATCTGGAAAAATTACCAAAACACCCTCCTTCTAAAACTTACACCTGGTAAAAATATCAGGATTTGATCATGTCGGAAAAGCCCTCTAATAATTCAAAAACAGAAACAATTAAAAACTAGAAATCCGAATGTCAGAATTTTTATAAAATATTATCTTGAGTTTTTGACTTTAAATTTTTATGGAAATATCCTTAGGACAAAATGAATACTTATAAAAAGTTTGGAAAATAATTAATATGATTTACATCCCAAAATAAATAGAATACCAAAATTCAAATCCTGTACAAGTCCACAGTGTCAGAATTTCTAAAATTTAACCATGCGGTATTTTAATCTCAAATTTTTACTGGACATTAGCAACTACCAGTAGATGCAGGTCAAAAAGTTTCGCAAAATCACACACTGATTTGATAGCGATTTGAATGATCACATGGAGCTGTCTGCGTGAAGTTTATCTCCTCAGCCGAGTTCTTTCACTGCCATGTGGGCCCCAGCCACAGTGACCGTAGAAGTCGCCCAGCCACTGCCGGTGGACCCCGGGCCCAGCCGTCAGCCCCTCTTTTCCTTCTCCCCTCTCTTCCCCGTTCTTCCCTCTCTGCCGACAAAGAACTCTCCCGAGTTTCTCACACTGCTGTTGATTTCGCGCCTGCTCCCGCCGACTCGGTGCACGTCGCTTCTGCTCGATCCTTGCCACGCCTTCCTTGGTCCTCGTGCGCCATACCCCGGTCAGCTTCGCGTCAAATCCTTGCCGGCGGAAGACGTGCGCCACTTCACCGAGAGTGCCAAAACCGCCGCCATTTAACCTCGCGTTCAAATACTGGAGAACCGACGCTCCAGGCTATAAGTATCATCCCTGCGTCGTGTTGAAGTTTCCCTTCTTCTCGTTCACTCCCTAAACCAAACACAGAAGCTTGAAGCCTTATTCTTCGCCATTTCGCCGGAAAACCCGAAAAGAGGGGAAGAATCAAATTGAGCTCAACCGTGAGTAATCTTTCCAAATTGATTGCTTCTAAAGCTTCCTCATGAGCTGGTGAACTCATCCCACTCGCTCCTTTTTGCTCTTCCTGCCCATAGCTCCGCCGCACCCTTCGCCCTTCTTCTCCAACTCCGGTCACACGGTGGGACGCTTCCACAGCCCTTTTCCGCCTCGGACAACCGGCAAAATGGAACGCTCTAGCCTCATGGATGCCTAAAATGCTACCCATTCGGCCGGAGCTAGCTTGTTCTTCTTCTCCGGCGAGCCTCACCTTCCACCGCCGCATGCCGCCGGTGGCAGCCCGCTCCGGCCGTCCCGCCGGTGGCGACCCACCCAGTCTTGTGCGTGACGGACGGTGCTGCCGTGCTACCCATTCGGCCGGAATCCTGCCGGAGCTTCGTCGCCGTCGACCCCTAGCGTCGCCCCTGTTTTTCCCTCACTGCACCGCGGGCCTCCACTGTCAGCCACTCAAACAGAGTCCGGTGCAGCGGTAAAAGACGTCTTCTCTGCTTGAAAGCGTATTTTCATTTTTCAGTTTATTTTCAATACCCGAATTAATTCAAACATTTATAGCTTTTGCATTATAACTTCAAATTGCATGAAACAAAATTCTAAATTCATATAAAATCAAGTAGTTTCATAATATGAAATAAAATTTTGGAAATGTTCACTGGTTAAATTTGAAATTCAAATTTAAAAGAAAAGGGCTAAAAACACACTTCATATTAAAAAGTTGTGAACTAACTTAAAAATGAATGGAATCAATTTTAGTGAAATCCTTGTACTTACAGAAGTTCAAATATATAAAAATATTTAAATTTCATTATTGTTTGAACTACTTTCAATTAAAGATTGTATTCAGTGCACTAGGAATTCAAATATACATAATTTGAGTAAAAGAAATATAGAATAAGTAAAAATTGAATTATAAATATTGTCATGGCAGTATAATACCTTAATTTACCAAAATAATTAATTTATGAATTTGATTTGAACTATCTTGAAAAATGTGAAATAACTTAAGTATAAAATGTATATGCATATGCATATGCATATAGAATCAAATAGTCAATATAGAGATCAAATGAATTCAAATGATCACCAAAACAGTTTTGCTATATTCCTAGCAGTACAAAGATTCCAGATATAAAATAATATTTAAAGTTTAATAGGTAAAACAATAAATGTTTAATAGCCACAGTGTAAATACTTGCATGATATAAATAGCTATAACTTTCACAACTAAACTCTGAATTTGATGAAACCAAATCCAATAGCCTTGAAAAATAGTACCCTTGCTGATTAGGCAAAAATATCTTATGGTTGTGCTAGGTTGAAATTAGATAATGTTAAACCCTAATGATCGTTTATAGGGAAAACATCGCGGATAAAAACCAATTGTCGCGAAACCAACTTTAAAATACTATTAGAGTCATACCCTGTTAATACATGAAAAGTGAGTAGATTATCCTAGACGATGTAGTCGCAATCTTATATCAAAAACTGAATCCTTAACGAGTAGTAAATTGAACTATCAAGCTTTTTCGTCAACCTGTAGAATCTCTCGTCTAAATGCAAAAGCTATGGAAATTAGTTTAGAAATGATATTTAGGATATGGTCTACCATATTCTAGAAAAATATTTTATTTACAACTTTCGTTTCAATTAAATCGTGCTAGTTGAATACCCCTAAAAAGTATGTTTGTCATAACCTTTAATGTCACATAAGCGTTTTCAGTTTTGAAAATAATGTCTCGTCTAAACACTAAAATATATGAAATCAATTTAGATATGTTCTTCAAAGTTTATGCTATCCAATTCCGAAGAAATAATCTTATTTCGTCATGTTTTGCATATAAGCTTTAATAGTCAAATAACCCTTAGTTTTATGCTTTATGAACTTCATAATAAGATAAGTGAATCTTGTAATAAGGAAATTGTAGTTAATATATTTGTATCACCAGAACCTTTTTAAAAACTATAAATAAATCTATTTAGCTAACTTATCAATAATAACTTATTTAAAACCTTTCTTATGCAAATCGCTTAAGGTTAAGTGCTATTAGCATAACCGCTTTAATTTGTGTTTTACTTCTTCTAATCTAAATAATTTTAGAATCTATAATTCAAAATCGTAAATACTGAAATTCATAATTCTAGCCTCTTGAATTCGTAATTCAAGAATAGATAATCTTTAAAAGAAACCCTGTTTTGTTTGTTATAAAACCATCAAGTTTAAGAATAAAGTAATTTCTTAAATAATTCAAACTCTAAAGTGTTCCTGTTTTCTGCAATGAATCTTTATTTGATTTTCTGTCTGCCTTCTTTTGCCCTTATTGAAGTTTATTATTTGCTATATTTTCCGATCAATCGACGTGTAGAATCCGACGTCCCTTCCTCCGTCGTTGCCTCCGTCAGCCGTGATCGCGTTTTCATCGTAAACGATATATAAGCAAGGCAAGCACCCTCCTTTGACCATCTTGATCCCAGAATTTAATTTGCATTGTTTATTTAAATGTTTTATGCATACGTTTACTTTCTGTAAATTGCTATTTTGTGGTACTGGTAGTTATACCTGTTGTCTCATGAAACTTCCTTGATAAGTATGAATATGTGAACCTTGATAACCATAGATTAAGCTTAGACAATTACTGAATGTCGCCATGGGTATATACGAATACTTTTATCCATGCTTAGCCATGCTTTTAGATCAAATGATGATGATGAGCAGATCAAAATGTGTTCCTTGAGAAATGGAAAATGTGGTAATTGTAGCTGTTGGCTCTGGGTATTTTGATTAAAAACCCAAAATAAAACTATGGTTTTGATGTGGGCGATTATTGGCAATAGCCGGAGGTGCAGAGGGATTTGCACGTAGTTAGGGTGGAGTATCGCCCGTGTCAATTTAAGGACCGAACTCAGTGTTGTATGATCCGAGATAATTCGTGCAAACCACAAGTGTTGTTATGGGGCTTCCTTAAACCAATTAAGTTATCTAGTTTAACTTTGCACATTGGTAGGCTGAAGTAGTACGGGCTTTCCTTTCGAGGTTTGCTCTACGGGGTGCCCACACCGAGGTGTTGGGAACAACACTTACCAATATAACGGTGTACGCCATGTCTATGGGAAGTTCCAACATTTCTATGCTCTGAGTTCTTCCAGCATAGCATGGGTTTTATCGTCCCGGTGCTGGTGCAAAGTTAAATTAGATAATGTAAAGGTTTTCGTCATGAACATTCTGGCCACACGCCAAAGGTGCGTGAAACTTGCGGCAAAAAGAAAAGGTCATGACTTGTGGGTAAAGTTGTACACCTCTGCAGAGTAAATCTAATCGATTAGCCGTCCCCTCGGTCATGGGAAACTTGGTGAACTTGCACTAGTTAAATGTTTAATTTTCTAAAATGGGATGTGGTTTGGAACTTGTTTAGCAGCTTTTGTTTTCATGTCAAAGGATCGACATTGATGGATTCCATTTCTGGATTATTCGATATTCACGATGGGTTGTGAATATTACTTATGCTTTACTTATTTCATATCAGTCAATTATGCTTTCATAAATTCCGTTTGCAAATAACTTGTTTTACAATGTCAATTCTGCTTTATGCAAATTAACCGTAGTAGCCTCCTTTGAAATGGCCTGCATATATTATAGGTTTTGCTCAAGTCTTGCGGAGTACGAATGTACTCACCCTTGCTTATATGTGGTTTTTAGGTGGATAAGTTAGCGAAGCTTCGAAGGTTTCTTTCGTCGCAGGTTGCGGGATTTTTCTTCGTCATGATCTTTCTAGGGATTTTGCCTTGTCGGTTGCCTGTTGGTTTTGGATGGGCACACTACAAGACCTTGCTTCTTTTGCTGCTATATCTCTGATTTGTAAGAATTTTCTTTATGTAATAGCTTTCGCTTAATAATATTTGTTGTATTGTTGTGATTCCAATTGGTGTATGTGCGTACTAGCTACTGATCATGGGACTAGTACGGAATACACATTAGATTTCCATTTTTGCAAGTTTGTAAAAATGGGGGTCGCTACAGGAACTCATTTGAAGTTCAGTACAGCTTATCATCCACAAACAGATTGTCAGACTAAAAGAGTGTCGGGACCCGAATATGCAAATTCGGACCCTCTGTGTATTCCGCACTAGTCCATGATCACGCTAGTGCACACAGGCTCAGCATTGATGAATATCACAATCATACTCAACGGTAACATAACAAAGACTTCATCAATATTAAATATAACTGTTGGATGACCTTATGGTCAACCTTACATGAGTACGCCTCGCAAGGCTAAGACTGAAAAGTAAATAAATAGTAGCGGAAATAAGCATAAACGTAGAAAACCCTTCAATCTGCCACAGGCAACTGACAAGGTTCGAACCCTAGTTATTCGCCTCCTCCTGGTACTCTTCCTCAAAAGCAGGCATTGCTTCTTCTCCAACTGGTGATGTTTTGTTGCAAGGGGATGAGTACTTAAAGCACTCAACAAGTCGTGCACATAATGCAAGTCTAGTATACTATATGTATGGCTTATTACAAAGGATAGGCTAACATGGTTAATTTGTATAAACAACATTTGTAAAGGAATAGCATAAATAAATTGAAAGACAGTAAAACAAATACTAACAATAATACATTTCTCATTTGTTTTCCAATAACTAACTCATAACTTTATTCCACATTTCAACATCCATACCCACATTTACTTTTAATAAAATCTAACCCTTGACTGTAATCACCGAGCAATGCTCAATACCTCGAGCACAACTATTCGAATAGGTTTTACACTCTGCAAAGGTTATGCACTTTACCCACAAGGTACAATCATACACCACAAAGGAGAGTGATTATAACAAAGCCTTTCTTACGCCTATCTAAACCCGGTACTACCCGCTAGGATTTTAACACTGGTGGGACTGGTTACCACATCCTGGGTCTCACACCACCACAAATAGTACCAAAATTTAGACTGAACAAATTAATCAGCTAGGTCTGTCCCATACCAGACTTGTGGTTGTATGAACGACCAAATTCTTGCAAAGTTAAGTCCTTAATTGACAAGGCAAGACAAACTAAAAATCATCGTAACCATGAACCAACAATTATCATAAAAAGCAATGCAACCGCCCAAGTGCCACACTAGCCCACCATAAATACATGCCACTTGCCTCAGTCTAAATCATTTTACCACCCCGGTTGATTTACCATGCAACACGTGCCATCAACAACAACATTGTGTGACAACACCCGACACACAAGTTAATAAACATGTTCCATAGTCATTAAGCAAGATTAATCAATTTCACATAAAATGATGACTCGTTGCACGACTAAGCATACTACATGCGTTCTAACTACCCACATTGGCAATTATAGCTACCAACTAATATTAAACCATTCTAGGGTGACAAAGGAAATAAGACATACGACATGGCAAGGTGGATGTAATTCAAAGTGGACAATAGATATTCCCAACATATTTGAAATAAGTGATAACTGAATTAACATGAAATACTTTAAAACAATATAATATTTTAGCATGGGTTCAACATGATCAAAGCACAACTTGCCTTCAAATAGCTCCAACTCCTACTCTGGACCTTGCTCAGGTGCTGGCTCCTCAACCACAAACTCACCGGGCAACTCGACGTCTATGCGCAACAAAAGAGAAAGCAATAAATAGAAAAAATAGAGAGAAAGATCAACTCCAAAAATTAAATAAAATTCACCATTAAATAGAGCTTGATTTTACAAATTTTTATAAACCGGAATCACCTCAATCGGAGCTAGAATACAAAAGATATAGCTAATCAAAGTTTAAAATAAAAGATAAATCAAGAAATTAGAAAAACCGAATTAACCGAATTATTTTTATACTGAAAAATGGCATTTATGACATCATGCTGATGTCAGTAATGAATATGATTTTTGGTTAATTATTTTTCTGCGAGAAAACCGATATATGACATCACAATGACATCAGCGGACACATCGGCGGCACCACGGCCCAACACATGTCACGGGTGTATAGACCCGGTCTACAGTTCACGCTGGTTCACGGCAGACTCGGCACACGATGCCTCAACTAACTCACCTGACACATGGATCCGATCGGGCGGCTGCGGCGCTACACCACACGTGGATCAATCACTGCCTTGCGATCTCGATCCAACGGCGACGCTTGCAGAGCACATGGCCAAGTGGTAAAATCTCATCCGTTCATCACAGATTCGACGAACAGGATTCACCCTAGTCGAAGCAATGGATGCGAACACGCGACGCAATCGCGACCGTTCGCAGAAGATCGGACGGATGGGGCTGACGGCGAGGAACAATGGCGGAACGACAGAGCTACTCACCGGAGATGGAGACGAAGACAACGGCGGCGGCGCTAGAGAGCTTCCCCGAAGATGTTTCCGGATGGAATCGACGTGGATTGACGAGGGCAACCCACTAGTGGCCTTGGCAACGGCGGAAGCAGACCGACGGCGACATCCCGGGCGAAAAACGATTGCGGCTTCTTCTAGAACAACAGCGAGCTCGCGCGGGCAACAAGCGGCGTCTTGGCATGTGGGAATTGGTCAACGGGTGCGGCGCGAGGTGCATAACACAATGACGGCCGTGGCGAGTTAAATAGTCAGCTTGGGAGGCCTGCAACGGCAGGACTCCAATTTCGAGGATCGCGGGAGTTCGACGGTGTGGCGGATTCGGATGAGCTGATATGGAGCAATCATGGCCGTCCACACAGGTCCGATCGAGCGGTTGGCAGCAAACGGCGGCGCGGTGCGATCGCAGCCATTGGGTCGAAATCCAATGGTCGTGCGGCTAGGGTTCGACAAAGCAGGCCGTGCGGGCCAACGGCGCGGAGAAATGGGCCGGACCAGAGAGGTTACGGCCCAAACACTATTCAAGCGATTTTAATTTCCTTTTCGAATAAAAACAATTCGTATAAATAAACAAAGCCCAAATACATAGCAAAAATACCAGGAAAAATCCAAAAAAATTCCAAAAAATATGTTAAGACATTAGGAACTCAAATAAAATATTTTCAACAAAATATCATCAGTACTTTCACAAAATAAATAAAAGATAGCAAAAGGCTTAATCTAATAAATGCAAAATAAATTAAATAAATCCCCAAAAATTCATAAATAAGGAAAAGGCATAATAAATCCAATAAAAGCAAAGTTTGGGATGTTACAAAGAGTTAATCAAATTTGATATGTTGAGAGCTTGTGCTCTAGCTTATGCTGCCTCCTGGGATAAAAGTTTGCTGATATGCAGAATTCAGTTATAATAACAGTTATTAGGCGAGTTTGCAAATGTCACTATTTGAAGCTCTATATAGTCATTCCTGTCGTACTATGTCGAATTGGAATGAGACAGGAGAGCATCTTATCTTTGGACTTGAAATTCATAAGAAAGCTGAAGAGCAGATTGCCATGATCAGAGAAAGATTAAAAGTAGCTCAGTCAAGGCAGAAGAGTTATGTTGATAATCGCCAATGATAGTTGAGCTTTGAGCCAAAAGATTTTGTGTATCTCAGAGTTATCCCTCTTAAAGGAGTTCAAAGGTTTCACGTTAAAGGAAAGCTTGCACCAAGATATGTTGATCCATTCAAAATCTTGAGTCAAAGAAGAGAAGTTGCTTATCACTAGGAGTTGCCTCAGTCATTGGCAGGTGTGCATAATGTGTTTTATGTTTCTCAGCTTAAGAAGTGTCTTTGAGTGCCAATAGAGTAGGCATCGTTGGAGTCAACTGAATTGCAAGAGGATTTGACCTATAAGGAGCAACATATTAAGATTTTGGATGTTGCTGATTGCAAGAATAGAAGCAAGTATGTCCTTTTTTGCAGAGTGCAGTGGAGTAATCATTCAGAAAGTGAAACAACGTGGGAGCGTGAGGAGGATCTGAAGGCAGAATTTCCAAACTTGTTCTTTAGTCAGTCCTGAATCTCGGGGTTGAGATTCTGTTAGAGGAGAGGATTGTAACATTTCAATTTTGGATCATATTGATTTTATATTGCTAATTGTGATTTTTGTGAATTTTGGGAATTTTTGAAATTTTCTAGAATTTATTTAGAATTTAAATAATATTTCTGAAATAGACTTGTTGAAAATAAATTTTAAAAATATGCAAAGTTTATGTAAATTTTTTTCAAAAATATTTTATTTGAGTTCTAAATGTCTCAAAGTATTTGTTTAGAACTTTTTCAATATTTTTGCCACTTATTTGTATTTAAACAAATTTTTAGAATTATTTAAATTGTAAAACCTTTGGAAAATCGCAGTTTTGGTTTGGATTGAATCCTTCCGGTCCGGCTCGATTTTTCCCACGCATCGGCCCGCCTCACCGTGGCCTAGTTTCTCTCCGCACCGGCCTACATGGCCCACGTGGCTTGCTGAGATCCTAGCCGCTGATAGAGGGGCCATGTTAGCGTGGCCTCGTTATCCCTAGCTCAGACTACGGTCGAGCTCCATGTCCATCATGGACACGGTGTCCATGTCGGCTGTGACGTAGGGTCTTCGGCCAATATAAGGGCAGCATCCGGTGCGCTGAGCCATAGCAACCCTAGATCTCGAGCCAATCGCCCTGGGAAGCCCTAGAGTCACCGCCTTCAGGTGAAAGCACAAAATTCATCATCTACAATGTCCTTGAAGCTTGTGCTCGGTGCCATCGGGTTCGGCTCATCTTGGGCTAGTTGGTGCCCAACTATTCCTCACCGGAGCATCGCCGAAAGTCATTGTCCCCCATGCACCAGAGAATAAGGTAACCATGTCACTAGAACTGCGACAACGAGCTCTACTCGTAGGTGCCCTCACCGGTCACTGTCAATGACCCTAGGTCCCAGCGCCGTCGCTGCCGATGTGTCATGTCCCGGTGACTAACACGTGTTCCTTGAGCTCTTTATTTTCCTCTACAAGATTAGTCTCAACAAGCATAGAGGAAGTACTAGCATTTGAACTAGAGCAACAAGGCATATCATCATTAAAGGTGGACATATCAATTTTTGATGAAATGCAAGAATTAACATTTAAGCATGGCAAATCATCAATTAAATCACATTGAACTCCTATGTCCTCTCTAGGCTTGATAATTTCCTTGAGAAGGAGGGATTCATGATTTTCTTTAAAGAACATTATAATCATTTTGAAGTGAATCATGCTCAAGCTTCAAAATCTTATATTTGGCTTTCTCCTTCCTAAGATAATTATTGAGCTCCTCTAACATATCCATTAAATCATCATAAGAGGGCTCATTATCATTATCATCATCACTTACCTCAATTTTACCTTTTGCCATAAAGCAAAGCGATGGTGAAGGTGGAATTGAATGCTTATCATCGCTTGAGGTAGAAATTGAGGTTTCTTCATCACTTGAGGTAGAAGTGGAGGTTTCTTCTATCGATGTCCAATCCTCAATGCAATCATCATTTGTTGATGTGGATAATTCAAATAATTCTTGAAGCTTGATCCACATTTCATGGGCACTCTTGAGATTGCAAATTGAATTAAAGACATCTATGCTCACAAAACTAAATAAAGCATTAGTAGCTTGAGCGTCGAGATGTAGGCACTTCTCCTCTCCTATAGTTGGAGCATATTCGTTCAACCGAAGAGAAAAGCCAACATCTACGATCCACCACATTTGGGGGCTCATGGATTTAAAATGAGAAATCATAAATAATTTCCATGAAGCATAATTTGAGCCATAAAAAATATGTGAATCGGTGAAGTGCACTAGATCACTAGTCATCATCCTTACTCTCTAGACGGTAAAGCCTAATAAATGAGAGACCAAGCTCTGATACCACTTGTAAGATCGAGGATGCCGACTAGAGGGGGTGAATAGGCGGCTATAAAAATTTCTTCTATGAGTAAAGTCTCGCCTAAGTAGCCTTATGTCAAAACCTAAATGATGATAGATGCGGAAACGATAAACTAAGGTTTTGACAATTTAAAGCCTAAATCAACTAGGCTCACTAAGTGCACTAGCTAATTATGTCTCTACTCAAGAATATATAATTCTAAAGACAATCAAGCAATTTAATTCTAGGAATGTAAATTACAACAATATAAATAGAGAATTGAAAGAAAACACAAAGAGACACACCGATGTTTTACTGTGGTGTTCGGAGACTTGTCGGTCTCCCCTAATCCACGTTGAGGCTAGCCCAAACCTCTTTGGACCGGCTCCACGAATTGAGCACCCCCTCGATTCCACTAGTGGTAGCTCTTTCCCGCTCCGGGTAGGTGAGCTCCGACCTTCACAACTTTGCCGGGCCTTCTCACAATCTCCTTGAGAAGGTCACTGTGCACCACGCCTCCACACGCTGTCTAGGTGTCGGCAAACACCAAGAGTAACAAGTCAAGCCCTCTAGCTTGATCCTCACCAAGTACAACACATGCATAAGGGTGATCACCGAGTGCAACACATGCACAAGGCTTCCCTCAAATGCAACACATGCACACGAGGCTCTCAATCCTCTCCTAAATGCAACACATGCAAATAGGGCTCACTCTTAGCTCAAAAAACAAATAGAAGAGATCAACACATGCACACAACTCCCATAAACCTTTCCCAAGGTCAGCAACCCCCAAATAACAGCCCCCAAGGCTCCTTTTATAGCCTCTCCAAAGAAAACTAGCCGTTGGGGGGCAAAAGGGGCAAAAAGTACATCAAACTCGGTGCTACCGCCCTACTAGGGCTGGTAGCACCAGCCTCTAGGCCAACGGTCACTTTCGTGGATTAAAAACACCAAAAACTAGTCGTTGCTACAATACCTTGGTGCTACCGCCCATCTAGGACCAGTAGCACAGGCCATTCCACCAAAAAACCCTTCTCTGGAGTTTTTACACCGCCTCTAGGCCGGTAGTACCGCTCCGGGCGGTGCTACCGCTTATCTAGGGCTGGTAGCAAAGCAGCGCTACAGTTGGAACAATGGAGTATTGCGGGAGAACTCAGGTGGGAGCCAGCAGATGGAGAAAGGCACAGTCGCTGCCCTCCTTATATAGGCTTGCTGCAGAGTAACTGACGGCGTTTAATAGGAGGCCATCAAGACGTCTGTTACTAGTAACTGACTCTATCAAGACATCCGTTACTAGTAGCCCAGCACATCACGTCTGAACTGGCCTGCGTCGTGCACGTGCTCGACTCGACTCGCACAGGCCACGCAACGCCACGGCTCGGCGCACGCGCGCGTGTGGCACCGCCTTTTCACTTTTCCACTTTTTTAATTGAGAGACACACAACTCAATTATTTAAGTTGAGGAAAACTTCTCCCAACTTCCCGTATGGTACTAAACCAATTTCATGACTCCTAGTATTTTAATGGGCTTTTTAAAATTTCTATTAAATTAATTGTGGGCCAACCCCATAATAATCTAACACATAAGGATCAAAGACTCGATGAAGCACATTATCAGTCATAAGATAGAGAACATGATGAATGGTGACTCAGATTATCCTTCTTGATGTCTTCTCGGCAGCGAAAGCCATGGTGGTCGGCTTTGATACCAAATGTTGTGAACCCTGATTCACATCAGGATAAATACTGTGCTAAAGATGGACAGACAGCATGGATTAAAGGGGATTAGGATATTAGATCGGGGAGATAAGACATAGATTGGGATGAGAGAACTAGAGGGGCCGAGAGATAGCAAATGGAGATGTATTTCTTTCTTTCTTAATCAAAACTGAGATACCCACATCCTTTTATAAAGGATTCTTCCCTCCTTGCACGTGGACTCTAACACTGTCCTAAGTCCTAACAGATTGCGACTTGATTTCTCTAGATTTCTCCTTGGACTCTAACTATGAAATAACTTTCCTAATCTTTTCATTGGACTTCAACCTGGACGTCAACTCTATCATGGACTTCCTGCTGGCCTTTCTATAGGTGTTGGATTCCTTGCCCGCACGGCCAGCCGGCTGGCCGTGGCATTTGCGATCATCAGTAAGTAAATTGACTGTTAAAGTTCATGATCCATTGGATAACACACGATCATCAGTAAGTAAAAGAATTGCTAGACATCAACGGGGTAGCTTGAACCATTGTAAAACTGCGAAGAAGATGGCAATATCTTAATTCATACGGGGAATTAGGCAAAAAGTTTGATTCTCTTGTACATGAACGTTACATTTTAAATTCTACATGTGCATAACATTTTGTATTACATTTTTATTGTACTTTTTTTTTACTTCTAAAATTCCATACACGAGGAGACAGAATTGAATCTTTTGCGTTGCATAATCTTCAAATGCCTCAGGGGCAGGATTAATGTCTACCTGGTGCAAAAAGGAGAAAATACTGCGCTTCTCCAAGAAATTCAATCTTAAGTTCCTGTGTTTGTGGCTATCTTGTAAAAGAGCAGTATCAAATCATTGTGTCCTTCCTTGGTAAGTTTACTAATCATTCTGTGAAGTAGAAAACCCGGTATTTTCAAGATGAAATTTTTGCTGCTTGGAATGCTGTACATTTGTGGTGGAATTTAGTTATGTTCAAGTTACCGTGATTCATAAACCCTGAAACATTTATATGTGAATCGTGTCCTGCCTTGCTTGACAATTGAAACCACAGATTTTTTCAAGTTCAGCTGATTAACGACTTCCTATAATGTCTGATCCGCAATCAGATCATCATAAGGAGAATGCAGTTGCTCACTTTCGACATTGAAGTCAAAGTGTCAAACTGCCATGCTTCAGTAACCGGGCAAGAATAATGGAACTGTTATGGGTGTTGATTTTATCCAGAACAATCGTGTTCCGGAGGGAAGCATCTGTCTCTTTGTATCGACAAAGGGTGAGAGAGGATTCACCTTGATGATCCAACTACTTCACAGAGCAAAAACTCATTTCATGGGTGGAACTGGTGTTGAACGAGTTGGATCCACAGTATAACAGGCTATGATGCACGGATAAGGATAGTCCAAAAATGCCGACACGGCGACACTGCTATATATATTTAAATAATAATTATATACATATGTATTATCCTCTATTTTTCTGCATGCTTATTAAAATAAAATAATGTAAAGCATAAACTTGAAATATGTACCTCAGCCTTTGCAATTTCACTTCTAAGCTGAGCAAGAATAGGTACCGTCATTTTAGGATATATCTTTCAATCACTATTAGTAATTTTCAGTAAGTGCACTTTGACTCTGGAGTAGCTACAAGTATCAACATATTTGCAATACTTGCATCTTCATTTCATATTTCCTCTAGACAGATTACCATTATCTAGAATGTCAACATGTTTCCACAATGGAGCTTTGATGTTGGTATTTTACTCCTTTTGGATGGCTAGGGTTACTATTTAGGTTGTTGAGTTGGGCTAGACTATGTCATTATATCTGTCGAATACGTGTTGATGAAGTGTCGAATTCGTATCAAACATTAAAATTATTTAGTTTGCTATCTAATTGTCCAATACGTGACTGATACGTGTCGAGTGGCGTATTGATTCCATATCCATATTAGAGTATCGGATACCGATACAACACCAAACCGACATGTCGGTGCTGCAGAGATAACAGGTACCTTCATCAGTCTATAAATTAGCATGGTTATACTTGAAACAATTCGGCACACTCTGGATCAGGGTTCACAATTTCGTTTCTAAGCTGAAAACTGCTAACCCGGCGGTAGCGGTTTTCGCAAGAAACAGCTAGAAAACCGCAAAAAACCGAACGGTTTGGAAAATCAAAATATTCGAATTTTGGTCAAATCTATTAGCGAAAACCGCGGTTTTTGACGAAAAACCGCTCGGTTTTCGCGGTTTACCGCGGTTTTTCGCAAAAACCCAGCAGATCAATTGAATGTTCTTGAAAAACAGTTTTTCAAGCGGTTTTTTGCGAAAATCGCGGTTTTTCGCGAAAACCGTAGTTTTTCAACGGTTTTCGAATGGTTTTCATCGCATAACTTTTTTCAAATTTTTTGATTTTTTTTAAATTCCACCTGTAAACCGCTCGGTTTCTGTTTTCGAACTGGAACGGTACGGTCGAAAACCGCGATAACTGAGCGGTTTACCGCGGTTTTGTTAACCCTGCTCTGGATACTTCTTTTTGATCATATGAAATCCTACAGAGGAGAAATGTACCCTCTTCTGAATGCGACAAGCACGGAGTCACTTAGGTGGTGTTTGGTTGGGTAGATGAAGGTGGATTGGGATATGGTCATCTATGGATTTAGAGTCATCAAATTGTTTGGATGAGTAGATTGATGGGATATGGATATCCAGTTTTTTAAAATATTCCCTCAAGATGCTGGATAGAGTCATCCAAAGAAAAATGCCGGACGGGTTCATCCAGTTTATTGCATGAAGTGGTGTACTCGGTCAAATTCAAATTTCACCGAAGTTTACTCATTCAAATTCAAATTTGGTCCAAAAATTCAAATTTTCTGTTAAACTTTGACCAAAAATTCAAAATTTGTCCAAAAAATATTTTTTTTGAAAATTCAAATTTATGCCAAGTTATTCCAAAAATTCAATTTTTATCTAAAAAATCAAATTTTTTTCATTTTTTTAAAATTCAATTTTTGGTCAAATTTTGTCCAAAAATTTCAAACCAAAATTCAAAACATTGATTACAACTAGCCCATCCATCCTCATCCATCCAAGCAAACAAAAAATTGACTCATCCTATCCATTCTCATCCATCTAACCAAACAAAAAATTGACTCATCCCTATCTACCCAACCAAACAACCACCTGAATGGCTCCATCCCATCCAGACTAGATGGTCATATCCCATCCAACCTCATCCAATCAACTCGCGTTTGGTTGGATGGATGAGGGTGGGTGGGATATAGCCATTCATGGATTTAGAGTCATCCATTTGTTTGGATGAGTAGATGGATGGGATATGGTAATCTAGTTTTTTCGAATATTCCCTTAAGATGCTGGATAGAGCTATCCCAAAAAAAAGGCCGGACGGGCTCATCCAGTTTGTTGCATGAAGAGGTATACTCGGTTAAATTCACATTTCGCATAAGTGTACTCAGTCAAATTCAAATTTCGGTCAAACTTTGTCTAAAATTTCAAATTTTGTCCGAAAATTCAAATTCCAATCAAATTTTGTCCTAAAATTCAAATTTCGGTAAAATTTTGTTCGGAAATTCAAATTTCTGTCAAATTTTATCCAAAAAATTCAAACCGAAATTCAAAATCTTGATTACATCTAGCCCATCCATCCAACAAAATAAAAAATTTACTCATCCTATCTATTCTCATCCATCCAACCAACCAAAAAATTAAATCATCCCTATCCACCTAACCAAATAGCCTCCTAGATGGCTCCATCTCATTCAAGCTGAATGGAAATATCCCATCTAACCTCATCCAGGCAACCAAACGCAACACACCCTTAGAACCTCTAGAGACCAATGACTCGGGGGCTCGGGGCCCTCTTTTGCAATTCGAGGGCAATCTAAATTGATTGCAAAAGATCCCGATATTGCGCAATTCAAGAGTCATCTAAGTTGATCGCGAAAGAAGATGGTTGAAGCGTGAGCTATTCAATCTAGAACTTCCGTTTATGTAGTAGTTAAACAAGAGCTGCCTTGGAAGTGTGAACTTTTGCAGATTGCACCGAGTAAGCTGCATTTTTTAATTCAATTATCGTAGTAGGGTGTAGTTCTTGACTTGTTCTTTGTTGAATTGGACATGATTTTGTTGTCAATTGAATTGACGGCTGTCCCTCGGTATCGACCAAGGTTTGAAAATTGGGTTTCAGAATGAATTTCGTCCCTGGTCAGATCGCGAAATTTTGGAAATATTTCGGACGAAATTTGAATTTCAAAATTCAAATCCGGTCCATTCTGGAAAAAAAAAATCCAAAATTCGGCAAAAAACCAGAAATTTCGTGCGAAATACCCAAAATTTTGGGTTTTTTGCACCGGATGAAAAGTGGTCTAAACTTTAACTAAAAATTTTGAAAGTTTTTTTTGGAGGTTCCTAACACATTTCTGATGTTCTCACAAAAATGTCAGCTGATTATCACATCTGAGGAATTTTTAAAAATTTGGAGAGAGTGTTACTGTCCTGATAAAACACTAACCGACAAGTTTGATCCGAATGGAAAATGGTACAAATCAAATTATAAACTGTTGAAATTTTTTTTTCATGGTTATGATCCATAACTAATGTTCTCACAAAAATTTCAGCTGATTATCACATGTGAGAAAATTTTAAAAATTCGGAGAGTGGTACTGTCCTGATAGAACACTGACCGACAAGTTTGATCCGAACGGAAAATGGTACAAATCAAGTTAGAAACTGTTGAAATTATTTTTTCATGGTTATTATGTATATATAATGCTGTCATAAAATTTTTAGTTGATGATCAAACTATATAAATTTTTAAAAATTCGAACAGTACTACTGCCCTGTTAAAAGGCTTACCAGCAAACTTGAACAAAATGAAAAATTATGTAAACCATGTTAAAAACTTTTGAAAATTTTTGTGGATGTTACTGATGTAAAATTAATGTTTTTTAAAATTTTTAGATGATTATCGTTCTCAAATAATGTTTAAAAATTCAGACAGTGCTACGTCCTGATAAAAGTCTGATGATCAATACATAGATTCGCTTTAGCAATAAAAAAAGTTTAAAATTTTTGAAAATTTTACAGAATGGTGATAAGGAAGTTCTTAATATCCCATAAAAATTTTGATTCATGATCACACTCCAGTGAATTTATAAAATTCTTACAAGGCACAGTACCATTTATGTTCTTTTCTTTTTGATTTTTTAAATATAATATAACAAACGAAGTTCAATGCTTACATAGATTTGATTGACCAAACAAACAAAGTTTAAATTTTTTGAAAAATTTATATAATGGTACTGATTCAATTATTAATATCTCACAAAAATGTTAGATCATAATCACACTCAAGAAAATTTATAAAATTCTGACAATATAACTGTCCCAATTATGTTCATTTTGTTTTTGATTTTTCAAAGATAAAAATTCAAAATGGGAGGGGCCTGGTTTAACCCAAAAAGTACTAATTATATTAAATTCACTGTCTAAGAATAAACGAATACAATTTATGTATGGATTCCGATAAAATACCGGTACTCTATTCCATAATCCATAAGAGTCGAATAGGAAGTTAAGATGAGGATGGTATCATCATAAGGATAGAGTAATATCCTAAATTATACTAATCCACGTATGATATGTACGTTTTTCTTTATCAACCATGGTGTTCTTCGACTGATCGTTACTCTCGATGGTGAAGATGTTATTGATTGTGAACCCATATTAGGCTATTTACACAGAGGAATGGAAAAAATCGCGGAAAACCGAACTATTATACAATACTTACCTTATGTAACACGGTGGGATTATTTAGCTACTATGTTTACAGAAGCAATAACGGTAAATGCACCAGAATTCTTGGAGAATATTCAAATACCCCAAAGAGCCAGCTATATTAGGGTAATTATGTTAGAGTTGAGCCGTATAGCTTCTCACTTGTTATGGCTTGGGCTTTTATGGCGAGATCTCGCGCATGCACTCCTTTTTCTATATTTTTAGAGAGAGAGAATTGATATACGATCTATTTGAAGCTGCTACAGGTATGCGAATGATGCATAATTACTTTCGCATTGGAGGAGTAGCCGCTGATCTACCTTATGGATGGATCGATAAATGTTTAGATTTCTGTGATTATTTTTTACGAGGAGTTGTTGAATATCAACAACTTATTACACATTCAGCGATTTCAGAATCAAAAAAAGTAAAGTCAAAATCATTTAGCTTATTCTCTCAATTTCAATCGATCGCTGCTGGATTTAGTATATCTAATATGAATTGGCGATTAGAACACATATGGATAGAACTTCTAAAAGGTTCTCGAAAAAGAGGATCCGAATGAATCTGTCTTTCTACAGAGGTCAATCTTTGCCTATTAGGCAAGAGGATAGCAAGTTCGAAATTCTGTCTCGATAGGACATGGATTTCTATTCCTATGAAATTCATAAATGAAAATGAAGTAGTTAATGGGAGGGCTACCATTATCTTTTTTCTTGTATGTGTTCCTAAGAGAAGGAATTTGTCCATTTCATGTTTCGAGGTCTCAAAAAAAGGGCGTGGAAACAGATAGAAACTCTGGAATGGAAATTGAAAAGAAATGTAGCCCCAGTTCCTTCGGAAATGGTAAGATCTTTGGCGCAAGAAGAAGGGGCGACCCATATCATCTTGACTTGGTTCTGCTTCCCCTCTTTTTTTTTAAGAATACCGAGTTTTAAGAATACCGAGTCGGGTAAGTTAAATTATTTTGAAATGTTTTATGTATGATCCTAAACTACTAATGATAGTACCATAAAATTTTCATCTTATTATCATCATGTACAATTTTATAAAAATCTGACAGTGTTTGTGCCAAAATTTTAAAATGTTTAAAAAATTCGTTTTTTCAACGAATTTTCATAGGAGATGACTTTCCTAAGGGTTATTAGACCAAATCCGGCCCTAAAAGTTTCAAAACCGGCCCAAAAAAGCCAAAATTTCGGGTTACTGTAGCAATTTCAAAAAATTTTAATTTTTTTTCGGCCGGTACTTTAGATTTCGGGGTGGTCCGAAATCCGAAATTTCGCCAAAATTTGGAACCCTGGTATCGACAAACCATGTGGCTCAAATTTACATTTGCAGTTATGACACAGAAATGACATATTTTTGAATTCAGTAAACTATAAGCACAGGCTGCAGGTGTAGCTTGCAAAAGGTTGTTGAGTGTAAGTTATACTAGAAATCTATACGCGGCGTGCCACGCCGCGGACGCCGCTCTCCACATGAGAAAATCGAGAATTTTGTTTTTTTAGAAAAAGGGCTTAAACGTAATGGTAAAAAAACGGGAAAAATTATATGTTTTTTTCAGGGAAAAGGATCCTAACGTTTTTTTCCCCGAAAAAGGATCTAAACGTAATTTTGATTTTATAGAAAAGGACCCGAGCGCAAGCCTTAAAAACGTATAAAGGACCTAAACGTAATATATATTAATTTTCGGGGAAAGGATCTAATCGTAATTTTTTTCCGAAAAAGGACCCGAAAGTAAATATTTTTTACGAAAAAGAACCTAAGTGTAAATATTTTTTCGGCTCGGCTTGTGGCTCGAGCCGCCACGTGGGGTGCTCTCCATCGAGGAAGTCTTCAGGCTTTAGTAGAAGGGATTATTAACTTGAGCATGAGTAGAAAGGTCTAACATGAAACAGTGTTTTCTACTAACTCAAAGTGTATCAAATTTCTTCATACACCGAGGCCCTCTAGGCTTCACCAACCTCACCCCTAGATGGACCAGTGGTGGGTGATGGCTGGGACGATGTAGGTGGGGATGCCAATCAAGGATATAAATTTTGCCGAAATTCACCGAATTTTCGGATTTCGGGCCACCACGAAATACAAACTACTGGTCGGATTAAATTTTTTTGAAATGCTACAGTACAATCAAAATTTCATGATTTTTGACCGGTTTCCAAACTTTTAGGGACGTATTTGACCGGATTTGGTCCATTAACCCTTAAGAAAGTCATCTTCTATAAAAAGTTGTTGAAAAACCGAATTTTTGTGATATTTTAAAATTTTGGCAGAAACACTGTTAGATTTTTATAGAATTATAAATGTTTAATGATGATCTAAAAACTTTATGGTACTATCTTTAGTAGTGTAGAATCATACAGAAAAATTTTCAAAATAATTTAGCTTCATTTGTTATCTTTAAAAAATAAAAAACTGAATGAATATAATTGGGACAGTAAGCTTGATAGAATTTTATAAATTTCTCGAGTGTGATCATGATCTAAAATTTTTATGAGAGATTAAGAATTTCCTCAGTACCATTTTATAAAATTTTAAAAAAAATTAACTTTTTTTTTTGGTCAATCAAATCTATGTAAGCATTGAACTTCATTTGTTATTATATTTCAAAAATCAAAAAGAGAAAGAACATAAATGGTACTGTGCCTTGTAAGAATTTTATAATTTCACTGGTGTGTGATCATGATTCAAAATTTTTATGAGATATTAAGTATTTAATTATAACCCTTCTGTAAAATTTTCAGAAATTTTAAACCTTTTTTGATTGTTAAAGAAAATTTATGTATTGATCATTAGGCTTTTATCTAGACATAGCATTTTCAGAATTTTTAAAAATTCTTTAAGCATGATCATCATATAAATATTTTAGATAAACATTAATGTTACTCAGGACTATTCACAAAAATTTTCAAAATTTTCTAACATAGTTTGAACTATTTTTCATTTTGTTCAAGTTTGCTAGTAAGCCTTTTAACAGAAGAGTAGCACTGTTTAAATTTTTAAAACTTCATAAAGCTTGATCATCAACTGAAAATTTTATGAGAATGTTAGTAATGAATCATAACCATGCAAAAAAATCTCAAAATTTTCTAACGTGGTTTGAACCATTTTTTATTCGGTTCAAACTTTCTGGTCAGCATTTTATCAGGACAGTAACAATGATGGAATTTTTAAAGATTCCTCAGACTTGAAAATCATCTGAAATTCTTATGGGACATAATTGATATGTTAGGAACCTCCATAAACAATTTCAAAATTTTTTGACATCGTTTGAACCATTTTTTGTTCAATTGAAATTTGCCAAAATTTCCAATTTCGCCCGAAATTCGGTCCAAAAATTGCGGATTTGAATTTTTCCTTTTGAATTTTGTCTAGATTTTGTCCTAAATGTTGCTATTTTGCCGAAATTTTGGATTTCGGAGGGGAGCAAAATTTAAACCAAAAACAAAATTTGAATCCTTGATGCCAATGTTGGTCGAGTTGACAACAGTGAAGGAGGGGGTGGCATAGCAAGGGAATGGGAGCAACTGTGAGGATAGTGGTTGTAGAGGCGGGACGGCTAGTTGCCGGGTGGAGGAGACAAGAGCACAAATGTTGGATCATTAAAACAATCCAAAAGGTTCATAATGGTTTGCAAAAAAATAGATGATGAGTTTGTTTGTGCTGTACTGCTGTGAGCACCAAGGTTACAAAAACCGGCGAAATTCGGCGAAATCTCGCCGAAATCTCAGATTTTGGACCCCAGCGAGTTTGCACAGATCGGACGGATGGAAGAATCTGAAAAAAATTTGAAATTGCTACAGTAGATTTCGGAATTTTAATGTTTTCGGCGAGATTTCGGCAAAAACCGCCGAGATTTCGGAATTTTAAACCGGAATTTGATTTTTTTTGGCCGGATCTGACCGGAATTATATCAATAAGTTCTCAGGAAGTGATCTTCAATGATAATATTTCGAAAAAGTTGATTTTTTAGACTTTTTGGCATTTCGACAGAAACACTCTCTGAATTTTAAAAAATTGAGAATTCATTTTCATGCTATGAGAAATTTATGGGAGTATCATAAGATATGTAGGATAATACATAAAATTTATGAAAATATTTTAACATTATTTGTTATGTTTTAAAAATAAAAATTAGAAATAGGATAAATGAGGCAGTGACAGTGCTAGAATTTTATAAATTTATTAATGTCTGATAATTACCTAAAATTTTTATGGGAGCTTAAAAATTCTCTCATAACCCTGTTTTAAAAGTTTAAAAAAATTTCAACCAGTTTTGATGAGTCAATAAAAATTTTATGTGGTACAAGGACGTGATGTACATTTCGAAAACAGTGATGTACTACATACACATATTTTTTGTATTTTTTTGTGATTGATCATGATCTCAAAACTTTATCACAAGATCATTGATGCTTTCCAAATATGTACCAATTTTTTTTGTAATTTTTACATTGTTGAAACTATTGGAAAAAAACTATTATGAAGTAACACTTTCATGTTTTCTGTGATTATTTTATGCTTGATCATCTTCTCAAAATTTTATGACAGCATCATTGATGCATTGCAACTATGTTAAAAAAAATTGGTAATTTTTACATGCTCCGAACTATGGAAAAAAAGTTGCAAAGAAATGTCGTTGTGAAGATTCGAACTCGTGACCTCTTGTTTGATAGAGTTTAGCCTTACCACTGAGATATGTGTGCTCATGTGTTCTAGAGATGAGAAATAACTCATTTTATACATTGACAACTCACTGGTTTTAATACATCGTCAATCATTGAAGTTCATTCACAGCTCATTCCACCGAGAGGCTCTCGCCATTTCACTTTCCCTGCAGCCTCCTTCTCCACCTTGCTCCCTCTCTGCTCCGGCCAATCTCCGGCCAAGTCCGGCCAGCCCCTAGCCTCAGGAGGTAAATCTCGGCCTCCCAGGGCGAGATTTCGGGCCTACAAGGCGAAATCTCGGGCTTGAAAGGCGAAATTTCGGGCTTCCAAAAAAATCGGTATGAACAAATTGATTTGTTGGATTTTAAGTGCAGCTGTATTCTTTTTGCTTATTTAGACATGTATTCATGTGGGATATAGTCTAGTAAGAACTAACAATGCATGTACTCATGTGGGAATTGAGATATAATTCATATGTCAGTATGTCTTCAAAACTCAAAAGACCATGTCACTTACTCACTTAGTCACTTGTATGGTAGTATGGTACAGCTATCAAGCCTCACAACGAAAGGCATATATCATGCATTTTAGCAAACATCAGTGAGTTAAGAATGTTGACTGCAGGCTGTAGGTCGTTGTGATGGTCATACAAGCTTATATATCATGCATTTTTCGTAATGATGCGGTGTGGAGGTCGTTGTGATGGCGAGCCTCGTGGTACCGTATGGGACCACGGGGAGCGCATCGGTTCAGGGTCGAGGTGCAACTACTGCGCGCATGTTATGAAGGGTGGAGGGGCGACCCGTCTTAAGGAACATTTGGCTGGCCGCGCCGGTGATGTGAAGGCCTGCCCCAACGTGCCTAAAGTGATTAGGAAGGCCATGATCGCGGACCTCCGTGGTGGCCGTGACAGAAAGAAGGAGAAGCAGGCGATCCGCCTGCGTCAGGAGGAGGCTTGCACCGAATGGACCACCATGGGCACGGAGGATGAGTAGCTTAAGATGGCTATAAAGGCCTCTAGAGAAGAGGCCTACCTCAGGAGCCAAGGTTTGACGCAAGGATCGGGTTCCGGGAGTGGTGCATGGAAGTCTTCAATTCAATCGACTATCAGCAAAATGTTCGGTCGGTCCAAATCGACACGGGAAAGCCATGCCTCCATGGATGTCGACCTTGCACGGGCTAGTGCCCCGCAGCAACCTCGTATTGACACTGCATTCCAGCAGGGGAAGCGGGAGAAGCTAGGGAGGGGATGGTCAAAGTGGTTACATGCTAATGCAATTCCCGGAAGGAAGGTGGACTGCCCGTATTTCACAGGTATGAAACAATTGTATGTTTGTAAGTTACACGTCGTGTGATGATTGTACTAATCTCTTGTGCATGCGGTCATAGCTGCAATTAAGCTGACGCAGGAGCTAGGCCTAGGGGTTCGTGCACCACGAGGATACGAGATAGACGGTAAGTACTTGGACGCGAATGAGCAGGAGATTGTAAAGTACCTTAGGAGGTTCAGGGACGACTGGGCCACCTTTGGTGTTACAGTGATGTGCAATGCCTGGACGGAACCTACACAGCAGAGTATCATCAACTTCATGGTATACTGCAATGGGACGATGTTCTTCCATAAGACCGTAAATGCCACAGGTACAAAATTCATTTATTTTTCCTATTCCGTATGATCATCATTGCCACACGTACTAACTTCTTGCTTGCTCATTCGCAGCTAAGGTCCAGAACCACAAATACATACTAGCCGAGATAACAAAGGTGGTGGCCGAGGAGATTGGGGTGGAGCATGTTGTGCAGGTGGTTACTGACAATGGTGCCAACTTCAAGAAAGCATGCCAGATGTTACGAGTGCAGTACCCTCGTATAGTATGGCAGTCTTGCTTGGCACACACCATAAATCTTATGCTAAAAGACGTGTGCGAGGATGAATGTATCAAAGATATTGTGGCACAAGCCAAGAGAATCTGCAGATTTTTATACAACCACAAGAATCTACATGCGCAGATGAGGCAACATATTGGTGGAGAGTTGGTGAGGCCAAATGCCACTAGATTTGGGACGACCTTTGTTTTCCTTGATAGCTTCTTCAAAAAAAAGGAAAAGTTCCAGTGATGGATGACACATCTGTTGACCGGATAGGTAGTAGGTGGGCGAAATGGCGGAGGGCAAGCACGCATATGACCACCTCGTAAGGTGGATTTGGACATGGGTGGAGTGGACCGTGGTGGCCGTAGAACCCTTGTACAAGTTGTTGAGGTTCGCGGATCAAGACAAGTTACCAACAATCAGCGGTGTAATGATGCAGTACGCAATTGCACGGAATGAGTACAACAATAACTTACGGGAGCATGGAGAACAGTATAGGATATTCCTACAAGTCATGGAAAAGAGATTTGTCGAAATAAAGGAAACCACATTTGTGCAAGCTGGTAAGTGAAATTAACATGTTCAGTTCTATTATGCTAAGTATGCAATGTTCGCATCTATTATACTAACTATGCAATCTTTTCATCAATTGCAGCCTCCGTCCTGGACCCGAAGTCCCAGTTCTCATACAACATATGCAAGACTCCAAGATACATGGGAGCGCTCTCGACTGCACTAAGCATTATGGCTGATGACGACGCTACCGCGGTGAAGGCTCTACGAGAAGCAGACACATACCGTCTTAGACGGGGACATTTTACCACCCAGCTTGCACAGACCAGCGCCGTCGATAACCAAATGACGGCAGGTAAGTACATAAACTGAGGTTGGTTGGTATGTTGTTGTGTAGCACTCACTGACTTTTCTTTCTTCGTGTTGTTCATGACTCAATGGTGGATGGCATTCGGGAATGAGACGCCATCGCTGCAAAAGTTCGCCTTGAGGTTGGTGTCCCAGTGCGCATCGTCGAGTGGGTGTGAACGCAATTGGAGCACATTTGCTTTGGTGCATACGCAGCTACGAAACCGTTTAAGTTATGCGAAGCTCCAACAGGTCGTGTTCGTGCACTACAACCTGCGACTTCGCCTTCGAGACTATGAATCCACTCGCCAGACCCAAGACGAAGACCCTGTGGATCGCATGATCGAGGATGCGATGCATCCTGGCCATGACCCAATTGCAGAGTGGTTCGACTCATCCAGGTCTACTGGGGAGCCTCTACTCGACGAGGACAGTGCGCACGACCCACCCCTCCCAGCGAGATTCGTGGTTGACTCCATCCCAGTGGAAGAGATGTATAAGGCAACAGGTAAACAATGCAATTGTTTTCCATTCCACTTTTTAACCATGTATGTCCAAACCTGAGAGCAATGTTAACCTTACTTCTAATTGGCCACAGGAGGGAAGAGCCTCCCAGATTGGGCGGAGTGGAACATCGGAGACACGCACACAGGGAAGAGAAAGCGTGCTACCGACGCCGAGGATGACGACACTCTAGCAGGAGCTTTAGGCGGATTACAAAAGTTATCGGGCAGCCAGAGTGGTAAGGAAAAAGGAAAAGGCCGAATTGATGATGAGCCTATTGTCGGCAGTGAGGACGACACGGCAACACCTTCTGATAATGTGCATCACCTCAGTAGTAGCTCAGCGACTGCGACAGACTCTCCCGGCGATGACGGGACGGAAGCTGACCGGTACTCCCTCCGGCCCTGTCCACAATCACAATCACAGGCAGGAGGATCGCACCAGAGGGGTACTGCCCCGAGAGGTGACTCCCAGCGGCGGACCCGTAGTAGCGGGAAGGGCACGTCGCGTGCTGGGGTTGGACGCCAGGCAGCACTACCACAGGATGGTGCTCAATCATGGTGTAGCAGCGAGTCCTCCAGCCATTTGGGCATTCCAGTTGAGCATACCGGGTATAGTCAAATGCCGTACGGATGGGATCAGGGTGGGTACGGATGGGATCAGGGTGGGTACGGTTACAGACAGAGTTATGATGGATCGAGCATCTCTTTGCCATTTAACTACAATGATCCATATGTCGATCCATACGCACGGCACTCATCTGCCAATGTCATGTACCTTCACCAGTCCGAGAAACCTGATACCTGGGAGTCTCATTACCAACATTGGAAGTCTGCCTGGCTACCACGAGACATGACCTGGGAGGAATACAAGCAACAACACGAGAGGAGGTACCACGAGATCATTGTCGACAACGCGGAGGTGGAGTTTGCACCAGGGGCGCTTTACTACTCGTAGGTATGTGATGCAAACATACATTTATTTAATTGTCATATGCAAATATGTGAAGACTTGTTGTGTGTATCGATTTTATTACATTCTTAATAATTGTCATGCCAATATACATTAATTGTTTCAATTGTGACTCTCAATCTTGAATTTCAGTCTAAATGTCACAAATTTCATACTTCATGCATACCCAAATTCCCAATTTTTAAAATTCCTCGAGCTTCAAGAATAACTGAAAATTTTATGGCAATATTATTCACATGTCGAATCATGCTATTAAAATTTCAAATATTTATAACATACTTTGTCCCATTTTTCATTGGTTCAAAATTGCGGTGAGCGTTTCATTACGACAGTACCAATGTTTCAATTTTTAAAAAATACATGATTCAAAAAATCTGAAAGTTTTATGACAACATTAATAATCGTCGAACTCTCCACAAAAATTTCGAAATTTTTCTCCATCTTTTGGACCAATTTTGGGCTTGTCAACTGGCGAAATTTCGCTAATTCTCGCGAGATTTCGCCCAATCTCGCCAAATTCGTATTTACCGTAGAAAAACGGATTCAAATTTTGAATTTGAATTTCCAGACGAGATTTGTCCGAAATTACCGAATTTCGCCGAAATTTCGTTTTCCGGACATGAACGGTATTTATCCGAAACCGAAATCCGAAACCCTGGTGAGCACAAAGGAAGAGAGACGAGGAGTAGATGCAGGGGAGTTTCAGCTTCTAGGACGGTGCAATGGGGAAACAGCAGTGAAATGTTTCTATAGAGTGTGCGATCTGTATTGAATATTTTATTTGGAAGATTTCCAATCATCATCAGCAATTTGAAGTCGAAGTACAACATTGCACCAACACTGGCCCTTCGAGAGAATTGCGCATTTTACAGGTGTTCCCAGTTTGATCAATAATTGAAAATGAAACAGATTCAATAGAATTGCTCTTTTGTTTCTGTTAGATTAGTTAATCTTCTCTTCTGTGATTCTGATGAACGTATTTTCCTGAATTCATCACTGTTGTAGTTATTTGCTGATGTTACGTATATGTATATATATATATTTCATATTGGGGAACTCCCAGGGGAGAGGACCCTGATTGATTGAGATTTCGAGGCCTGACTAGTCATGTCTTTCTGTCTGGTATCTGGCAATTGCAGATGCAGGAGATCTCCGAAAAGATTTTGAAGCGCCAGTGCCTCAAAAGGACTCCGCAGCAGAGTTCACAAGACCATATTTTCTGGTCCTTCTCCTCCCACATTAAGTCACCTGTAATCTTTTGGGCTCCGTCCTTCATAATTATAGTGGGGTTTCGGTCCATATCAAAAATACTTTTTGGAAGCTCAAATGTTTCGGACCTATCGACTCCCTCAGTCCCTCCTCTTATCTATACTTCTTTATAATACACCTAAGTATTCTTTTCTACGTTCACCTTAAATAATACACTCCACTAGAGATGGTTCCAACCTTAATGCACCCAGCGAAACGTCTCTAAAAACTTGTCTCCATCAAAATTAACCTCTCAGATCTTTCCTCAGCTTTACTCACCCACATCCGATGGCCATTGTTTAATGTGTCTAACTCATCCCTCCGGCCCACAACAAATCTCCCCCCACCTCCAGTATCATCTCAAGGAAAAGGAAACAAATATCCTGGAATTAAGGAAAAAGGAAACAAACATTTTAAAAAAAGAAAAAGACTATATATTACGTGTTGGGAAAAGGAAACCGGAAGACAGGGTACTGTACTAGTATCCATAAGTCGCAAACAGTCGAGGCCAGTATGAGGACGTGGTCCACGTGGAACATCCCAAAGTTCTTCTCCTTGTAAAATTATTTTAAAATAAGTATTTCAAAATTTTGGCTTTTGTTTGGAGTTCTTGTAGTTATCTAAAATCCAATACATGATCTCATTCAAATTTCACTCGAATCCTCCTGAAATTGAAATTTCAAATCAATATCTCCAAATTCAAACTTCCATCTGAATTTTCCCTCCAATCTTTCTTGCACTTCCTGGCTCGAGCCCATTTCCTTCATCAGCCCAGTAGGCCCAGCTAGCCCATCTCTGCCTCTGCTTTGCCCTGCTTCGGCTATTCCTAGGCCGCCGCCGCATCGTGCCCTCGTTGTGCCACGCCAGCGTTCACCCCGCTTGCGCCCGTTCCAATGGAGCCTTCGCACACCGTTTCAGCTGGAAATCCTTGTCTTATTCAACACCATCACTCCTTTGCTCAATTCCCAGCCATTTCCAATTGTATTTATGAACATTCAATTTGCACGACTGCCTCATCTGTCGAGCTCTCGTGCCCTCTCCTCTACCCCTCTCCCTATAAATTTGGAGCACAATGACCCTATTCACTCCCTCCAAGTCTCACCGTCGCTAGTGTGTCATCGCCGCTGTGTGATGTAGGTCATCTTCCCCAAAGCCGGCCATCACTCTGCTTCGTCATCATGTTGTCTCAGTGGAGTATTCTTGAAATCTCTCACGTTAGATCGTGTTCTTGAGCAACATGAGTATTTTCCCTCATTTAATTTCACTTCTCTTGCAGCTCGTCACTGGAATTTTGCCATCATCTCTGTCGCTATTAAATCCAACGTCGTTGTTGATCCTGTTGTCCTTGGTGAGCTCCTCCCAAATGCGCTGCACCTAGAGCACCACTACCATCTCACCTACATTTTTCCTGATCCAATTTGGACATTGTATCGACGTGAAGAAAAGAGAACCACCATCGCACAACTTTCTTCTTAGGTGACGGCCTTTGCCGCTTGATCGTCTCTGGCCATCCCCACTCGAGCCAACTCCACAGGAGGACTTCCCTCACCGTCACTGTCCTTGTGCTCACACTAATTACCAAAGGGCATCGCCAGAGCACCACTATCACCGTCTGCCTGCACCGTCCGTGGTCCTATTCGTCGCCACACTGCTCCCCTGCTTGCTTTGCCGGTTCCTATCGCTTGATCGAGGTTATGGAAACCTGTTTTTTCCATAGGCCGAGCCAACCCTACTACTGTTCAGCATCGCCGCCCAGACCGCCTATACCACTCCTTTGTTTCCCACTCTCTCTCTCTCTCTCTCTCTCTCTCTCGATTTCTCTGTTCTCTATGTGTCTCTGTCACGCAGGACCCACTAGTCTGCTCTCTCTCAAGAACTAGAATTAAACCGCCAGTCTACTTCTGTGTATGACACGTGTGTCCTCCTAAGTTTATCCCTATTTAAATTGTTAATTTCCCCTGTTAGACTAAAATACGGGCCCACTAGTCAATTCTTGTTATTTTATTTATTTTAATCCTAAGGGAATATTCTAGATACCATTATCCTTTTTCTCATTTTCCAAAATTTCTTTTTGGGTAGAATTTCTAATAGCCTGTCCTCCTTCATCGTAACTCCAAATTGAGTTATTATAGTTCCTAAATTTGTGTAAAATCACCATCTCTCCCAGTGTTAATTTTATAATGTTTGTATTTTTTGTTTTACTTATTTGCCTCGTTTTGTGTGTTTAGAAGCTGATGTTGAGGCAAATCAGGAGTAGCAGGAAGGAGCGCCATTGTCGATATCATCCTATGATCGGGGAATTACTATAAGTCTTTATGCAAATCATTTTGGATATTGTATGGCAATAGGTATTTCCATTTTTTTACAAAATAAAATGAAATGGAAAACTGACTTAGACTTGGGCGGATGGTAAGTTGAGGCAGGTGTAGATTGAGCATGTGACCTTGTAATGAGATAGTTTCGTCCGAGTCAATTAAGGATCGGTGATGTGTCTATCCAAACCGAGCTATACAATACAACCACAGGTCTAAGTGGGTACGACTTTGCTAATTAATTTGGAAAAGTATAGCTTTGATTTCACTAGTAGAAGGAATGCTAATGTCAGATAGAGACACTTTGTTCCTACACGGTGCAAAAGAGGGCTTTTGAATGGGAAGCTAGAACCCTTCAATGGTGAAACCTTAGCGGGTGGAGTCAAGTTAGGTTGGTGCATTGTAAAAGTCTTGTCTTGATCTCTTGCACACCCAAGGAAGTGTGTTAATCAAGTAGCAATATAAAATGATCATGTTTTTAAGTAAAGTGTACAACCTCTACATAGTGTAAAACTATTCGGATATGTGCGTTTTCATAAGGGCAAGGTTCGTTTTCACAAGGTAGATTTATCGTTTTGTTTTAAAATAATATTTTGGAAATCCAGAACTGGTTAGAGCTCTCGGGTGTTTATTCTAGCACCTAGAGCCAGTCAGGTGGATAGAACTTGATTTGTTGAACCTTGGTAGACAAAGCCTTAATACTAGTGTTGGTAGCTAGAACCTTTACTAGAAAAATATTTAGTTTCATTTATTGTAACTAGTTTGTCAAATGATTGCTTTTGGAAAACTATGGAGTGTTTGAAATTTAAAATGTGGCTTTACGCAAAAAAAACCCTAATATGCCTTCATTGTTAAGCCATGCATCTATGTAATTGCATTATTCCCATGACTTGCAAAGTACTATATGTACTCACATGCTACACTCAAACAAATCTCAGAGGTCTATGAAGTCACTGAGGACTACATTCGACTTCTACACTTGTGGCTTCGACGAAGGAGATCAGGAGTATTAGGCGTGTTTCCCTAGTCGATTGCTTGTGGATAAATTGATGGGTCATTCATATGGAGTTTATTTTATATCTGTTTCCATTGCCTGTAAGTCTTGAAGCCATGTGACCGATGCTGTAATAAGTGGCCATAAGGTCAGTGCTTTGTTACTTTAATTTATGTTATCTATGTGTTTTGGTTATGATTCATTACTATATCATCTGCATGCACTAGCTTGATTTAGCATTGATGCTGAAACATAGAGGGTTCAAATTGAGAAATCTGCGGTAGGGTTTTTTACTTTACTTGCAACGTAGTGGTAAATAAGCATTTGTGTAATGTCCCCCAAATTATTAAAAGTTATTTATCGAGTTTCAAAAATCTTTTCTTACATTTACCATGAATTTTCATTTTTTTTGCATAAAATAAAATTATTTTCCTAATTTTTAGCTGCTATTTTTGAATTCTAAAAGTTAATTAAAACTTGAACAGAGTTTGGAAATAATTTATTTAGGTTCTAAATAATCTAAAGTGCCTCTCCAAAACTTTTCATAATTTTTGGAGTTAACCAATTTTAAAAATTCAAACATGTTTTCAGCGTTTAAATTAATTATTAAGCATTTTAAAAATCCCTTCTCTATTAATGGGCTGAATCCTTTCCGTCGGATGGGCCCAATGCCTATTTTGGCCTATTTTTGGTCTACGCACCGTCCTCTCTTTAGCCGCCTTCCCCTCTTCGTCTTCTCCACAAGGAAGCGTTTTTTTGCTGAAGGCACTTTCTCTTTTCTTCTCCACACACTACTGACATGCTAGGCCCACGCGTTAGTCTTCTGCCTCCACGCACCGCATGACCATAATGGAGATAGAGCTCCCGGTACTATAGCGTCCATGGTTTCTGACCGTGTGCCCATAGTTCTGACTACCTCGAGCTCCGTGCTATCCCCCTCTCCAAGTCGTAGTTAGAGCAACTCCAATAAATTCCTCAAACCATTCCTTATCCGATAAATTAAGTAATCCGTACACAGTATTGATAAAATCCCAGCTCCAACAGCTTACCGATCGGTTTCCTTATTTTTACAGATTGGTGAGAGAATCCCGAAATCTCAGAATTCCCCCGTGGCGTTCGCCATTTCGAGTGCAACGATTGCTTTCTCCCGCGCCCGCGAGGAACCTGCAAGGAGGCGACCGCTCTGCCGCCCGCTCGACCTCTCGCTTCCCTTCATTCGCCCAGTCCTACGCGCTCGTGAGGACCGGCGAGAGGTGGAGGAGACGAGCGTCCAGGACAGCTCCGGCACCGCCCGCACGTCTCTGATTTGATGAGTAGAGTCTTCTGCCGCATTACCGATTTCACTTATATCAACTCCCTCCTCATCCTCTTCTTCATCACAGTAGCAGCAGTAGGAAGCTCCCTCATCGAGATCGCCATGGTGGTCGAGCCGGAGCAAGCTCTACCCACGGCGACGCAGGAGGCGGCTGTGCACATCGTTACTAGTGGTCGCCATCTCCAAACCATCTCACACAACACCCGGCGGCGGGGGCAGGATCCATCGCCCGCCAAACCTGCACGTCAACATCCGCGACCAGCCGATCGCCCGGAGGTCCGTTGCGCCTCGCCGATGGCTTGTCTACCCCCATGACGGCAACCTGCTTATTGATTCTGAGTGTCGTGCCCCTAAATCCTGCTCGCTGCCGTCGTCAGTTTCTTCCATTGGATCTTTCTACTCCTCTCCATCCCAGTCAGGGTGAAAGAAATCCCAGGTTCTTGCAGATCGATACTTCCGTTTAATTTTCCCGATCGTCATCCCCAATTCCCAACTCGAGGATTGGATCTTATCCGTTTCTTTTTAATAATAATCTCTTCAATTAGACGAGCCAAGAAGTGTGGTTTTGTTTTCCTTTGGAAATAAAAAATCGTTTTTTAATCTCCTTTGTTTATATTTCTGTGGTTCATGAATTTTTGCTATTCCAGATTCATCTTTATGCAAGTGAAGCTATTCGAGACTTCGAGTGTAGTAGTTACGTTTCTTATCTTGCTGTTGCTAGGCATCTGAAATGGGGATCAGCAGGACGTAAGTGAATCTGCTAAGGTTGCTTGAGTCCGCTCCGCGACAGCCGAACCAAACTAGGCTCGTTCATGTAAGCACATGGGTTCCTTAAATTCTTACCAAGTTTATCTTCCAAGTATATTTATTCTTTCCTTAAAGCAAGTTCAATTTTGCGTGGCCTATATGAATTCTTGTGTTATTTGCTAATTGGGTGGATGAGCTACTAGTTCACCACATCGCGGGAACTTTGGATTTTTATGAGTATTGATAAATGTACATAGTAATCCATAATGACAGAAGTGGATAGTGCTGGTTATGTAGAGTAATGCATGTTTGAAGGGTTGACTGAATTATTCTTGAATACAAGGGTAGTGCTAAAAGATGGTGATAAATTTTGCTCCACATCTACCACCTTGTGAGGAGAGCCATAGGCAATGGTATCTGGGAGGTGTACTGAGTTCGATGCCTGCGGGAATGTCGGGACCCGAATCTGTAAATCCGGACCCTCTGTGTATCCCGTGCTAGTCCAGGATCACGTTAGCACACACAGTCTTTACAGGGTTGCACATCACAGACATTCACAGCGATATAAAAATAAATAGTGCAACACTTATATAAACTGAGTTGTACGACCTTATGGTCTCCTTACATAAAATCAGCCACGCAGGGCTTACATTATTCAGAGTAAACGAAATAGCAGCGGAACAAAATAAATGTCGTGGAAGCCTTCATCTTGCCACAGGCAACCGACTGGGCTTGCCCCCTAATTGCTCGGATTCTCAATGTACTCCTCCCAGGCTGGTGTAGACTCCTCCACTGATGTTGGTGTTGATAAGCAAGGAGGGGTGAGTACACAAGGCACTCAACAAGTAATGCACGGAATGCAACACTATTACTATATGCAAAGCTAATTCCAAAGGATTGGCTTAATTGGTTCTTCTGCATCAAACAGCATTTGTAAACCAGTATTTTATTTAGATTAAAGCAGTAAAACAGTTATGATAGTACTAATTTCTTCAAATAGTTTTTCTTCGAAGATTCTCGGCAGACAGCCTTAACAGTTTATTTTTAACATTGGCACACAGCCACCCTTTCCACATTTTTATTTATGAAGATCTACCCCTTGACTGTAATCCCCGAGCAATGTTCATTACCGCGAGCACGGCTATTCGAATAGTTTTGACACTCTGCAGAGGTTGTACACTTTACCCACAAGATACAGCCGCTCGCCACACAGGTGATTGTCCGCAACAAAGCTTTTCAGGAACCTCTACCTTAACCAAAGAACCTCTCCGGTATTGCCTTCACTATCACTTCCCTCACATAGAGCCAAGTATAGGATGTGCCAAACACCGCTGGATGGGCACCAAGCCGTAGTAGTGTACGCTCCCGCATGATACACCCGTGCATTGTCACCCGAGGTATCGGAGGAAATATATCGAACCCTAATCAACTAGGTCATCCCATACCGGACATGTGGTTGTACGGTGACTCGGATCAAAGGCTTGCAAGGTGAAGTCCTTAATCGACCAAGGCAAGACTTCCAACACTCAACGATGGCACACAGACTCACAACACTCATCAACCCAATGCCACACAGGCCCACGACACTGACCTCTTGCCACTTGCCCGGTCTAAATCATTTCCCACCCGCTTGATTATTGTGCAACACATGCCAACAATAACTCAACATCGGTATGGAACCACACAGGTCTCCATACTACAATGTCATCAGGTGGCAACATCACACCACTTTCAAAATACATTCAATATTTCATTAGTCAATATTGTAGCATTTTTCCGAAAGATTATTCATGATTCGTTGCGTGCTAAGCATCCGTACGGCCTAGCCTCCGTGTTGGCATAGTATTAACATCCAACTAATATAATCAATCTTAGGGTGACAATGATTTAGGGCATACAATTAATAATTTCAAAGTGGCATAACAAAATGGGTTGATTAACTACATTATCCCAAATTAATTTAAATTCATTTTTAATAAATAAGCATGCATAATTTCAAAGCATAAATTACATTTTAAAATCTGGGATCAAAAGGATCAAAGCATTACTTGCCTTCAAAGAGTTACTGGTCGTGTTCCGAAGCTTGGTCTTGGGCGACGAACACTTCCTCGAAACCTTCCGGCAAATTTGCGTCTACGCGTACAAACAAAATATGAAATAAATAGCTAATACAGAAGAATAAATGTCCTCAAAAATTCAAATAAAATACATCATTAAATAGGTCACAATTTTATGAATTTTTAGAAATTTGAATCACCCAAATCCGAGTTAAAATGCAAAAGTTATAGCCATTTGAAGTTTGAATAAAATTTGAAAATACAGAAAATAGAAAATCCGATTTTTCCTAATTATTTTTATACTGAAAAATCGCATTTATGACAGTGTTTTTTTGATGTTTGTGAAGGGGTAGTGGAGGACATAGACCATGTCTCAGCATCGCATCATGATGACGTCAGCACAGAAAAAAATTTCGGCCAAAATATTTTTATATATAAAAATATTTATGACGTCAGTGATGACGTCAGCATGACACGTGGCAGCCTCTGGTGCCACCACGTCGCCTCGGTCTATGGGCTCAGTTCACAGCTCGGCTCTGGTCTACCGTGGACTCGGTCCACCAGAACAACGCCTCCACGCAGCAAGATCTGAGCCGTTCATTGAATCAACGGCCAGATCCACGCGTCACCCGCACTGCCTCGAATCCATGCGACACGCGTTGCGCATCCGACGGTCGCTCGGATCCAACGGTTGGATCCCACGCACTGACTCGGCGACGCATTGCATTCTGCACCTCCACGCGTCGCGCATCCAACGGAACCCCTGTATCCGATGGCTAGATCTCGCGCACGTTCGGCAGCGTCTCGGTTCACGCGCGGCCACGTGGCAAGATCGCAGCGGCGCGCTCAAAATCGATGGCTGGATCTGGTCTCTGCCCCGGTCAAAATGCCCACGAGTCGGCACGCGATTCGGCGAGGGTACGGCGCCATCACCGCCGCACGTTCAAATCTGAACGGCGCGGATCCTTAGGGCAAAATCAGATCCAATCTCTACCGTTTAGATCTAATCTAACGGCCCACGGTACCCGAGCGGTTTACTGTTCACCCTAGCGATGCGGCGCAATCTCACGCGTTCACTAACGATCCAACGGCTGAGATCTAAACAAGCATCGAAACTAAATCTAATCACCACCGTTCAATCTAGATCTAACGGTCAAGATTAACGCTGGTACGAAAAGGAGCAAGCGGCGGACGCGTTCGTAATCGTGCGATGCAGATCGAACGGTCGACGGAGCTCGGTGAAGGCGACGGCGGCGAGGAAATGAAGGTTGCCGGAGCTGGGGAAGACGACGCAGCCAACGGCGCTACGGGGCTTTTCCAGCGAGAAGAAGTGGTCCACTCAATGCGGCTTGCTTCGGTGAACTCGAGACGGGGTCGGGGCACGGCGGAGCGGCTCGGACGACGATGAGAGGAAGCTAAAACAACGGCGGAAAGGGAAAGCAACTACGGCGAGCTACAGCGGGCGCTAGAGGGGGTTTCGGTGTGCGTGCAAGGAGTCAAACAAAGCGGCGTTGAGTCCTCTGCAGAACGCGCTCATCAACGCGGCTTAAAGGGCCTCGACGTGTGCGCTACAGGCGGCGAAACGAGCGGAAACGGTCGACGGCATTAGCTCCGGTGATCTCGCAAAGACGACCGACGTGGCACAATCCTGGACGTCCGCGCAGCGAAGATCCGACGGCGCACGCATTTGGCGACGTGGCGCAATGGCAGCCGCGGAATTCCGATCGGACGGCTCGAGCGCCCGGCGACTAGGGTTTTGGCGCGCGGTGGGCGTGGCAGATAGTAATGTGGCTCGCCCATTATCGCTCATCCGATTTTTAAAACATTTCTGATTAAAAATAAATCAGATAAATAAACAAAGCCAAAATAAATAGCAAACAAATACCCGGAAAAATCCAAAAAAAATTCTAGAAAATACTTTGAGACATTTGGAACTCATATAAAATATTTTCAATAAAACTTGTATAAACTTTTGCATGAATTTATTGAAATTCAAGAGAGGTCAGAAATAAGTAAATCCAATTTAAATACTAATAAATTCTCAGAAATTCCCAAAAATAAAAAATACTTCAAAATTTAAATTAGAGCAAATTTTAGGGTGTTACAAACCTCCCCCTTAACAGAATCTCATCCCCGAGATTCAGAGTCGCTCTGTAAATAGGTTAGGAACTCCTTCTTCAGATCTTCTTCACGTTCCCACGTTGCTTCACTTTCCGAATGGTTGCTCCACTGAACTCTGCAGAAGCGTGTTGACTTGTTCCTTGTCTCTCTGTCCATTATGTCCAGAATCTTCATCGGATGCTCTTTGTAAGTCAGGTCTTCTTGCGGCTCGATTGCCTCTAACGGTGTTTGTTCTTAGGTACTCAAGACACTTCTTGATTGTGATACATGGAATACATCATGCACTCCCGCCAAAGATCTGCAGTAACTCCAACCGATATGCAACTTCACCTCTGTGGCTCAAGATCTTGAACGCCCAACATATCAGGTGCGAGCTTCCTTTGCGTGGAATCTTCTAACTCCTTTGAGTGGCGTGACTCGAGATATACATAATCTTGTGTTCAAAGCTCAATTCCTGCGACGGTTGTCGGCATAGCTTTTCTGCCTTGACTGGGCAATCTTTAGTCTTTCTCTGATCATGGCGATTTGCTCTTCCGCTTTTTGCAGTACATCCGGGCCAAAAAAATGTCGTTCACCTGTCTCATTTCAATTCAATGGTGTTCGACAGGATCGACCATACAGAGCTTCAAATGGAGACATCTGTAAACTCGCTTGATAACTGTTATTGTAACTGAACTCAGCATAAGGCAAGCACTTATCCCATGAAGTAGAATATGCTAAAGCACATGCCCTCAGCATATCTTCCAAAATTTGGTTGACTCTCTCAGTTTGACCATCTGTCTGCGGATGATATGTTGTACTGAAGTTCAAACGAGTCCCCATTGCTTCATGTAGCTTACCCCAAAATCTGGAGGTAAATTGGTACCTCTGTCCGAGACTATCTTTTTTAGTACTCCGTGCAAACAGACAATTCTTGCCATATAAAGTTCTGCCAACCGGTCTCCGGAATAAGTGGTCTTTACCGGTATAAAGTGTGCAAATTTAGTTAAGCGATCCACTATGACCCATATGGAATCATATCCGCCTTGAGTTCTGGGCAACCCGGTTATGAAATCCATACCAATTTCTTCCCATTTCCATTCAGGTATCCTTAGGGGTTGTAATAGTCCTGCTGGTCTCTGGTGCATAGCTTTGACTCTTTGGCATATGTCACATAATGCAACATATTCGGCGACTTCCCATTTCATGCTTGGCCACCAAAACCTTTCTTTTAAATCTTGATACATTTTTGCACTTCCTGGATGAATTGAGTACTTGGAGTCATGGGCCTCCTCCAAAATTAATCGCTTCAAATCCTTTTGTTCTAAGACACAAATGCGCTCTTTAAACCACATAGTACCTTGCTCATCCAGTTTGAAATCCTTTGCCTTGCCTGCATCCATCTTGTCCTTAATTCTCTTGATTTTGTCGTCATTTTTCTGCCCTTCCCTGATCTGATCTTCCAGGGTAGGTTTTACTTCCAAGGTAGCCAAAAATCCTTTCGGTACCACTTCCAATCCTAGCTTCTGGAAATCCTTACACACTCGCTCGACTTGTTTCCAACAGCATATTTACACTGTGGTTCTTTCTGCTCAAGGCATCCGCCACCACGTTGGCTTTGCCAGGATGGTAATGAATTCCAACATTATAATCTTTGATTAACTCAAGCCATCTTCTTTGCCTCATATTCAGGTCAGCTTGCGTGAAGATATACTTAAGACTTTTATGATCGGTATACACTTCACATCTGTTTTCAATGAGATAGTGACGCCATATTTTTAGGGCATGCACTACAGCAGCTAATTCTAAATCATGAGTCGGATAGTTCTCCTCATGTGGCCTCAATTGCCTCAATGCATATGCTATTACCTTTCGGTTTTGCATCAATACATATCCCAATCCTTGACGTGATGCATCACAATAGATGTCGAAGCCTTGATGAACGTTAGGTAAAACTAATACAGGTGCTGATGTTAATCGTTTCTTCAACTCCTGAAAACTCTTCTCGCACTCAGGTGTCCATAAGAATTTCTTTTCTTTCTTTAACAATTGCGTAAGGGGTCTCGCAATCGTGGAGAATCCTTCGATGAAACGTCGGTAATATCCCGCTATTCCAAGGAAACTACGGATTTGGGTTACCGTCTTTGGTTGTTCCCAATGTAATACTGTCTCCACTTTCTTTGGATCTACCGCAACTCCTTCTGCAGTCATTATGTGTCCAAGAAATTCAACCTTATTCTTCCAGAAATCACATTTACTAAATTTTGCAAACAACTGTTGTTCCCTTAATTTCTCAAGGACTAGCCTTAAATGTTCGGCGTGCTCTTCCTTCGTCTTGGAATAAATAAGGATATCATCAATAAACACGATTTACTTAACTTATCCAAGTGTTCCATGAAAACCTTATTCATTAAGTTCATGAAATATGCTGGTGCATTTGTTAAACCAAAAGACATCACTGTAAACTCGTAATATCCATATCTTGACGAGAATGCAGTCTTCGGAATATCCTCTGATCCGATCTTCAATTGATGGTATCCTGATCGAAGATCAATCTTGGAGAAGACTCCTGCTCCCCTCAACTGATCAAAAAGATCGTCGATCCTGGGTAGCGGATACTTATTCTTTATCGTCACATCATTGAGTGCACGATAGTCTATACACATCCTAAAACTCCCGTCCTTCTTCTTGACGAACAAGACAGGTGCTCCCCATGGCGATGAACTAGGTTTTATAAATCCTTTTTCCAGCAGCTCCTCAATTTGCTTCTTCATTTCCACTAATTCCTCTGTGGACATCCTGTAAGGTCTCTTATCTATTGGAGCTATCCCTGGTACAAGCTCTATCACGAACTCGATATCTCTATCTGGCGGCATTCCAGGTAAATATTCCGGGAAAACATCCGGATATTCATTGACTATGGAAACTTCCTCCAAGCTGTCGATCTTCATGTTGTTGACCATTAATTGTCCATCCTGCATTGCTTTTGCTTCAAATTCAACCCTTCTCCTTAGGGCTCTCTATTGATATAACTCTTTTCCATGATCCAAAGATCGCCTTGTGTTTGGTTAACCAATCCATTCCCAGGATAACATCCAGGGTTTGGGTATTCAATATAATTAGGTTCGCTAGGAACTCTATTCCATTAATTATTAGCCTTACCCCAGAACATCCTATATTGGATCGGAGTTCTGATCCAGGGGATTGGACTATAAGTACACACTTAAGTTCCACAATATCCAAATTATTGCGAATGGCAAAATCTTGAGAAACAAATGAATGTGATGCTCCGGAGTCAAATAAAACAGTAGCTGGTGCTGAGTTTACTAGGAACTTACCCAGTACAACGTCCGTGGTGTTCTGGGCTTCATCCGTTGTAATGTGGTTGACTCGGCCTCGTGCAGTTCCTTGAGATGGAGTTGCCGATGACGCTGCTTCGCGGTTCAGCGCTGGAGTCCTTGTAGGTGTATTCCCCAGGTTAAATTGGATCGGGGTGACACCTCCCTTCTTTGGGCAGTTATTGGCGAAGTGCCCCAACTCGTTGCAGTGATAACAACGCCTTCCTGCTGCTTGCGAGGTTCCTCCATCTGTACTACGATTCGGGCCGAGTCAGGCATTCGACCCATTGGACAATTTGCCGCAGTGGTACCTGTCACTACCTGCGGCCGTACCGGATGAATCTGTTGGGGTGCCGTCCTCGCCTCTCACGACTTCGACGACCTTCTTGTTGCGCCATTCTGCGCTTCATTGTCATCCAACTCTCGGCGCTTGTCCTCCAAAATAAGAGCCTTGTTAACTAGCTCTTGAAAGTCGTGGAATGTGTGGGTGATCGGTCCCACACGCAATCCGCGCTTAATCCCTTCATAAAGCGGGATTGTCTGACCTTATCTGTAGCTACGTCTTCTGGTGCGTAGCGTGCCAACTGGGTAAACTTATTCAGTTAATCGGCCACTGATTGGCCACCCTGCTTGAGGCTCCGAAATTCCTCTTTCTTAAGATCCATGATACCCTCGGGTACATGGTATTGGCAGAAAGCTGAGGTGAATTCCTCCCATGTGATTTCTTGGGGATTCTCATGTGCAGCACGGAAATTCTCCCACCATTCTGCGGTGGTTCCCTCTAGCTGGTGAGAGGCATAGAGTACCCTCTCATGTCCCATACACTGGGTTATGTGCAACTTCCTTTCGATTGTCCTTAGCCAATCGTCCGCTTCCATCGGATTGGCGTTGCCGGAGAAGGTGGGTGGACGAGTTCGCATAAACTCGGACAACCTTGAGTAGGGGTGTGGTCCATGGTTACCCCCAGGTTGAACATTCGCAGCAGCCTGATTGGATATTTGCTACATGGTCTGTACCATCGTGTTCATAAGTTGAGTTTGGGCAGCCGTAAAGGCTCCCAGATTACGATATCGACTTGCGGCGGTTGAGGATTGACTCCTCATTCCGTTGTCACTGATTCACTCCACTTCCGCTGGCTCCAATGTTTCCGCGAGTCCTCACCATCTGTTGCAAACTTCCAGGGTTAAAAAAAGAAGAAAGCATAGACAAGTAAAAGAACTTATGTGGGGGAAACAGGTGTAACTTAAATTATTTAGCAACTTTATTGATGTAATATAAGGTAGTATGGTTGCTCACAAGTGCCTAAGGGCAATGCAACACATATGAAACACTCACAACCAAAAACAAGTAAGCAACGTAGGACTCCGCAACGACTCACACCTAATGGTGACTTTGAAGCAAAAGACGCGACTCAAACACTCGAGTCTCGACACTACACTCGACTAGACTCGATCACTCATCGAGCCAACCTGGCTGCGGCTCCCCCTGAGTATACACCAGTGGGTGCTCTGGCATCGGGGCGAACTGGTCCTGATGACCTACTGTAGCTGGTGCAAATGACCCCATCGACTCTGCTGGTCCTGTGGCGCTGCTCTGTCTTGCGGCGCTCCTCGTGACCGTGCCTCCTGCTCTGGCTCCTCTGGATCTGGATCGTGCAGCTCAAGAACTGGTTCAGGCTCGGGTCCATACAGAGCCATCTCCAACTCCTGGATCTTCTGCATGGAGTGAGCTAAGCCCTCCCGCAGTTGAGTCCTTGCCTCCGTGACCTCGCCGCGGGTCCTCTGTAGCTCCTGGACCGTCTCGTCCAAGGTGTCCTCCTGGGCGATGACATACCTCGCCAGGTGAGTGATCGTGGCGTCCTCCTCCAAGAGCTCCACCCTGTCAAAGCGATTATCTTTGCGAGGGTGGTGATGAAAGATGGTGCCCTCCAATTCTGCGGAGTAGGTGCGAGCAATCTGCCGCATCGCCAGACGTGCCGTCTCCTGGATCCCGGCATCAAAAGAAGACCTCCTGATCGTGATGTAGATAGGACGGCTCGCCCTTGTCCTCTCCAGGGCATATACTGTAATCTTGACATCCCAGGTGATATCAAGTCCTGCCAGTACCACTGTGGTCCCCCCATAAAGCGGTCTGTCAAACCCTCCGAGCTGCTACATCATACGCCATAACTCAGCAGCGTAACCTCCAGTGCGCTCTCCATACGTGTGGATCATCCTCATTTGCCAAAATAGACCTCGTTTAAATTAAACAGAAAACAATAATAAGAATTCAGCGTAGGTATGAAGCAAAGGAGAAAAGATAAGTCGAGATTTCATTGATATTCTTGCTCAAGTTGATTAAGTCTTAGAAAATAGTTTTATCCTCTTAGGTACAACTAATCTAGTTTAGGGTCAAGACATACTGATCGACCGCGCTCGATACCACCCTCATGCGGACCCGAATGCAAATCCGACCCTCTGTGTATCCCGTGCTAGTCCAGGATCACGCTAGCACACACAGTCTTTACAGGGTTGCACATCACAGACATTCACAGCGATATAAAAATAAATAGTGCAACACTTATATAAACTGAGTTGTGCAACCTTATGGTCTCCTTACATAAAATCAGCCACGCAGGGCTTACATTATTCAGAGTAAACGAAATAGCAGCGAAACAAAATAAATGTCGTGGAAGCCTTCATCTTGCCACAGGCAACCGACTGGGCTTGCCCCCTAATTGCTCGGATCCTCAATGTACTCCTCCCAGGCTGGTGTAGACTCCTCCACTGATGTTGGTGTTGATAAGCAAGGAGGGGTGAGTACACAAGGCACTCAACAAGTAATGCACGGAATGCAACGCTATTACTATATGCAAAGCTAATTCCAAAGGATTGGCTTAATTGGTTCTTTTGCATCAAACAGCATTTGTAAACCAGTATTTTATTTAGATTAAAGCAGCAAAACAGTTATGATAGTACTAATTTCATCAAATAGTTTTTCTTCGAAGATTCTCGGCACTGACCTTAACGATTCTTTTAACATTGGCACACACCACCCTTTCCACATTTTTATTTATGAAGATCTACCCCTTGACTGTAATCCCCGAGCAATTCTCATTACCGCGAGCACGGCTATTCGAATAGTTTTGACACTCTGCAGAGGTTGTACATACCCACAAGATACAGCCGCTCACCACACAGGTGATTGTCTGCAACAAAGCTTTTCAGGAACCTCTACCTTAACTAAAGAACCTCTCTGGTATTGCCTTCACTATCACTTCCCTCACACAGAGCCGAAGTATAGGACAGGACAAACACCGTTGGATGGGCACCAAGCCGTAGCACAGGTACGCTCCCCCGTACAGATACACCCCCGTGCATTGTCACCCCGAGGTATCAGAGGAAATATATCAGAACCCTAATCAACTAGGTCTGTCCCATACCAGACATGTGGTTGTACGGGTGACTCAGATCAAAGGCTTGCAAGGTGTAGTCCTTAACTGACCAAGGCAAGACTTCCAACACTCAACAGTGGCACACAGACTCACAACACTCATCAACCCAATGCCACACAGGCCCACCTGGCACACAACCTCTTGCCACTTGCCCCAGTCTAAATCATTTCCCACCCAGTTGATTATTGTGCAACACATGCCAGCAAGAACTCAACATCGGTATGGAACCACACAGGTCTCCATACTTCAATGTCATCAGGTGGCAACATCACACCACTTTCAAAATACATTCAATATTCCATTAGTCAATATTGTAGCATTTTTCCGAAGGATTATTCATGATTCGTTGCCAGGCTAAGCATCTGTTCATGGTCTAGCCTCCCGTGTTGGCATAGTATTAACATCCAACTAATATAATCAATCTTAGGGTGACAATGATTTAGGGCATACAATTAATAATTTCAAGGTGGCATAACAAAATGGGTTGATTAACTACATTATCCCAAATTAATTTAAATTCATTTTTAATAAATAAGCATGCATAATTTCAAAGCATAAATTACATTTTAAAATCTGGGATCAAAATGATCAAAGCATTACTTGCCTTCAAAGAGTTGCTGGTCGTGTTCCGAAGCTTGGTCTTGGGCGACGAACTCTTCCTCGATACCTTCTGGCAAATTTGCGTCTACGCGTACAAACAAAATATGCAATAAATAGCTAATACAGAAGATTAAATGTCCTCAAAAACTCAAATAAAATTCATCATTAAATAGGTCACAATTTTATGAATTTTTAGAAATTTGAATCACCCAAATCCGAGTTAAAATGCAAAAGTTATAGCCATCTGAAGTTTGAATAAAATCTGAAAATACAGAAATTAGAAAATCCGATTTTTCCAAATTATTTTTATATTGAAAAATCGCATTTATGACTTGAGATCGCATCATGATGACGTCGGCCACGAAAAGAATTTCGCCAAAATATTTTTATATATAAAAATATTTGTGGCGTCGCGATAGCGACGGCAAGATGACACGTGGCGCCTCCGGTGCCACCACATCGCTCTCGGTCTATGGGCTCGGTTCACGGCAGCTGCGGTCTCACGTGGACTCGGTCCACCAGAACAGCGCCTCCACGCGGCAAGATCTGTGCCGTTCATTGAATCAACGGCCAGATCCACGCGTCACCCGCAATGCCTCGAATCCATGCGACACGCGTCAAGATCCGACGGCCCGACGGATCCAACTACCGATCCCACGACCGACTTCGGCGACGCATCGCATTCTGCGCCTCCACACGTCGCGCATCCGACGGAACACCCGGATCCGTCGGCTGGATCTCGCGCACGTTCGGCAGCGTCTCGGTTCAGGCGTGGCCACGTGGCAAGATCGCAGCGGCGCGCTCGAAATCGATGGCTGGATCTGGTCTTTGCCCCGGTCAAAATGCCCACGCGTCGGTACGCGATTCGGCGAGGGTACGGCGCCATCACCGCCCCACGTTCAAATCTGAACGGCGCGGATCCTTAGGGCAAAACCAGATCCAATCTCTACCGTTTAGATCTAATCTAACGGCCCACGGTACCCGAGCGGTTTACTGTTCACCCTTGCGACGCGGCGCAATCTCACGCGTTCACTAACGATCCAACGGCTGAGATCTAAACAAGCACCGAAACTAAATCTAATCACCACCGCTCAATCTAGATCTAACGGTCAAGATTAACGCTGTACGAAAAGGAAGCAGCGACGTGGGCGTACGTAACCGTGCGATGCGGTCGAAGCGGTCGACGGAGCTCGGTGAAGGCGACGGCGAGGAAACGAAGGTTGCGGAGTGGGAAGACGACGAGCCAACGGCGCTCACGGGCTTTTCCGCGAGAAGAAGTGGTCCACTCAATGCGGCTTGCCCGGTGAACTCGGGAAGGGGTCGGAGCACGGCGGAGCGGCTCGGACGACGATGAGAGGAAGCAAAAACAACGGCGGTGAGGGAAAGCAACTACGGCGAGCTACAGCAGCGCTAGAGGGGTCTCGGCGTGCGTGCAAGGAGTCAAAGCGAGCGGCGTTGAGTCCTTCGCAACGCGCTCATCAACGCGCTTAAAGGGCCTCGACGTGCGCGCGCTGACAAAAGCGAACGAGCGGAAGCGGTCGGCGGCATTAGCTCCGGTGATCTCGCCAAGACGACCGACGTGGCGCATCACCGACGTCCGCGGCAATCAAGATCCGCTTCACGCACGCGTTCGGCGACGTGGCGCAACGGTAGCCGCGGAATTCTGATCGGACGGCTCGAGCGCGCGGCGACTAGGGTTTCGGCGCAGCTGGGCCGGCGGCGCGCACAGTAACGGGCTCGGCCATCACTGTTCATCTGATTTTTAAAACATTTCTGATTAAAAATAAATCAGATAAATAAACAAAGCCAAAATAAATAGCAAAAAAATACCTGGAAAAATCCAAAAAAAAATTCTAGAAAATACTTTGAGACATTTGGAACTCATATAAATTATTTTCAATAAAACTTGTATAAACTTTTGCATGAATTTATTGAAATTCAAGAGAGGTCAGAAATAAGTAAATCCAATTTAAATTCTAATAAATTCTCAGAAATTCTCAAAAATCAAAAATACTTCAAATTTTAAATTAGAGCAAATTTTAGGGTGTTACAGGGAAGGGGCAAGAGGAGACTGTTTGCCATCGGGAACATGGTCCTTCAGAGACTAAACCAGTGCACAACTGGCTCATGGATGTTCTCTGTAGGATTCCTATGGATGGCACGTTTGATCAAAGTTGCCTATGCGGATTAGCCAAGGTTGTTAAGATGGCGTTTGCAAGTTATCTTGGGTGATTAACTTGGTGTTCTGGGTGCTCTTGAGGCAATTAGTGTGTTGACTTTGTTTTTTTACCGTTCTGTGTAACGTTGTTTTGTTACTTCTCATGGTTGTTGGCTGAGTTTATTTTATTCTGTTTTGTAGGTACTTGATTTTGATTTTGAGAAGTTCTGCTCAATTTCCTTATCAAATTTGAATGTGTATGCATGCTTGGTTTGTGGAAAGTATTACCAAGGAAGAGGCTTGAAATCACATGCATATACTCACTGTCTTCCTGATGGATATGAGATAAATGATCCATCATTAGACGATATTCGACATGTTCTCAACCCAAGGTGCTTATCATTGCTTCTGACATTATTATATTCCAAAAGCCACTCGCTCGCTCACGCCCTGGTCAACCTTGGTGATCAGTTTTGTGTTTACTGATTGGAATGCTCTGGCAGGTTCACAAGAGAGCAGGTTCTAAATCTTGACAAGAACAAGCAGTGGTCAAGAGCTCTCGATGGCTCCAATTATCTACCAGGAATGGTATGTGTATGTGAAACTGATAGAAGGGCACTTATGTGATTTTTTCCACCTAAAGGCTGGTTTGCCCTACTCTTGAGCAACTACCTTTGTTTTGTCTCATGGTAATATACAAATATGTACCACAAATGTATTCTATAAATGTGGCTAGGTTTGTAGGGTTAATATTGTGATCTACAATCTTTACGACGGAAGTATGGCACCAGCCACACCGCTTTAGTGCCATATGTCCGAAATTAGTGTAAAATATTATCTGTTTTCATGCATATTTCACAATTACTGTTTCAGAATATTTAGATGGCTAAACATTGATGCAGTAATCTTTCTGATTGGTGGTGAAATTTGGGTGAAAAAATTTTAGAGCTCGAGAAGTTGATGTGTCACAATTTGTATAGTTGTATTGTCTTGCAGCATAAATAATAAATAATACCACTACCATTCTATATTAGCCGCTTGATTGTTACAAATGAAAGATCAAATCTCTTCATATGCTTTCCTCTAGTTTAAATCAAAAGTCTGCTCCTATTCACACTTGTTTATTTTACTGCTATGTATAATTCTCAACTTATTTTACTGCCAGCCATCCTGGCTTCTCGTTCTGTGGATGCTATGAGTTGTGGCTTCTCATTCTCAAGTTTCTGGGATGTGATATTTGCTAAATCAGCATTTAAGTTCATATTCCACTTGTTCTTCTTATTTTATGCTAGGAAAGGTAGAGGGACAGGCAAGTTGTAGCTGTTCGAATTTTGAATTTCAAATTTCAAATTTTAAATTTTCGTATTCAAAAATAGCAGTTCGAATTTTAAATTCCTGCGAGAATAAATTTTAAATTTCCGTATTGAAAAATAGCCGTTCGAATTTTCCCCGCTAAAAAATAGTAGTTGCTCATGTGGCTGTTATGAAATATCATTATAATATAGGATGGAGAAAATAGAGAGTGAGATTTGGGGAATACTGTTGGAGAGGGAAGAGATATAGGGAAGGAATCTTTTTAGGAATTCTGTATATAGGGATATAGAGATCCAGATTTAGAGAATGCTGTTGGAGATGGCCTTACCATCCCCTGTAAGCCATCACTACTCATCTCACTCGCGAGAAACCATGTGTGGCATGAGATTTCATCAAATGTCTCTCCATCTCGCCACAAAAGTATCTAGCGGACCGTGCCTATATCTACGATGTACCACGTTGTTTCCATTTTGTCCGGCTACGGGCTGCCTCCTTCACCGATCCGTGCCCCTTCTCTATGAACTCAAACCTCAACACCCACGTCACATTGCACCATTTTTCCTCCTCTTCAAAAGTTGTCGGTACCCGAATTTGCAAATCCAAAATCCTCTGTGTATACTGCACTAATCCGGAATCACGCTAGTGCATACAGTGGAAACATAGATGAAATATCATTCCATTCAACGAATTAACTAAGGAAGAAGCAAATTATTATTAAATAAAGTATCAGACCTTATGGTTAAAGTTTACACCACAGTACCTTAAGGGCTTAAGAAATAAATAAACTATTGCAGCGGAAAAGATAACTTGGGCTATTCAACATGCCACATGCAATCGTCTGGGGAAACGCCTTCGTAATCCATGTAGTCTTCATAATATTCATCGTCATGATATTCAGCATTTCCTGATCATTCCTCAGCAACTGATCAACAAAGGCGTATAGCCATGAGTACAAAAAGTACTCAGCAAGCCGCAGAGACAATGATGCAATATATTCATGCAGGCTTGACAAAGGGTTGCCGTATGGTTCATTTGCAGAAAGCAATAACTTGAATTGAAATACAATAAATAGATTCAAAGCATATTTATGAAAAGATAATAAATAACTGGTAAATCAATGGTAGACAACATGAACTGAATGACGAGGCATCACCCTACACCATCTAAAATAATTATCAAACCACTAAATTCAACAAGATAAACTTTAGACAACAAAACAAAGTGAACTCCCGCTCACATCCCAACAATTCTACATTTCATGAAACACTCTATACCTCATGTGAAATTCCGAGCTTGTCCATAACGCGGACACGGCTATTCGAATAGTTTTACACTCTGCAGAGATCGTACAACTTTACCCACAAGACATGATATTCTCCTTGTGCCTGGCCATTAGCACACTCCCTTTGGTGTGTCGACAGAGAAATCATTACAAAGTCTTTATAATGTAATGTCTAAACTCTAGTCGCCGCTAAGGTTTCGCCCTTAGAGCCCCCTCTGATGCCTTGCGAATCTACCCGTCCATCCCGAATCTGCACCACCAATTGGCGTACTCAAGACTAGATATTGCAAATTAATCGCCTAGGTATGTCCCACACCGGACATATGGTAGTACAGCTTAGGCCCAATTCAATGGCACATAAGATTAAGTCCTTAAGTTGTCTCACGCAAGACATCCACATCCCAATGTGCTAGAAAGCACCCTCTTTACTGCACGATCACTTACCCAAGGAAAAACAACTTTGTTCAACCAAGACCAATGGCAACCCTGTCATGGTATAACAAATTTTACAACAGTGGCTATAAGCCACAATTCAATATCTCATTAAGTCAAAATTAACATTATTCAACAAGTGATATGAATCCCATTGTACAACTAAGCATGACTAAGCATAAGTACGATGACCCATTATTGGTAATATGATTATGTCCAACTAATAATGTTCCAACCTAGAGTTAACAATGGACACATGGCATCCCAAATAATCAAGGTGGCATAATGTCAATTTGGTAAATATCTATTCCCATGAAATAAGTATTGATACACAAATAACATGCATTTGTATAAAACAAAATACTTTGTAAACATGGGTTCAATCTGATCAAAGGTTACGACTTGCCTTGCTGATCTAGTCTTTGAGTCTTGGTCCTCAAGTCCCGTTTGCTCCTCGGAATTAGCGCTCAGGAAAAGAAAGCAACAAAACCAAATAAATACAAAACAAAGACACAAATAAGCTCAAAACTGAAAATAAATGGCTCCAAAATATAGAGCTTGATTTTAGAAAAACTTAGAAACTTGAATCGCCTTAATCGGAGTTCGTATGAGAGAGAACGGGCCACCGAAAGAGTAAATTAAGAGAAAAAGGCTGAAAATCAGAAAATCCGAATTTCCTGATTTATTTTTCTATTGAAAAATCGATTTATTGTGCAACGCTAACATCAGCAATCAATTTCCTGAAATAAAAATAAATTAGAAAATCCTTATTTCACTGACATGCGGGACCCACGGTCTATGTACCGAGTCCACGGATTTGCGCGGGTCCACGGTGGACCGGGTCTGCAGAACAGAGGCTAGGCTGATGCAGTGCTCATGTGGATGCTGACGAAGGCGGCCATGTGGACGACCACGTGTTGCGCATCCAGCGGCTGCGATTGGATCAGACGGTAGAGACGCAAGGGTTGCGGGGCGGCGATGTGGCGTGATCTAGAGCATGCGCCACGGATCGGATGGCTGGGGTTCGAAAAAACCAAAAAAAAGCTCTGCCCTTCCATCTCTTGGATAGATAGAGAGGGAGGGCAGAGGCGAGGAACGATGGCGAGGCGGCAGTGCTATTCCGCTGGACGTGAGGAAGACAATGCGGAAATACGGCGGAATCAGACCAGATCGGATGCAAACCTTGGGAATCTGGGAGAGTGCGACGCGGGCAACACGAAGAAGGCAGCGGCAGCGGCGGGGGTGGACCGGCGGCGAAGATAGAGGCGACAGAAGGCTTCGGGTGCGGCAGCGAACTTCGGCGAGCTCGGGCGAATCGAGGCGACGTCTTGAGCGACGGGTCCAAGGGCAAAAGTGACGGCGTGCGACTGGGAAGCTCGCACGGGGTTTGGCGGCGCTTAAATAGCCCTCAGAATGCGTGTTCGACCCAAACTCCAAGGCGACAGCGCGACATGCTAGGTTAGGGTTCGGGCGACGGCGGCGGGGCGACGTGGCTGCATCGCAACCACACACGTGGCGTGGATCTGGCGACGGTGGCGCGTGGGCGGGATGGGCTGGCTGGGCCAAGCGACGCGCGGGCCGAGGGAGGAGAAGCGAAGCGGGCCGGGCGAGGAAAAGAAATGGGCCGGAGAGATTCGGCTCGAGAAAATTTTAGAGAATAAAAATTATTTTCCGAATTAAGAAAATTCAAGAAATTCGAATAAAAGCAAATAAATAGAAAATAAATTCAGAAAAAATCTCCAAAAATACAAAAAAAATTCTTGGAGCACAATGAACCCAACTAAAATTGGAAATATTTTGTTTGATGAATAGATTAATCAAATTAAATATTTCAATTATTAGAAAATTCAAATTAAGCTTGAATTAATTCAGAGAAAATGCAAATGGTTCATTTTTTTTCAAATTCAACATTCCAGAACTCAAATTTTGGGATGTTACAAAAGTCCTCAAATACTTTCTCAATTCATGTAGTGTAGCGCCAGACCTATATCTTTGTCTCAAGCCACCATCATTGTCGATGGAATTCTTTGTTCCTAGCGAGTCTCAAACCACTCCATGGGCTTTTTCACCATCTTTGTGCTCTTCTGAATCTTTACCTATGTTTCTTTGTAGCTCATTTCTTCTGTGGAGTTCCACCACTGTGGAGCTCTCTACTGCCACCGCTATCCTCTATCTCCATTGCTGGTCTCCCCTTTTCGGTGAGCCCCCGCCTTCAACAAGGTCACTTTTGCGATCCTAACCATCCCCTAATCCTCACCATGTGCTTGTTTGCAACCCTCACCCTCGATACTTGTCTGTCACCGTGAAGATCTCTATCACTACTAATGTTCTCCGGTGAGCTACCAACCAAGATCGTCTCCACCATTGTCGACCCCTTTGTCATATTTGTGGTGAGCCCCTGATGCTCATATGCTACTTAATTAGGCTCGCAGTAGGGACTTACACTGCTTTCTTTGTTGCTCTGTTACCGTTGTCGCTCGCCTCATCCCTTTCCCAATTTTGATGACCATTGGTCCCCATGCCCATCACCTTAGCTTCATCTAGATCCCAGCTAGTGAGCGTGATGACCCACCCAGTTCATCGTTGATGCAAGACTCTCCGCCAGTCATCGCCACCGTGCCTTCGCCTTTGGCCACCTCCAAGGCTACCATCACCTCCAAGGCTTCGCCATGACTTCCTCCATTTTTGTCCTTGCCCTAGTGTTGACTTTTGTTGTCGGCAATGAATTTATAGGGTAGGCGCTCGATCTCAAACTCGATGGTCACACAAGACAAGGGGTTTATACAAGTTCAGGCTCTCGCGGAGGAGATAATACCCTAATCCTGTGTGCTGAGATTATGTGGATCTCTTGGATTCAGGGTTGCTCAAAGCACAATATGCTCGGGCGATATGAGGTGTTCTATGCTCTATGGCTTGATTGCTCTATGCTTGGATGATCGGATCCCTATGTTGTTGCCCGCCTCTCTCTTATATAGCGGGGTGGGGTGGCTTCTGAGTCTCGATCGGTTTGGAGATTCCGATCGGTTACAAGATTCTAGTCGATTATAGGACGAGTTTACATCTTTATCTATCCTTCTAACGACTCGGATTACAATCGATCTATCATTTCTAAACACAAGTTCAACTTCCGTTATGATATATCCCTTCGCATGCGGTTAAGAAACTTGATGTGAAGCATATCTTCTGGGCCTTCATCTTGGGCCTTTCACGAGGATCCCTCGAATCTATATCCCACACCTAGCATCTCCATTTGCTACCTTGCTACGGTGAGCTCGAAAAATATAGGCCCCTAATTTAATTAGTTTTTGTAATTAATGACAATCGGGTTTTGGTCCTCATTAGTAAAAGGAGCATGAAAAGGCACAAAAAACAACAATGGATGTGTCGAGGACTGGTTACCCCGCGCAGGCAATGGCCCATTAGGCCCAAACTCACTCGACCAAGGACCAAGCTCGCTCGACCAAAGACCAAGCTCGCTATTGAGGGCAAGCACGGAGGACTCGGTTAGATTGTAGAAACCGGTAGTTACTGAGTCAAGGAGGAGCCTTAAAAGGTTGAGTTAAGGCGATCGTGGGCAACGGTTTCTAGCGCCATTATTGCCATACTTCATTGCACATCATGTCCGGATCCGCGCCACTCCCGAGAATCTCGCTTGAGCAAGACTAGAGTAGAGTCACACTGCATCTGCGGACTCGAACCAAGATAACTCACGCCAACCGCTCTCTTGTTCTCACCCTTAGTGGCGATCAGAGTTCCTCCCTTCGGGCGAGCACGATCTTGGGTTCCACTCCTACATCACTCCCCCCTTCTTCTTGCAGTCAAGCGATCCCGATCGTCGACAGGATGATTTAAGCTCAAGGCCAAGATGTAAATTTATAAGGACCTTTTCATAGTTTTTATCGATCTTGAAGTTTGGAGAAAAGATCGGATTGATTGAAGTAGGTGCCGTATTATTAAGAGGGATCAATGGCTAGTAGCTTGAACATTGTTTAAAAGATCAAAATAGCTCAAACACTGTACATGCTAAAACTTAGTTGTATTTTTAAAAAGAATTCTCGAAAAATCTCAACATTGTTTTGGATAGTGGCACTATCGCCATGTAGAGGTCGGTATTACCGCATGTTACCGCCATATATAAGCGGTACTACCTCAAGTTATTTTCCAGAGCACGATTATGTGGACTTTCTCTTAGTTTCAAAATCCAAAGACTAGCGCGGTTCAAATGCTAGTACTATCAAGTTGGTAGTACCGCTGTTTAGTTGGCGGTACATATTTTCCAGAGTGAGTGTTTTGGGGTGCTATCTATGAATTTAATTTTCGCCACTACCGAACTTTGTACACCGCTAGTACTAGACCCTATGCAATTAATGCGACGACCTATGTGTCACGGCTAGAGGCAGTACTACCAGACTTTGTACAATGGTAGTACCGGATTTCATAGACTTTCATGATTTGGCCCCAAATGGCTAATTGAAGGGATGAGGGATTTAAATACCGCTCTCCTATAGCAAGGGCGATGGTTAGAACCTCATTGAATATTTCTTGAGCATTTGCAAGCTTCTCTTCACCTTAGAGCATTAAAATTCACATTTTAAGGTTGTTGAGAGCATTCAAGTGTGTGCATCCATTTGAGCCAGTTTGTGACACTTGAGAATCTTCAAGCAAGCGTTATTGGTATATTACTCTTGGAGTTTGCTGACTCCTAGACGGCTTGGAGGAGAAAACCGGTGATCTCTTCAAGAAGCTTGTGAAGAGGCCTGTTATTGGTGTGAAGGTTGGAGCTCACCTACCCAGAGAGGAAAAGAGCTACCTCTATTGGACTGAGGAAGGCTCAATTGATCAAGGAGCCAGCTTGATTCATTCAAGCTCTCTCAACGTGGATTAGGGGAGACTAGCAAGTCTCCGAGACCACAGAAAAATTTCCTTATGTTCATATTGTTGTTTGCTTTTGTGCCATTTACTTTGAGCAATTTATACCTCTAGTGATCATAGTGCTTGCTTGTATCTCTAGAATTGATTAGACTTAGGTTATTGGTACACTTAGTGAAACATAAATTATTTAGGCCTTAGTTGTTGAAAATTGACTTTCTCGTCATTCTTGCTAATTAATTGGTGTGTAGCCAAAAGAATTTGAAAAACCTCCTATTCACCCCCTCTAGTCGGTTATCCTTGATCCTACACTTAGGTGACTAGCAAGTGGGGGCCCGTTGTCGGCCTTAGTAGAGCGTCGTTAGGATTAGTTTAAAATTGTTTAATCATGTTTATTCTTATGAGTCTATGAGATGTAGGCCAAGTTAGGATTTATCCTGTAGTTTATAATTCAAACTGGTATTTAGTTATGTGTCATTAATAGACAGGCCCCACACATCAGTTTAAAAATTTGGGAAAAGGGAAAAGATGCCTTCAACTTTGCCAAGTATGCCTTCTCTACTAGAAAGCACATTTTGCCGTTTTACACCTTCGACATCACCTCTCAAAGATAGTACTTCCTCTTTTATTTTTCTTGATTTTCTCAAATGAGCAAAATTAGAATGCTTAAATTTATTGTGTCCGAACTCCAAATTAAGTGAAATTGGTTTGAAATTTTCCTGCCAACACCACTTTGAATTGTTTCCAACATTTTATGAAACAAGCTATACGATGTGAAATTCTTGGGCATGTCCATGACCATGACATAGCAATTTGACAATTTTACACTCTGTAGAGGTTATACTACTTTACCTACAAGATATGATTGTCTCTTGATGTCATTCAATTAACACACTTCCTTTGGTGTGTCGGCAGAGAGAACATGACAAAGTCTTTACAATGCTCTGCCTAAAGTCAGATCGCACACTAAGGTTTCACCCTTAGGACCCCTCTTGAGCCATGTGAATCTAACCGTCCATCTTGGAACCCACACCACCAACTAGTAGTACTCAAATTTAGACATTGCAAATTAATTAGCTAGGTCTGTCCTATACTGACATGTGGTTGTACGGTTAGCCCAGTTCAATGTCGCACAAGATTAAGTCCTTAAGTTGTCTTAGGCAAGATATCCGCATCCCAAATGTGTTAGCGACACCACTTTACTACATGATCACTTGCCTAAGTGAAAACTATTTTGTTCAACCAAGACCAATGGCACACCCTTCCATGGTACGACAAATTTTACAATAGTGGCTATTAGCCACAATTCAATATCTCATTAAGTCAAGATTAACATTATTCAACATGTGACATGAATCCTATCGTATAACTAAGCTTGTCTAAGCATAACTAGAATAACCCAATGTTGGTAATATGATCATGTCCAACTAATAATGTCCCAACCTAGGGTTAACAATAGATACATGGAATTCCAATAATCAAGGTGGCATAATGTCAATTTGGAGTATAGCTATTCAAAGAAATAATCCCTAATACACTAATAGTATGCAATTGTATAAAACAAATTACTTTTGCAAACATAGGTACAACATGATCAAAGGTTACTACTTGCCTTGTTGATCTACTGTTGTGTCTTGATCTTCAAATTCTCCATTTGCTCCTCGGGATTAGCGTCACCGAAAAAGAAAGCAATGAATACAATTAAATAACAAACAGAGACCCAAACAAACTCAAAAAATCAAATAAAATTCACCAAAATAAATATTTTGAATTTAGAAAAATTTATAAGTTTGAATCACCTCAATAAGAGTTCGTAGGGAGAGAATGGATTTTTGAAATGTTTAATCACATAAAATAATGAAGAATGGAATTTTGAATTTTAAAAATATTTTTCCAAAGAAAGATAAAAATCAAAATCACTGTAAAATATTAGCAATCAATCTTAATTTATAATAAAAATTATATTATATTATTTTTCCTTTCCTTTTCTTTATTTTATTTTATTTTATTTTGCATGACTCTCTCTCTCTCGGACTTGCAAAGCCGAGACAAGCTTAGCAACATAGAACGGCAACTCGACAGGCAGCATAGCGCACATCAGCAAGGACCAAGGAAGGGCAACAACACACGGTGCTAGGGAAAGCAGGAAGGGCTCTGGCCAAGCGATGGCTCAGCTCCGGCATGCTCCCCACTGGTGGTGGTAGGCCGGTCGGCCGGTGATGAGGCATGAACAGAGGCGACAAACACGATAAATCCACTTTGAAGAATAGCAAAATTTTTTCACGCAAAGTGCACCAAACTCAAAATTTATTGAGGGGTTACCTTTGCGACGGCCGGTGGCACAAAGTGACATGAACGGTTTTGGAAGAGGAGGTCTGAGGCATCGGGAAGCTTGCTAGGGCATGTCGGCTGATGTTCGGTTTGCACTCTGGGTCTCGTGGTGTTCCGGCCAAATGGAGGCACAAGAGGTTGGAACAAGCGGAGGAATGGGTTGAGAAATGAAAGGGGATCCCGGTGCTCACTTTAAATAGGCTCAGGGTGGCTCGAAGAGATAGATACAAACACATTTCAAGAAGAGTTCGTATCGGGAAAAACTGAATTTCTCCCAAAAAAAGGGATTGGACGGAGAATCACGGGATTAGTTGAGGATAAGGTGGCACACGTATTGGACATGAATTCGAAGCAAAAATGTGTTGGATGAGAGCTCCAAAAGCTTGGCCACATGGTAGACAGAGAAAACATGTGTGCTAGACCTTGCTCCCTAGGTTGAAGATGAAATATGACATGTGGACCCCTTTATTATTATTTCTTTTCGAATTTAATTAATGTTGAAAATAAAAAGGCTTTGAAACAATGGCAAATAAGTTTAAAAAATTCTGAAAAATTCTCAAAAATATCTTGACTCATTTTAAACTTACTGTAAAAAATTTAGAAATTTGTGATTTTTAATTTTTCTACAGTAAATATCTTTGTAAAACTAGAAATAGAAAAATAGTTTTATAAATTCCAGAAAATTCAACAAAAATCTCATAAAATTATAAATAAGTAATAAAATATTTTTTGCAAATTTTACGATGTTACAAACGTCCACCCTTAAATGGAATCTCAACACCAAGATTCAGGCTCGCTGGAGAATAGGTGGGGAAACTTGGTCTTAAGATCCTCTACTCGCTCCTAAGTAGCTTCCTCTTCTAAATGGTGGCTCTACTGAACCTTACAAAAATGGATGGTCTTGCTTCTCGTGATACGCTCTGCTACATTCAAAATTTACACTGGTTGCTCTTTATAGGTGAGGTCCTCTTGCAAATCAAAGGCTTCCAACGGTATCCGCTCCTCTGGCACTCACAGATACTTCTTCAATTGTGACACATGCAACACATCATGGATTACAGCAAAAGACTGAGGCAACTCAAGTTTGTAGGCAACCTCTCCTCTTCGTTCCAAGACTTTGAACGATCCAACATATATAGGGGCAAGCTTTCCTTTTACTTGGAATCTCTTAACTCCTTTGAGAGGGGTGACTCTAAGGTAAACATAATCATCAGGTTCAAAACTCAAATCTCGACAATGATTATCTGCATAGCTCTTTTGTCTGGTTTGAGCTATCTTCAACCTGTCTTGAATTAGCTGAACTTGCTCTTCGGCTTATTGCAGTATGGCAGGGCCAAACAGTTGTCTTTCTCCAGTCTCGTTCCAGTTGAGAGGGGTTCTACACTTTCTTCCATATAAGGAGACATTTGTAAACTGGCTTGATAGCTGTTATTGTAGGAAAACTTAGCATAGGACAAACACTGGTCCCACTTGGCACCATAAGTTAGAGCACAAGCTCTTAATATGTCCTCAAGGATCTGATTTACACGCTCAGTCTATCCATCGGTTTGAGGGTGATAGGCAGTACTAAATCTGAGATGGATTCTCATGGCTTCATGCAAACTCTACCAAAAACGAGAGGTAAATTGGGTTCCTCTATCTAACACTATCTTTTTGGGCATTGTGTGAAGACTGGCAACCCTTGACATATACAATTCTGCCAATTTATCTCCTGCGTAGGTAGTCTTAACCAGAATGAAGTGAGCTACCTTAGTTAATTGATCCACTACTACCCAGATAAAATCATAATGTCCTTGGGTCTTGGGAAGTCCGGTAATGCAATCCATACCAATTTCTTCCCACTTCCACTCTGGAATCTTCAATGGCTGCAGTAATCCTGCTAACCTCTGATGTTCTACTTTGACCTTCTGGCGGACATCACAAAGAGCAACATACTCTGTGATCTCACTCTTCAAGCTAGGCCATCAATATATTTTCTTAAGGTCTTGATACATCTTGGTACTTCCAGGATGAATGGAGTATAAGGTCTCATGCGCTTCTTTGAGTAACAACTTCTTAAGCTCTTTCTGCTTTGGTACGCAGATACGCTCCTCATACCAAACAAGACCTTGTTCATCCTCAGTGAAACCTAGGGCTTTTCCTTTCTTCATATTGCTATTAATGTCTTTGATATCGGTATCATCAACTTTGTGACCCTTGGATCCGATCCTCCAATGTAGGGCATACTTCCAAAGTGGCTAAGTAAATTTCTTGTACCAATTCCAGATTAAGCTTTTGGAATTCCTCATAGAGTGCTGGCTAACTTTCTTTTATCATCAGGGCATTGTAGTAGCTCTTTCTACTCAAAGCATCAGCTATGACATTAGCTTTACTTGGATGACAATGAATTCCAATATCATAGTCCTTGATCAACTCCAACCATCTTCTTTGTCTCATATTGAGATCGCTTGGGTAAAAATGTACTTCAAACTATTGTGATCAGTGTAAACCTCAAACGATTACCGATGAGGTAATGACGCCAAATCTTTCAAGCATGCACTATGGCTGCCAATTCCAAATCATGGGTAGGATAGTTGAGTTCATATGGCCTTAGTTGTCGCAAAGCACACACCACAACCTTCTTATCTTGCATTAGCACACAACCGAGTCCTTGTCGAGATGCATCACAAAATATCTCAAAATTCTTTCTGATATCCGGCAAGATAAGCACTAGGGCGGTTGTCAAACACTTTTTCAGCTTTTGGAAACTCTGCTCTCACTCTGGTGTCCAAACAAATTTCTTCTCCTTTTTCAAGAGCTGAGTGAGCGGTCTAGCATTCCTGAAAAAAATTTCTATGAAACAACGATAATATCCCACCATTCCAAGAAAACTTCAGACTTGGGGTACCATCTTGGGTGACTCCCAACTGAGCACATCTTGTACCTTACCAGGGTCAACAACGACTACTTCTGACGATATGACATGTCCTACGAAAGCGACTTCTTTCTTCCATAACTCACATTTACTAAACTTTATGTATAGTTGGTTTTCCTTAGCTTCAAAACTAGGCGTAAATGATCCTCATGTTCTTCCTCACTTTTGGAGTAGACCAAAATGTCATCAATGAAGACAACAACAAACTTGTCCAGATATTCCAAGAATACTTTGTTCATCGTGGTCATGAAGTAGGCGTGAGAATTGGTCAATCCAAAGGATATCACGATATACTCATACTATTCATACCAAGTCACAAAAGTTGTCTTGGAAATATCCTCTTGACGAATCTTTAGCGATGATAACCTGATCTCAAGTCAATCTTTGAGAACACTTCAGCTCCTTGAAGTTGGTCAAACAACTCGTCGATCCTTGGCAAAGGGTACTTATTCATGATGGTGACCTCATTGAGTGAGCGATAATCTACACATATTCCTGAATACCATCCTTCTTTTCAATAAGGAGAATTGGTGCTCCCTATGGGGAAGAATTTTCTTTACTTCACTAACTCATTAGCGTGCATCCTGTAAAGTCTCTAGGGGATGGGTGGTGTTCCAAGAAATAGATTGATAAAAATTCTATATCCCATCTGGTGGCATCCTGTAACTCATCCGAAGGACATTAGGAAACTCTCTGGTGATCAAACATCTTCCAAACTTATTCCTTTGGTACTACAAACTTTTATCCTTTCAGGCTTGTTTGTAGTAGCTTGAAACTTTAACTTAGCTCTATTTGGACTGGTTAAGGTGATCACTCTATTCCTACAATCCAAAATTGCTTGATTCTTGGAGAGTCAATCCATTCCTAATATCACAAATCCATTCCTAATATCACATCTACGGACTTGGTGTCTAGGACAATGAGGTTGGCTAGAAATTCTACCCCTCCAATTAATATTTTAACCTCGAGGCAACCTTGGTTTGTATTCAAATTAGAACCAAGTAATTGCACTAATAAAATGGTTTTAAGAGGCTTTGTCTTTAATTGATGATTTGCAGCAAAACTCCGAGAAATAAACTAATGCGTAGCTCTAGAATCAAACAAAACCATGGTAGATGCTGAGTTAACTAGGAGCTTACCTAGTATGACGTTTGGTGCAGACTGGGCATCCTCAGTGGTGACGTGGTTCACACGGCCTTTTCCAATAGATAGTGGAGTCTTGGTGGCTAGATTGGGAGTTTGGGGCACTCCATGTCCTGCTCCTAGTGCGGGGGTCTTGGCTGGTGTAGCTCTCAAGTTGAAACAGATCAAGGCCAAAGCTTGCTTCCTTGGGCAACTGTTGGCATAGTGACCTAGTTCATGGCAGTTGAAACAAGTGACTCCTGCAACTGGATTGTTAGTCCTCTAAGGCTGATTGCTATTGGTGTTGAAGTTGCTATTGCCTGAAGCAGCTGGGCGAGGTGCCAGTGCAGGAGTCCTGAATGCAGTTGAAAGAGTAAAATGAGCAGGCTATTCTGCATTGGTTCTGGCTCTCTATAGGTGGTTTTGATTAACTTCATGTTGCATCATCTTTCTCTTGCGGGTTTCCTCCAACTCATGGCGAGATTCCTCAATAAGCATGGCTTTGTCTACAAGATGCTGAAAATCTGCATAGTCATTGCCAATGACTTGCACCTTTAGTCCTGGATTAAGCCCACGCTTGAATTTTTTTTGGCATGCATCATCTGTAGCAACATCTTCTGGAGTGTAGCGAGCAAGTTGAGTTAACTTGTTTAGGTATTCGCTCACTGACATCCCTTCTTGCTTGAGCTCACGGAACTCATTCTTCTTCATTTCTACCTTACCCTCTAGGATATGGGAGTAACAAAAAGCAGTAGAAAACTCTGCCCAAGTGATAGTCTGGGGGTCATCATGGGTGGCACTGTAGTTCTCCCACCATTCAGCGGCAGTGCCCTCCAACTGATGTGCGACATAGAGAACCTTCTCATGATCTGTACAATGAGCAATTGCGAGCTTTTTCTCAATGGAGTGAATCCAATCATCTGCCTCCAAGGGTTCTGAGGAGTTGGAGAAAGTGGGTGGGTGAGTCCTCATGAATTCGGTTATCTTGGACTACAGACAAGCTTGAAGAGGTGCAACAACAGCTTGGTTCTGCTGGTTCAACAGGTTAGCCAGGGCAACTGCGGTCTGGTTCTGCTGATTCCTCATGTTGTTCATGTTCTGCATCATTGTGTTCATAAGCTGAGTCTGATCTACCAAAAAGTGTTCTATGTTCGATCATCACATCAAGGTGATGGTGGTGCGTTGGGGTTGGTAATCGCACCGTATTGTCATCCATTGGTAAACTACAACTGGCTCCAGAACAAGTATCAACCATCTATGATGCAGCACAAGGGTTTGACGGGTAAGAGAGAAAAGCAGTAGACAAGTGGTAAGGTCATCTAGGGGAGCAGGTAATACCCAAGGACAAAAGTCAAAAAGGGATATAGCCAAAAAGGCTATAAAATAAAGTTGCAATAAAACCCTTCAGCTTAAGGTATGGATGTAACACAATGCCTGGGACAAGTGTACAACATACCTAGCACACAAGCAACAAAAATCCTAACAAACGTGGATTGTACATTACTAAACCGAAAAGGGCAACATGCTCAAACACAATAGAGCACCAAAAACCTATCTTATATGGGAGTCATCTCGGGCATACCCTTGACGGCTTGATCATCCTAGCAACTCCTCCACTGGTCTCGAAAAGGTACGAATCATCATACTCCTTGATTTTGATTCTTGTAGAAGACCCGAGGCTTTGAGAAGTTTCATGAGATAAGATCAATTTAATCTTTCAAAACAATATTTCAAAGAAAGGAGAGTAATAAAAATCTAAGAATAAGATGAGAGGAGACAAACTATTAAATACCAATTTATTGGTTCGATTTAGAAAATAATTTTGAAGACCATGCTAATTACAGTAGCAACCTACAGTTGATAAGGCTCTGATACCATCTCTGTCAAGACCCGGATTTACAAATCCAAAACACTCTATGTATACTACACTAGTCTAGGGTCACGCTAGTGCACATAGTGGCAACATAGATGAAATACCATACCAAATAATGAATTGACTAAGAAAGTAACAGATTATTATTAAATAAAGCAACAGACCTTATAGTCAAAGTTTACACCACTATGCCTTAAGGGCTTAAGAAATAAATAAACTATTGCAGTCGAAATAAAATAACTTAGACCATTTGACATGCCATAGGCAATCGTCTGGGGAACACCTTTCTAGTTCATGTAGTCCTCGTAGTAATCCTCCTCATAGAACTCTGTACTTCTTGGTCCTTCCACAGCAACTAATCAACAAAGGCGTATAGCTGTGAGTACAAAAAGTACTCAGCAAATTACAGGGAAATGATGCAATATATTCATGCAAGGCTTGACAAAGAATGGTCATATGGTTCTTTTGCAAAAAGTAATAACTTGGATTTAAATATAATAAATAGATTCAAAGCATATTTTTGAAAAGAAAATAAATAACTAGCAAATCAATTATTGTAGACAACATGAATAGATTAGTGAGGCTTCACCGAACACCATCTAAAATAATCATCTAACCACTAAATTCATCAATTAACTTTAGACAACAAAACAGTGAGTAAACTCCCGCTTAGATACTAGCAATTCCACCTTCCAACATTTTATGAAACAAGCTATACCTCATGTGAAATTCTCAGGCATGTCATGACTGCGAACACAGCTATTTGAATAGAGTTTTACACTCTACATAGGTTTTACTGCTTTATCCACTCTACATGATCGTCTCTTGATGCCATTCAATTAACACACTTCCTTTAGTGTGTTGGCAAAGAGATCACGACAAAGCCTTTACAATGCTCAATCTAAACTCGGTACTGCCCACTAAGGTTTTACCCCTTAAGGCACCCTCTTGAGCCATGTGAATCTACTCATCCATCCCGGAACCCACACCCCCAACTAGCAGTACTCAAATTTAGACATTGCAAATTAATTAGCTTGGTCAGTCCCATACCAGACATGTGGTTGTACGGTTAGCCCAGTTCAATGGCACACAAGATTAAGTCCAAAAGTTGCCTTAGGCAAGACATTCACATCCCAAATGTGCTAGCAGCACCCCCTTTACTACACCATCACTTGCTTGAGTGAAAACTATTTTGTTCAACCAATACCAATGGCACACCCTGCCATGGTACATCAAATTTTACAATAGTGGATACAGGCCACAATTCAATAACTCATTACGTTGAGATTAACATTATTCAACATGTGACATAAATCCCATCGTATAACTAAGCATAGCTACAACAACCCAATGTTGGTAATATAATCATGTCCAACTAATAATGTCACAACCTAGGGTTAATAATGGATACATGGCATTCCAATAATCAAGGTGGCATAATGTCAATTAGGTATATAGCTATTCCTAGCAAATAATCCTTGATACACAAATAGCATGCAATTGTATAAAACAAATTACATTTGCAAACATAGGTTCAACATTATTAAAGGTTATGACTTGCCTTGTTGATCTACTACTGAGTCTTGATCTTCAAATTCTCCTTTGCTCCCTTGGGATTAGCATCTACTAGAAAAGAAAGCAATGAATACAAATAAATAACAAATAGAGACTCAAACAAACTTCAAAGATCAAATAAAATTCATCAAAATAAAGATCTTGAATTTAGAAAAAAGAATATAAATTTGAATCACCTTAATCGGAGTTCATATGAGAGAGAACAGATTTTTGAAATGTTTAAATCACAAAAAACCAAAAAGAAAATATTTTTGAATTTTTAAAAATATTTTTCTAAAGAAAGATAAAAATCCAAATCACTTTAAAATATCAGCAATCTGAATCTTAATTTATAATAAAAAATTATTATTGTTTTTCCTTTCCTTTTCCTTTTTTCTTTTCTTTTGCACTCACCTGTGTCTCCGAACTTGCAAAGCAAAGACAAGCATAGAAACATAGAACGCGAATCGGAAAAGATAGCGCATAACAAAGAAAAACCAAGGAAGGGCAATAGCACATATAGCGCAAAGAAAGAAGGCAAGGCTTCACCAAGTGATGGCTCACTTGGCAGATGCTCCTCACCGGTGGCATGTAGGTCGATTGGCCCGTGACGAAGCATGAACAGAGGCGACGAACACGGTGAACCCACTTTGAAGAATCACAAAATTTGTCATGCAAAGTGCACCAAACTCAAAATTGATTGAGGGGTTACCTTTATGATGATCGTGGCACGGGTGACATGAACGGTTTTGGGAGAGGAGGTTCAAGGCATCGAACCTTGCTAGGGCACGCCGACCGATGTTCGCCTCGCCTGGTCTCGTGGTGTTCCGGCCTAACGGAGGCACAGGAGGTTGGAACGAGCAGAGGAACGGGTTGAGCAATGAAAGGGGATCCAGGAGCTCACCTTAAATAGGCTTGGGGTGGCCAGAAGAGATAGATACGGACGTGTTTCAAGAAGTGTCCGTACTGGGAAAAACCCAAATTTCTCTTGAAAAAGAGGGGATTAAGACAGGAGAATCTTGGGGATTAGTTGAGGATAAGGTGGCACGATTAGACATGAATTGGAAGCAAAATGTGTTGGATGGGAGCTTCAAAAGCTTGGCCATTGTGGTAAACAGAGAAAATGTGTGTGCTGGACCTTGCTCTCTACGTTGAAGATGACATATGACATGTGGGCCCCTTTATTATTTCTTTTCGAATTTAATTAATGCTAAAAATAAAATGGCTTTGAAACAATAGCAAATAAGGTTCAAAAATTCTGAAAAATTCTCGAAAATGCCTTGAGACGTTTTCAATTTATCAGTAAAATTTCACAAATTTGTGATTTGTAATTTTGCTACAATAAATCTTTTCAGATACCTAAAAATAGAAAACCATTTTTATAAATTCCAAACAATTCAACAAAAATCTAAGAAAATTATAAATAAGTACTAAAATATTTTACGCAAATTTTGGAATGTTACAACATTGAAGAGAAAACAAAGAGGAAAGTGCTGCTTAAATTCAATACCGTGAAGATCAGGCCACCTCTACGCTCCAACCCCTTAGTTGGCTCATTTCATCGTGGTATCAGAGTGTGGTTGATCAAGATAATCACTCTTTCCGTTTGCTGATTTTCAGGTTGCTACAATCATGTCGGGCACGAGCCGGCATGGTTCCAATGGAGATGAACATGGAGAAGTGGATACTCCTCACTGCGATGATTTGATGTTGCTGAGAGTATGCACTCAATTTAATGCCATCACCATATTTTTTCATGGCTGTGAGCATGATCTTCATGATGAGTGTGGTCGTCGTTTCGACGACTTGACGGCACATTTTGATGGCATGGATACCAACTTTGCTGCCATGCATGCAACTCTACATCATTTGGAGGACCAACTTCCACCCCCAGGAGACGATGGTGTGTGTGGGCAGTATATATGCACAAGTCGTGGGATGGCATGCTAACCCACGTAACAATGACCACTACTACGAAGGTGACATTGATGACGAGGTGTCCAGTGGGCAGGAGGCCATCCTCATCCTCCGAGGAGGGATCATCATGCTAGGCGAGGTGTTGGACATGGTGGCTACCATGGATAGAATGATGGTGGACATGATGGCGAGAATGACAATATTAGTTGTATTAAACTCACCACACTAGAGTTCAAAGGGCATACTGATTCGGAGGCATATTTGGAGTGGGAGATGCATGTCAACCAAAATTTTGACAATCATCACTATTCGAAAGACAAGAAGGTGTTTCTTACTTCAATTGAGTTCACCAAATACGCTATCAGTTGGTGGGATCAATTGAACCATGCAAGAGATCATCCACGAGATTGGTATGACATGAAGCCCATGATGAGAACATGCTTTGTGCTAGAGTACTACACAAGAACAATGTACACCAAGTTGAGGAGGTTTGTTCAAGGTACTAAAACCATGGATGAGTACTATAAAGAGATGCAAATTCTTATGATTCATGCATGTGTTCATGATTCTCATCAAGCTACCATGACAAGGTTCTTTGCAGGTTTAATGACATCTACAATCATGTTGATTTGATGCAATACAATATGGTGCAAGAGCTTCTTCACCAAGCGAAGTGTGTTGAAATATGGGTGAATGACATAAAGATCAAGCAAGGTGGCTGAACCTTTTGTTCTCATGAAGGCATCCACTCATGATGGTGAAGGTGGTCCAAGTTTTAAAATGGTTGCATCTATTAAGCCGTTGGAACTCTATTCAAGGAAGCATCAAAGGTTACAAGTACAATAAGCTAGGAGGCTTCAAAGACAGATTCTAGTGCATTCCCTACTGTTAGAACATGTGACATCAAGTGCTTCAAGTGCAAGGGCAGGGCCATGTCATGGGAGAATGTCCTAACTTGAAGAAAGTCTTGCTCACTCAAGATGGTGCATGTCTCCAAATGTAAAGATGAAGAACAGGTACAAAATAAGATTTTGAAGTTTATGAGCTCACATATGAGAGAAACTACTCTTATCTGTGATGCTAATTTAGATGATCCTAGTTTGATGGCTCACAAAGTGAATGTTGACAATGCTATAATTATTGAAAAGGACAAGATTGTAATGTGTTCCAAAGGGAGTGTATGATTAAAAGGCAAGAAGTGCAAACTCATGATTGATGGTGGAAGCTACAACAATGTGATCAGTAAGAATGTGGTTGAAGCTCTCAAATTAAGCACATGGAGACATCCTAAGCCATACTACATGCGGTGGCTTCATAATGTCCGCTTCGGCCTTAGCCTTGGCAACTCGGTCACCCCGAGTGCCTTACTCGGCGTTTTCATCTCGATCACTTGCGATTGGAAGCAATGCGCCACTCCTTTTGTTGATGAGTTTGCTCACAAAGGCTTCACTTCATGCAAGGTTTCGTTGCACGCTATGAAAAGAAACCGAATGGCGCCAAGAAAAGTGAAGCAAGGAATAGAGCGGCACGAGGGTAGAGTTATTCGGGACATGTACCTGAAATTAAGACTTCAGGGCAAACCAATATATCGAAGGCGCTTGAGAAGTTTAAAGTTCAAACTCCATTAAGTTGGTTTTGGTGTTAATGACAAATCTAATATTGAGAATAACTCTTTTGATAATCATAATATTGATTAGTCTCAATTGTTAATTAATGACAAATCTTTTATAAGAATAACTCTTTGTTGAGCTTAACTCTTATTAGTCTCTTTTGGATGAAAAAGATGGAAATATCAAAGGTATGCATTCGAGTTCATATTATCATATCTTATTGCATTCTTTGGATATAATATTCATAATCATATTGATAAATTCACATATGAGACTAACTCTTTATTGAATATACCTTTGATTAGTCTCATCTCATTGAAAATGGAAAACCCAAGGTATGCACTCGTATTCATTTTACGATATCTTAATGCATATTTTGATTCAGTTAAATGATGAACTCTACCATTATTTAGACCTCAAGATATGCATTAATGTTTCAACTCCATATATACATGAATGCACACATTTAGGGGGAGTTCATGCTTAATCTTGAAGTTTCAAAGTATTGATCTAATCTATCTTTCTATATTAAAGATCATTACATGGAAACAACCATTTGAGTATATTTAACTTGTGTAGTTGTAGTATACTCATGGCAATATAGGATAAACTCCAAAGCAATCAAAAATTGAATATGTGCATATTGATTCAAGTTCAATTATTTGCATGCACACATCTAACGGAGTTTAGTCTATAATTAATGGTCTTAAGAGTATTGATCCCTTTCCACCACTCCATATAAATTGGATCATTACTTTTAGATTCCATCGAATTGAGTATATGAAACTTGTGTAGTTAATATATACTCATGACAATTTAAATACAATTTAAATTGTGTTCGTTGCCATTGAATCAACAAAGAACTAGTCATGTGTTGATGGTTCACTTTGTTGATCCTAGGGCAATCAAAAGTTCTTGAGTATATGAAACATTAGTTGCATTAGTATACTCAATACACAATTAATCTTTCAATCATTTGTCTTTGGGTTGTGATCAATCATCAAAGGAAAAGATCAAAGGATCTTGGGAGCATCCATTATGTGTTAACAGAGTGCAATGATGATTGAGACAACCATGTGTTTTGGACTAACACTTTCAATAAGTTTGAAATTGGTCAAGTGCAAGGTTGAGATGGATGAACGGGACAAGGACATCATCATGTGTTGATGAGCTTCAAGAGAGGATCCCAAATTAAGATAAATGGGAGTTCATCATGTGTTGATGAACAAGACGAAGATCCCGATTTGATGAGAAGATGGAAATCATAAAAGCTCCAAGTGGATGTGCTAGACAAAGGTATAACTAGCTAGGCTAAGGATGTGTTCCTAGTCTTTACCAGTCTCCTTGTTTGGATTGGAGACCGGTTGCTGGTTAGGTGCCGTACTATTAAGAGAGGTTATATTTTAGCTTGAGCTTCATCATGTGTTGATGAACTCAATCCGGTTCACTCTAGCTCACTCTCTATTTGGTTCTTGTATGAGCTAAGTATTTGCATGTGTTGCAAATAAGAGAGCTCATGCTCGCTTCTTATTGAATCTTAATCGATTTGGTTTTTGCATTGAGCTATGGATTTGCATGTGTTGCAAAAGGGAGATAGCTCATGTAATTTGGTTTATGTGGTTTTTGTATGGAGCTAAGTCTTGCATGTGTTGCAAAAGGTGAGAGCTCATCCATCGGTGTTTTAGCTTGTGATTTGATCATGTGTTGATCATCACAAGGCTAAGTAAAGTTTATGATTTTTCTATTTGCAAATAATCTAGAGGTTATGGTTTTGATCCTAGAGCATGTGTTGGCATTTGCAAATATGTTTTGCAAAGTGTCGGGATCATGTGTTGATCCTTACAAGGCTAGAGGATTGATCTCATGGGTTCTCGGTTTATTTGCAGATGTGTTTTATAAATTGTTTTGATCATGAGTTGATCACCAAATGGCATAAGATTTGACCTTATTGACTCATACTAGCTTGTAGTCACGCTCTTGATCAAGTCCATGTGAAGGATTTCGAGAAAATCATATTTTGCACTTGAGTGACTAAATTAGAGTCTTTATTTTTGTGATATTTAAAAATATCTATGGTTGATTAAATCTTGAAAATATGTGGGATTGTAGCCTCGTGATAAGCTTCGATAGAATCAAAAATCACCTAAATTGCAGTTCGAGTAAAAAGTTATGAGTGTTTTAGTGCTCGACTAGTGATAGCACCACCCTAGTAGG